>JAVIAB010000145.1:35739576-36014576 GCA_032433765.1 Megaustenia siamemsis | reverse complement strand
TGTCCTTCCAATGATTCTGTCCTTTACTTTGTCGTTCCAATGATTCTTTTCTTCACTTTGTCTTTCCAATGATTCTGTCCTTCACTTTGTCCTTCCAATGATTCTGTCCTTCACTTTGTCTTTCCAATTATTTTTTCCCTCACTTTGTCTTTCCAATTATTTTTTCCCTCACTTTGTCTTTCCAATTATTTTTTCCCTCACTTTGTCTTTCCAATTATTCTTTCCTTCACTTTGTCTTTCCAATGATTCTTTCCTTCACTTTGTCTTTCCAATGATTCTTTCCTTCACTTTGTCTTTCCAATGATTCTTTCCTTCACTTTGTCTTTCCAATGATTCTTTCCTTCACTTTGTCCTTCCAATGATTCTGTCCTTCACTTTGTCTTTCCAATTATTCTTTCCTTCACTTTGTCTTTCCAATGATTCTGTCCTTCACTTTGTCTTTCCAATTATTATGTCCTTCACTTTGTCTTTCCAATGATTCTGTCCTTCACTTTGTCTTTCCAATGATTCTATCCTTCACTTTGTCTTTCCAATGATTCTGTCCTTCACTTTGTCCTTCCAATGATTCTGTCCTTCACTTTGTCCTTCCAATGATTCTGTCCTTCACTTTGTCCTTAAAATGATTCTGTCCTTCACTTTGTCATTCCAATGATTCTGTCCTTCACTTTGTCTTTCCAATGATTCTGTCATTCACTTTGTCTTTACAATGATTCTGTCCTTCACTTTGTCTTTCCAATGATTCTGTCCTTCACTTTGTCTTTCCAATGATTCTGTCCTTCACTTTGTCTTTCCAATGATTCTTTCCTTCACTTTGTCTTTACAATGATTCTTTCCTTCACTTTGTCTTTCCAATGATTCTTTCCTTCACTTTGTCTTTCCAATGATTCTTTCCTTCACTTTGTCTTTCCAATGATTCTTTCCTTCACTTTGTCCTTCCAATGATTCTGTCCTTCACTTTGTCCTTCCAATGATTCTGTCCTTCACTTTGTCTTTCCAATGATTCTGTCCTTCACTTTGTCCTTCCAATGATTCTGTCCTTCACTTTGTCTTTCCAATGATTCTGTCCTTCACTTTGTCTTTCCAATGATTCTTTCCTTCACTTTGTCTTTCCAATGATTCTGTCCTTCACTTTGTCTTTCCAATGATTCTGTCCTTCACTTTGTCTTTCCAATGATTCTGTCCTTCACTTTGTCCAGGAAACCCTATCCCATATCTTTTATCCCGCCTTCTTACAAAATATAAGCAGTGAACTGTTTAAATTGAAAGTCCATTCACCGAACTGTTAAGTTTCAGTCTGTTCAAAATAACTGTTTTATGTTAAAATCTGCTCAATTAACGGTTTAATGTTACAATCTGCTCAATGAACTGTTTAATTTCAAAATCTGCTCAATGAACGGTTTAATGTTAAAATCTGCTCAATGAACTGTTTAATTTCAAAATTTGCTCAATGAACTGTTAAATTTCAAAATTTTCTCAATGAATTGTTTAATGTTAAAATCTGTTTAATGAACTGTTTAATGTTAAAATCTGCTTAATGAGCTGTTTGATTTCAAAATCTGCTTAATGAACTGTTTAATTTCAAAATCTGCTCAATGAACTGTTTAATTTCAAAATCTGTTCAATGAACTGTCTAATGTTAAAATCTGCTCAATGAACTGTTTAATGTTAAAATCTGTTCAATGAACTGTTTAATGTTAAAATCTGTTCAATGAACTGTTTAATGTTAAAATCTGTTGAATGAACTGTTTAATGTTAAAATCTGTTGAATGAACTGTTTAATGTTAAAATCTGGAGGCGAAGGCGCGCCCCCCCCCCCCCCAGCACCAGAGCTGGAAGTTGTCAGCGACTCATAGCTGACGGCTTGCGCCAGGATCGGTGAACCAAAACCATCCAGACCCTGCTACACCTCTCCGCGGTGCCTCCAGAAACAGACTAACCTGTCTAGTCTGGCCAAGCGAGCAGGGATCGAAGAGGGAAGACAACCCGGTACTCAAAAAAGTCGCGCTGAAGTCGGATGTGTTGGGCCGAAAGGCGCAGATATCACAGTGTTACACTGCAAACTTCAACACAACGTAACTACGTCCACTTAACGTCCTTTTAAGGGCGGATGACGAGGAGGAAGTCTACGGTTCGTATCCGCTAGAATACCTCAAATCATCGGGCGAACGCATCCATCCATCCATCCATGTTAAAATCTGTTCAATGAACTGTTTAATGTTAAAATCGGTTCAATTAACTGTTTAATGTTAAAATCTGTTCAATTAACTGTTTAATGTTAAAATCTGTTCAATTAACTGTTTAATGTTAAAATCGGTTCAATTAACTGTTTAATGTTAAAATCTGTTCAATTAACTGTTTATGTTAAAATCTGCTCAATGAACTGTTTAATGTTAAAATCTGCTCAATGAACGGTTTAATGTTAAAATCTGCTCAATGAACGGTTTTTTTTAATTTTGCTTTTGCCAGCTTTCACTTCTGACGAAGTCCCTAGAGACCAGGAACTGAATTTTGCGAGATAATATGTTTTTCCCTGGCAGTCGTGTGTACAGGTGTTCCTCGCCGCACAGGCAGATAACTCCGTCTTCGGAGGTACTCAAATTTTTTCCCGTCCATGAGTAATTGACGTTTGAAGCCGGGCATCGCTGCTCAGATCAGGGGTGGTTGCCGCAGAGAGAAATCATACATAAAAATCCCAACCGATGTACTCGGGATTTGAACCCACAACCTCTCTGTCTCGAGTCCGGCGTACTGCCTCGAGACCAACCAGTCTCCCAACTGTTTAACTTCAAAATATGTTGAATTAACTGTTTAATTTCAAAGTCTATTCAATGAACTGTGTAATGTCAAAGTCTATTGAATGAACTGTGTAATTTCAAAGTCCATTGAATGAACTGTGTAATTTCAATGTCCATTGATTGAACTGTGTAATTTCAAAGTCTGTTGAATGTACTGTATAATTTGTCCTTAATGTGTTTATCAGGCCATCACTTGTTTGATTAATGCATTCAGGAATGTTCCATCAATTTGTAAGAGAAAGAGTGAGTGAGTGAGTGAGTGAGTGAGTGAGTGAGTGAGTGAGTGAGTGAGTGAGTGAGTGAGTGAGTGAGTGAGTGAGTGAGTGAGTGAGTGAGTGAGTGAGTGAGTGAGAGGAGGGCTTGCTTTGTAAAGTCGTAAAGAGCTTATAAATGAGCTATGAGGTTTAGTGGATTGATTGATGAAAACAAGACTCTGTTGATGGATACAATGTGGATGGGTGGATATAACTGTGGATGGGTGGATACAATGTGGATGGGTGGATATAACTGTGGATGGGTGGATACAATGTGGATGGGTGGATATAACTGTGGATGGGTGGATACAATGTGGATGGGTGGATATAACTGTTGATGGGTGGATACAATGTGGATGGGTGGATATAACTGTGGATGGATGGATATAACTGTGGATGGGTGGATACAATGTGGATGGGTGGATATAACTGTGGATGGGTGTATGCAATGTGGATGGGTGGATATAACTGTGGATGGGTGGATACAACGTGGATGGGTGGATATAACTGTGGATTGGTGGATATAACTGTGGATGGGTGGATATAACTGTGGATGGGTGGATATAACTGTGGATGGGTGGATATAACTGTGGATGGGCGGATGCAACGTGGATGGGTGGATATAACTGTTGATGGGTGGATATAACTGTGGATGGGTGGATACAACGTTGATGGGTGGATATAACTGTGGATGGGTGGATACAATGTGGATGGGTGGATATAACTGTGGATGGGTGGATACAACGTGGCAGGGTGGATATAACTGTGGATGGGTGTACACAATGTGGATGGGTGGATACAGTGTGGATGGGTGGATATAACTGTGGATGGATGGATACAACGTGGATGGGTGGATATAACTGTGGATGGGTGGATATAACTGTGGATGGGTGGATATAACTGTGGATGTGTGCACACAATGTGGATGGGTGGATACAGTATGGATGGGTGGATATAACTGTGGATGGATACAATGTGTATGGGTAGATACAATGTTGAAGGTGGATACAATGTGGAAGGTGGATACAATGTGGATAAGTGGATACAGTGTGTATAGGTGGATACAATGTGGAAGGTGGATACAATGTGAGTGGGTGGATACAATGTGTATAGGTGGATACAATGTGGAAGGTGGATACAATGTGGATGAGTGGATACAATGTGTATAGGTGGATACAATGTGGAAGGTGGATACAATGTGGGTGTGTGGATACAATGTGGAAGGTGGATACAATGTAGATGGGTGGATACAATGTGGAAGGTGGATACAATGTGGATGGGTGGATACAACGTGGATAGGTAGATTTATAGTTGATATATATGAGTGGATATTAGTGGATATACGAGTGGATATGCGAGTGGATATATCAGCGGGCATTAGAATGGATATATAAGTTGATATATGGGTGGATATATGAGTCGTTATATGAGATTATATATGAATGGATATTAGAGTGGATATATGAGTTGTTATATAAGTAGATATATGAGTACTTGGAATTGTCGAAAGAAACATGTACATGTAGTAAACTGTTTAATATGATTGAAACTGTGTGCAGATAGAATGATTCGTCTATACATGAATTGATGTGAACAAATGAAAAAATAAGTGAGTGAATAAATGAGGGATTGATAGTTTGATGGATCGACGGAAATACAGAATAATATAATAGCAGAATAAATTATTAAATGGGTGGATAAATAGTAAAAATTAATTGTTGATAAATCATTTATTAATGGTCGGATTTGTTATTTACAAAATTGTCAACTCATGATTGATGGCAATATAAATAGACAAACGTGTATATCCGTAAGGATTTTATTTTTAAAACAGTGAATTATTCACAATAATTTATATATCAGAGCCACTCTAAAAATCTCATTCATAACTTTGCTGTCTGTGCAGGAAATATCGGTTCTATCCTGGCTACACTCTCCAGTGAACCACATTATAATTAATATCAATCAGCGGTTCGCAAAGTATTATCTTCAGGGGACATTGATTTCATCCTCGATTGACCAACAGAAATTATTTCTTCATTAGTTTATTTAACTCTCTCCGTACGTTTCAACGCACTGTGCGTCATGCTGATTTTAGTTGCGTGCGTCACTCTCAATTTGATTAGTGTAAACCGTTATCAAACCGTATTCTTTTTAGATGTCTTGTCTCATCTTGGTAATGGTGAAATCTAATTCCTTCTTCAATTATCTAAATATCCACATATAATATGTTACATGTTTTTCTTCGTCTTCTTCTTCTACCTTTCAGCTCCCCGTGGAGCATCAGTCTTCAACAAACACTTTCCCAGCCGTTCTGTTTCTTACCATTCTTTTAAGATCATTCCATGTCTTCCCCATCATCTTCATCTCTGCTTCTATCTGTCTTCTCCAAGAATTCCTTGGTCTTTTTCCCGGGGGGATTCTATAAAGGGCCTGTTGTGTAATACTCTCAGTTGGCTTCCGTAGTGTGTGTCCTATCCAGCGCCATCGTCTTCGCTGTATCTCTTTATCCACTGGTATTTGACTGATACATTTCCATAATTCTATGTTAGTGATTTTGTCCTACCATTTCCATCCTTCTATTCTGCGCAAGCATCCCTTAATGAAAGTCTGTATCTTCATGATTGTCATTTTAGTTGTTCTCCATGTTTCACAGCCTTATAATAAGATTGACTTAACATTGGAACATTTGTATTTTTGTATTTAACCTAATTTCTTTGAACTTCCATGTTTCTAGTGCAACGAATGCCCATCCTTCTGATATCCTTATTTTGGTATCATTTTCTGTTCCTCCCTCTTTATCTATATTACTGTCCAGATATATGTAAGATTGTGCGTCTAGTAGAGGTATTTCTCCTATTTTTATTTGGTTATTGCTAATTGCATTACTTCTCATAATTTTGGTCTTATCTCTATATATTTTCAGACCCATCTGTTGTGGTCATCCACATATTCGTGTATAATATGTTACATGTTAGATCAATATCAATATGTTGATTGATTTTTAAAACATAAAAAAAATTATTTATTAAATCGATTCCGTTCTTCTTCTTTTCTTCCTCATTTGCCTTTCAGCGTCGAGGAGAGATATAATTTTTTTGCTCTTCTGTTCGCCTCTGCTGCTGTTATGTTTCCTAGTGCTTCTAATATTCCGTCAATCCATCTTTTGTTCTTCTGTTCGCCTCTGCTGCTGTTATGTTTCCTAGTGCTTCTAATATTCCGTCAATCCATCTTTTTTCGTGGTCGTCCCTTGTGTGTGATGTTCTCGCAAAGTTTATTGAGGGCTCGTTGTGTTGTGTTTTGATCTTTTTCCTTTTTCACATGGCTAAACTATTTTATCTATTTCTTTATATATTCTCTAGCGGGGGTTATGCTTAGCTTTTTTCTCAGTTCTTTATTTCTTATCTTATCTCTCAGGCTGTTTCCTGCCATTCGTCTAACACACTTGATCTCAGTAGAGATTATTTTCTTATTGTTCTTGCATCTAGGGCCCAGGATTGGCATTGGTAACACAACGTTGGGATGAAGATTGTATTGCAGAGTGCCAGTTTTGCCTCTAGTATTATTTCTTTATTGAACAATAGTGGTGATAGCTGTCAAATGATTTGATAACCTTTGTTGCATCTCGAATCTCTGCTGTTTGTGAATTGTCTTTGTCACTAAATTTCCTAGGTATTTGTATTCCTCTACTTGTTTTAGTTGTCTGCCTTCTACAGTTATGTTGATGTTCTGTTTTAGTTGCCTGCCTGCTATAGTTATGTTGATGTTCTGAATTATCAATTCCGCTGCATTGATAAAAATTTCCGTCATCAAAAAGTTAAATCAAGAACACACGGTAAACATGCAATTGTTTGTCAGTGATATTTTAATGTCTTTTTCTCCACTTGTTCAGTGCCAAAGTTTAACATTAATATATTTTGTTGATGCTATAACCACATCTGTGGCTAGAACACATTCCATCATCATCATCATCTAGTGCCATCTCCGCAACGAAGGTTGGCTACCATGGAGCGCATTTCTGCTGTCTCTTGCTTTGATGGTGCAGGTTGTCATAGGCTGATTTACCATTTTTTGATGTTGCTCGTCCATGTTATTCTTGTTTGGCCTCTGCCTCTTTTACCTTGTATTTTCCCCTCCAGGATTACTTTTAGTAGGCTGTTGTGTCTTTTAACATGAACTAAAAATCGCATTTGTCTTGTTTGAATTGTGTTTAGTTCTCTTTTCATTTTTAGTTGTTTTAAGACTTCATCGTTTGTTTTCTTTTCCTTCCATCCAATTCAACCGATTCTTCTATATATCCACATTTCAAAGGCTTCAAATCTCTGTTCTGTATTCTTGTCTAATATCCATGTTTCTCCACCATAAAGGGATGTTGAGAAGACATAACATTTTGCTATTCTTAGTTTTAGCCCTGGTGTTATTTGTTTTGATGTTAGTATGTTCTTCGTGACATTAAAATTACTTTTTGTCATTCATATTCTTTTGTTTATTTCAGTTGTACATTTTCCATCACTGGTTATAGTATGTCCCAGGTAGTTGTAGTTCTGAACTGTCTCACACATTCAAGGAGATTGAACATTGAATATAGATTGCTCCCAGAATGATCCCCTTAAAGGTAAACTTGTCCCTGTTTATATTTGATATCAGATGTAGATCAATGGCGCGGTATGGCACTTGTCTTACAACCAGAACATTCTATTTATATCGCGTTAACCCTATGTCACCTTGTTTTCCGACCTGTCGCGTAATTCGGAAAGATTTTTGCTTCTTTGAAATGTGGAAATAGTAAGTAAAGTACCCCCGTCACGCCAAGTGACGTATAGGGAATATGGTGTTAGTGATCATACATTTTACAGACCCTCGGCACATGATTTTCTAGGTAATGTAGTCGGTATTACGCCCGTACCGCTTTACTTTCCCAGAAAAAAAATCCGGTACCCATTTAAGTCTGGGTAAACCCGGAAGCCGTCGGTTGGGATCGATCCCTACTTCTTGTCCTTTGTAGTCCAGTTCACTAACCACTGAGCTATCGCGACTCCTTTGAGATGTGGAAATAGATCCTAATTCTCTTAAAATGCAACAAAATATTTTTAAAAAACTGTCGAGATTGAAAGTTGTGGAGAGACATGTTCACCCACCCCAGCAGTGCATGGTACTTGATGATGATGATGATGATAGTAATTCTCGCTTGGTTACTATTTATAGATTATAATGGCCATATTGTGGTACCCTCTGTGCGTGTACAATGTTTTCCCGTACCGCGTGTGCTGTTTCAACTTACGTCGATCACACACGATGTGCTGCTCAGATTTGGTGTTCTGTTCATGCCTGCTGTGGCAGTCTTCTGACAATCTAGAGGCGGTAACATTCTCGTTGTTTAGTGGATATTTCTATTCTTTTCAATCGGGATAAATCTATCGGTGATAGGTCATTATTTTCATTGCTGCACAGGCGAATGCCTATTTCTCACAGCGGCCTTCTTGTCCAGTTCGCTCACTGCCTTGTGAGAAGATTCGAGAGGGTTTAAAGACTACGGGAGTAAACCCAAATAGAAAATCCGAGAGAAAGACTCTAAGGTAAGCGGTGGTGTATTATCCTCCTTCTGGCATCCACTGCAACTCAACTTTATTGCGAACGTAAGAACCTCGTCCCTCCATCGAACGCTTCAAAAAAAAGCCGAGATGGGACTAATGCGTGTTTGGTGAAGCAATATCTCCATTAATGGCAGGATAAAATAACCAACTGAACTGTCCAGCAACGTGCTAAGACCCCAACAATCATGTCGATGTTCAGATGTCGAAGACTAAGATGGCTGGGTCATGTCCAGAGAATGGAAGAAAAGCGCATCCCCAGGCAAATACTATATGGTGAACTAACACACGGGAAAAGACAAATCGACAGACCTAAACTACGATATAGAGATATCTGTAAATCATCTCTGAATGACTTCTCCTTATGTGAATATGACTAGGAACATCTGCCAAGTGATCGAACATCATGGAGAGCATGTATAAGGAATGGTATATCATCATTTGAGACTGTGCTAAGGAAAAACTTAGAAGAGAAAAGACTCATGAAAAAGGATGGAAACCCCCGTGGATCAGTGGGCCTGACTTGTTCATTCTGTGACCGCGTGTGTTTGTCAAACATTGGTAGAATAAAACACAAGAGAAGCTGTTCGACAAAAAAAACCCTCAAAAAATACACAATAGCCTCCACTAGACCGTCTGACAAGATGAAAAGGGCTATCTACCATCTCCATATTGCTCGCCCAGGAATTGCAAGGAAATAACAATATCAGTTTTAATTTTGGCAGATTCAGTCACGAGAGAAGCTTTTCAGTAAAATCAGCATCCTGCATTAGACATTCATATTCTACCAAAGTCCTGCCTAATCATCATTGTTTTGCTACCAACCGTCTGTCAAGACGACAATGCCATATACATATATAAATATATTATATATACATATATTATATATAAATATATTATATATACATATATTATATATAAATATATTATATATATATATATATATATATATATAGAGAGAGAGAGAGAGAGAGAGAGAGAGAGAGAAGAGAGAGAGAGAGAGAAAGGAGCGAGTGAAACAAAAGGAGGTGGACTAAATGATCAGAATTAATTTATGGTGTTTGCCTTATATTATATTACTTTTCAAGTACTTTCTTATTGTATAAAATGTAATTCTTCCTCTTTTTCTTTTCTTCCTCATCTGCCTTTCAGCGTAGAAGAAACGGAAGAGAGGTCTTTTGCTCTTCTGTTCGCCTCTGCTGCTGTTATGTTTCCTAGTGCTTCTAATATTCCATCGATCCATCTTTTTCGTGGTCGACCCTTGGGTCTGGTGTTCTCGCAACGTTTGTTGAAGGCTCGTTGTGTTGTGTTTTGATCTTTCTGCCTTGTCACGTGGCATAAACCATTTTATCTGTTGTTTCCTTATATATTCAATGGCGTGGGCTATTCCTAGCTTTTTTTCTCAGTTATTCATTTCTGATCTTATCTCTCAGACTGTTTCCTGTCATTCGTCTAACACATTTCATCTCTGTAGAGGTTATTTTTCTTATTGTTCTTGCATCTAGGGTCCAGCTCTGGCATTGGTAGCACAACGTTGGGATGAAGATTGTATTGTAGAGTGCTCGTTAGATCCAAGATAAAATGTAATTGTAATGTAATAATTGTTTATCAAAATTTAATTGTATTAGTCATTATAACTGTGTGTAAATGTAATCTCAGAATAGATTTCATCATTACTGTCCACCCACTTTTGGTTCACCCTATATATATCATCATCACCATTAAGTGCCATGCCTACTGGCGTAGATAATCATGTTTGTCCGCAACTTTAAATCTCGACAGTTATTTATTATTTCTGTTGTTGACCTTTTGCCAAACCATTCTCTTAAGATGTCTTGTATATTTTCGCCTTGCTTCCCTCTATCTCTTCGTCCCTTAATTTTCCCAGTTGTCACAATATATTCCAGCTGTTCTCTTCTCATTACATGGCCAAAAAATGATGATTGTTTCTTTCTAATATTGGATATTAGCTCTCTTTTTGCGTTGGCCTCTTTCAGGACGTTTTTATTATTATTCTTAGCTGTCCATGGTATTCTCAACATTCTTCTGTAAAATCACATTTCTACAGCTTCCGATGATTTTCTTGACGGTTGTCCTATTGTCCATGATGCGCATCTAAATATTAAGACTGACTCTACATAACTTTATGAACTCTTTTTCTTATTTATATTGTTAAAAATGAATTACACAATATCTTCTTCATTTTTGGAAAGCTGCTTTTGCCTGAGCCATTCTGCATCTCACCTTTGTTGTACATCTACCATCTCACCTCTGTTGTGCACCTACCATCTCACCTCTGTTGTACATCTACCATCTCACCTGTGTTGTACATCTACCATTTCACTTATGTTGTACATCTACCATCTCACCTCTGTTGTACATCTACCATCTCACCTGTGTTGTACATCTACCATCTCACCTCTGTTGTACACCTACCATCTCACCTCTGTTGTACATCTACCATCTCACCTGTGTTGTACATCTACCATCTCACCTGTGTTGTACATCTACCATTTCACCTGCGTTGTACATCTACCATCTCACCTCTGTTGTACATCTACCATCTCACCTCTGTTGTACATCTACCATCTGAGATTAACATTGTTCCTAGATATTTAAATTCATTAACATGTTTTAATATTATTCCACTTGTTTGTGTCTATGTATGTGTATATATATATATATATATATATATATATATATATATATATATATATTGCGTTAGCAACCACCCAGCCGTTGAAAATGTGTATTTCATGTTTCTTTTAAGAAAATCCTGAGCAAACTTGCACATAATGAACGTACATTTTTAGCGCGTCTAAATCTAGTCTCATTACTAAAACTCGTAAATAATGACCTGGAGGCGAAGGCGCGCCCCCCCCCCCCCCAGCACCAGAGCTGGAAGTCGTCAGTGACTCATAACTGATGGCTTGCGCCAGGATCGGTGAACCAGAACCATCCAGACCCTGCTACACCTCTTCGTGGTGCCTCTAGAAACAGACTAACCTGTCTAGTCTGGCCAAGCGAGCAGGGATCGAAGTGGGAAGACGAACCCGGTACACAAAAAAGCGTCGGCTGAAATCGGATGTGTTGGGCCGAAAGGCGCAGATATCACAGTGTTTCACTGCAAACTGCAACACAACGTAACTACGTCCACTTAACGTCCTTTTAAGGGCGGATGACGAGGAGGAAGTCTACGGTTCGTATCCGTTAGAATACCTCAAATCATCGGACGAACGCATCATCATCATCATCATCAAATAATGACCAAGCGACGACTACTTTATATTTCTCTATCTCGAGGAAAAAAAACAATCTCTCCTAATTACCTGACAAGAGGGAACAAACTGTGACATATGAATAACAATGATATGAATATAATTATGGTTATGTTATGGTTATGGAAGGCCCCGGTATCACTGCAAACGAATTAAAATCCATAATTGCTCAACTGCCCGTGCCAGTGGAATCATCCGAATTACTATCTCATCTCCCCCAAAAAAAGAAAGGTAGCTGTAGTCCCCATCACAGCAGTCTCAGCACACGCCAAAAGATAAGGGGAAACCGCACAGAAAGTGAACACAGCCAACTGTTCTTTGTCATACGATATCATCACTCATAGTAAACAAATGGAATATCGAAACACGATAAAAACGGATGAAACACACAGCTCACGGTGTGCACAGAGCACTTAACTCAGTAGTTCCTGCAACAGGCCGGACTTGGAATATGAGGAAACTGCAACAAGGAACACTTTTCAGACATAGGCTGGGATATATATTTCTAAACAACGACAAACAATTTTGAACGCTCTAGAGATCACCTTTTGTACTTAACTTCATCGACTTCAAAAAAGCATTTGATAGTATTCATAGAGATTCTTTGTGGAAAATTCTGAAGCAATATGGTTTACCATCAAAAATCATAAATATTATCAAAGACATGTATGATGGTTACACATGTGCAGTTCGAACAGAGGAAGGACTGAGCGAATGTTTCCCAATAGAAACTGGGGTTAAACAAGGATGTATTTTATCGCCCTTGTTATTTGGAATTGTTATGTACTTCATAATGAAGAAATGCTGCACTGGTAATAAAGGCATCGAATGGATACAAGGAGACCATTTGGAGGACCTCGACTTTGCTGATGACATAGTTCTCATCAGCAGTCAGATAAAAACGATGCAGGAAAACACAAATGAACTATCATCAATAGCCAGCAAAATTGGGCTTGAGGTCAATCATGAAAAGACTAAAGTCATGAAAAGTTTAATTCCAACAAGTGACAAAATATACATGGAAAACAAACCAGTAGAAGAGATCGATCACTTTATCTATCTTGGAAGTCACATTGATCGAGAAGGGGATACGAGCAAAGAAATTAGAATCAGACTGGCTAAAGCAGCAATGTCTTTCAGAAGCCTTGAAAAGTTGTGGAAATCAAAACTCATTAGCACAAACACAAAACTTAGGCTATTCAAATCAAATGTACTATCAACCCTTACGTATGCGTGTGAAAGCTGGAAAACAACAAGAGATATAGAAACAAAGTTGAACGCATTCGAAAATAAATGTCTAAGGAAAATACTTGGTATAGAATGGAACGAATTCAAAACAAACGAGGAAATTAGAGAAATCGCCAATCAACCACTAATATCTTCAGTAATAAAGAAAAGACGATGGTCATACGTTGGACATGTGATGAGAAGAGATAATAATCGAATAGCAAAGCAAGCCCTCATATGGGAAACAACAGGTAAATAAAAAGAGGAAGACCCAGGGAGACACTGAGAAGAACATTGATGAGAGAGGCAAGAGCAGCAGGAATCGGCTCCCTCAATGAGATAGAACTGCTTGCACAGAACAGAGACAGATGGCGAGATTTGATAAAATATCTTTAAAAGAAAACTGCTAGAACAAAAATTCATATAGGAGAAGGTGTATCTTGGTCTACGCCCTATGGGCCGGTTACGGCTCGAAAGGTCAATAGATAGATAGATAGAGATCAAACCATTTATTTTGATTTCTCATTCTAGTTAGGAATTACTTTTTTTTTCATTGATATTTTTTTGGTTTTAAATACCTACCTGTGCTTGTTGTATGTTTTTACCTGTGTAAAAGGGGTGTAATAATGTCAGGAGATAATAATGTAATAATGTCAGGAGATAATAATGTAATAATGTCAGGAGATAATAATGTAAGGAAATAATAATGTAATAATGTCAGAAGATAATAATGTAATAATGTCAGGAGATAATAATGTAATAATGTCAGGAGATAATAATGTAATAATGTCAGGAGATAATAATGTAAGGAAATAATAATGTAATAATGTCAGGAGATAATAATGTAAGGAAATAATAATGTAATAATGTCAGTAGATAATAATGTAAGGAAATAATAATGTAATAATGTCAGGAGATAATAATGTAATAATGTCAGGAGATAATAATGTCAGGAGATAATAATGTAATAATGTCAGGAGATAATAATGTAAGGAAATAATAATGTAATAATGTCAGGAGATAATAATGTCAGGAAATAATAATGTAATAATGTCAGGAGATAATAATGTAATAATGTCAGGAGATAATAATGTAATAATGTCAGGAGATAATAATGTAAGGAAATAATAATGTAATAATGTCAGGAGATAATAATGTAATAATGTCAGGAGATAATAATGTCAGGAGATAATAATGTAATAATGTCAGGAAATAATAATGTAATAATGTCAGGAGATAATAATGTAATAATGTCAGGACATAATAATGTAATAATGTCAGGAGATAATAATGTAATAATGTCAGGAGATAATAATGTAATAATGTCAGGAGATAATAATGTAATAATGTCAGGAGATAATAATGTAAGGAAATAATAATGTAATAATGTCAAGAGATAATAATGTAATAATGTCAGGAGATAATAATGTCAGGAGATAATAATGTAATAATGTCAGGAAATAATAATGTAATAATGTCAGGAGATAATAATGTAAGGAAATAATAATGTAATAATGTCAGGAGATAATAATGTAATAATGTCAGGAGATAATAATGTAATAATGTCAGGACATAATAATGTAATAATGTCAGGAGATAATAATGTAATAATGTCAGGAGATAATAATGTAATAATGTCAGGAGATAATAATGTAATAATATCAGGAGATAATAATGTTATAATGTCAGGAGATAATAATGTAATAATGTCAGGAGATAATAATGTAATAATGTCAGGAGATAGAAATGTAATAATGTCAGGAGATAATAATGTCAGGAGATAATAATGTAAAAATGTCAGGAGATAATAATGTAATAATGTCAGGAGATAATAATGTCAGGAGATAATAATGTAATAATGTCAGGAGATAATAATGTAATAATGTCAGGAGATAATAATGTAAGGATATAATAATGTAATAATACCAGGAGATAATAATGTAATAATGTCAGGCAATAATAATGTAATAATGTCAGGAGATAATAATATCAGGATATAATAATGTAATAATGTCAGGAGATAATAATGTCAGGAGATAATAATGTAATAATGTCAGGAGATAATAATGTAATAATGTCAGGACATAATAATGTAATAATGTCAGGAGATAATAATGCAAGGAAATAATAATGTAATAATATCAGGAGATAATAATGTAAGGAAATAATAATGTCAGGAGATAATAATGTAATAATGTCAGGAGATAATAATTGTAATAATGTCAGGAGATAATAATGTAATAATGTCAGGAGATAATAATGTAATAATGTCAGGAGATAATAATGCAATAATGTCAGGACATAATAATGTAATAATGTCAGGACATAATAATGTAATAATGTCAGGACATAATAATGTAATAATGTCAGGACATAATAATGTAATAATGTCAGGAGATAATAATGTAATAATGTCAGGAGATAATAATGTAATAATGTCAGGAGATAATAATGTAATAATGTCAGGAGATAATAATGTAATAATGTCAGGAGATAATAATGTAATAATGTCAGGAGATAATAATGTCAGGAGATAATAATGTAAAAATGTCAGGAGATAATAATGTAATAATGTCAGGAGATAATAATGTAATAATGTCAGGAGATAATAATGTCAGGAGATAATAATGTAATAATGTCAGGAGATAATAATGTAATAATATCAGGAGATAATAATGTAATAATGTCAGGAGATAATAATGTCAGGAGATAATAATGTAATAATGTCAGGAGATGATAATGTAATAATGTCAGGAGATAATAATGTAATAATGTCAGGAGATAATAATGTAAGGATATAATAATGTAATAATATCAGGAGATAATAATGTAAGGAAATAATAATGTCAGGAGATAATAATGTAATAATATCAGGAGATAATAATGTAATAATGTCAGGCGATAATAATGTAATAATGTCAGGAGATAATAATGTAATAATGTCAGGAGATAATAATGTAATAATGTCAGGAGATAATAATGTAAGGAAATAATAATGTAATAATATCAGGAGATAATAATGTAAGGAAATAATAATGTCAGGAGATAATAATATAATAATGTCAGGAGATAATAATGTAATAATGTCAGGAGATAATAATGTAATAATGTCAGGAGATAATAATGTAATAATGTCAGGAGATAATAATGTAATAATGTCAAGAGATAATAATGTAATAATGTCAGGAGATAATAATGTAATAATGTCAGGAGATAATAATGTAAGGACATAATAATGTAATAATGTCAGGAGATAATAATGTAATAATGTCAGGAGATAATAATGTAATAATGTCAGGAGATAATAATGTAATAATGTAATAATGTCAGGAGATAATAATGTAATAATGTCAGGAGATAATAATGTAATAATGTCAGGAGACAATAATGTAAGGATATAATAATGTAATAATATCAGGAGATAATAATGTAAGGAAATAATAATGTCAGGAGATAATAATGTAATAATATCAGGAGATAATAATGTAATAATGTCAGGCGATAATAATGTAATAATGTCAGGAGATAATAATGTAATAATGTCAGGATATAATAATGTAATAATGTCAGGAGATAATAATGTTATAATGTCAGGAGATAATAATGTAATAATGTCAGGAGATAATAATGTAATAATGTCAGGAGATAATAATGTAATAATGTCAGGAGATAATAATGTAAGGAAATAATAATGTAATAATATCAGGAGATAATAATGTAAGGAAATAATAATGTCAGGAGATAATAATGTAATAATGTCAGGAGATAATAATGTAATAATGTCAGGAGATAATAATGTAATAATGTCAGGAGATAATAATGTAATAATGTCAGGAGATAATAATGTAATAATGTCAGGAGATAATAATGTAATAATGTCAAGAGATAATAATGTAATAATGTCAGGAGATAATAATGTAATAATGTCAGGAGATAATAATGTAAGGAAATAATAATGTAATAATATCAGGAGATAATAATGTAAGGAAATAATAATGTCAGGAGATAATAATGTAATAATGTCAGGAGATAATAATGTAATAATGTCAGGAGATAATAATGTAATAGTGTAAAAAAAAAGATTAAAGTACCCCCGTCACGCCAAGTGGCGTATAGGGAATATGGTGTTAGTGACCATAAATTTTACAGACCTTCAGCACATGATTTTTGGGGTAATGTGGTCGGTATTACGCCCGTGCCGCTTTACTTTCCTAGAAAAAAATATGGTACCCATTAAAGGCTGGGTGAACCGGAAGCCGTCGGTTGGGATCGAAACCTACCTCCTGTCCTTTGTAGTCCAGTTCACTAACCACTGAGCTATGGCGGCTTCCACATAGATGTATGGGTGTAACAAAATTGACAATCATGAAGATACAGACTTTCATTAATGGATGCTTACGCAGAATAAAAGGATGGAAATACAGGACAAAATGAATAACAGAATTATGAAAATGTGTCAGTCAAATACCAGTGGATAAAGAGAAATAGCGAAGACGATGGCGCTGGATAGGACAGACACTGCGGAAGCCAACTGAGAGTATTTCACAACAGGCCCTTTTTGGAATCTCCAGGGGACACGACATAGAGGAAGACCAAGGAATTCTTGGAGAAGACAGATAGAAGCAGAGATGAAGAAGATGGGGGAGACATGGAATGATCTTAAAAGAATGGCAAGAAACAGAACGACTTGTAAAGTGTTTGTTGAAGACCTATGCTCCACAGGGAGCTGAAAGTGTTTGTTGAAGACCTATGCTCCACAGGGAGCTGAAAGTGTTTGTTGAAGACCTATGCTCCACAGGGAGCAGAAAGTGTTTGTTGAAGACCTATGCTCCACAGGCAGCTGAAAGTATTTGTTGAAGACCTATGCTCCACAGGGAGCTGAAAGTGTTTGTTGAAGACCTATGCTCCACAGGGAGCTGAAAGTGTTTGTTGAAGACCTATGCTCCACAGGGAGCTGAAAGTGTTTGTTGAAGACATAAGCTCCACAGGGAGCTGACAAGTAGAAGAAGAAAGGATATAGGATATTAGAGACACAATGAAACATAACAGCAGGAAAAGACAATTGAAGAGCATACGCCTGCAAAATCCTCCACTAGACACTGAAAGGTAAAGAAGGAAGGAAAGAAGAGATTTACTTGATTTTTAGATAATGTTTAATTTATTTACTTTTCCTACATTAATGCGAGACTTTTAATATTTTAGAGCATGATCCCCAAATGAAAACATTTCCTAGGGTCTGGTGACCCTAGATATTGAGATCCTTTCTTCTCAACAACAACATTGGCCAGAAAATGTAATATATAGTCTTCAAATCGCAGACTAAAAATAACATGAGAACACAATCTAAACAAAAACATTGGATTCAATCTGAATGATCTCGTAGTGCCTCTACATAATCCCAGATTTCTGAGCTGGAATTTGGAATTACAACAAAGCCTCCAATTTTCGGAAAAGTGGAATGCAGTGATATTTATGATCATAGTAAGGGAAATGGGACATTGTGGTTTGTTGTTGAGACCAGGGAGTGCACATAACGTTATGTCTGCGTGACCAGTGTGTATGTTGGCATCTCGTTAAACGTTTCTTTTTTTATATAGTCAGACCTGTTATTATGATAAGTAAATTACTGTTTTCTTTCTGCGGCTACTGTGTGTTTTTATTTTCTAACATTTGTCTGTTATCAACATTTGTCTATCATCAGAATTCGTCTTTTATCAACATTTGTCTGTTATCCACATTCGTCTTTTATCAACATTTATCTGTAGCCAACATTCATCTTTTATCAACATTTGTCTGTTTCCACTACATACTGTCTAACATAAAATATCAATTTGAAAGATTGAAAGACTTTCTCATCGAACCAAAAAAATGTACTATTGCCCCACTAAATGAAATATTTATAGACTAGACTAAATGAGTGAAACTCTCAACACACTGCAATGAAAAAGAGTATGCTTTCAACACATTACAATTACAGGAGTGTGCTTTCAACACATTACAATTACAGGAGTGTGCTTTCAACACACTATAATTACAGGAGTATGCTTTCAACACACTATAATTACAGGAGTGTGCTTTCAACACACTATAACTAGAGGAGTATGCTTTCAACACGCTACAATGACAGGAGTGTGCTTTCAACACACTACAATTACATGAGTGTGCTTTCAACACACTACAATTACATGAGTGTGCCTTTAACACACTACAATTACATGAGTGTGCTTTCAACACACTACAATTACAGGAGTGTACTTTCAACACACAACAATTACAGGAGTGTGCTTTCAACACACAACAATTACAGGAGTGTGCTTTCAACACACTACAATGACAGGAGTATGCTTTCAACACACTACAATGACAGGAGTGTGCTTTCAACACACTACAATGACAGGAGTGTGCGTTCAACACACTACAATTATATGAGTGTGCTTTCAACACACTATAATGACAGGAGTGTGCTTTCAACACACTACAATGATAGGAGTGTGCTTTCAACACACTACAATTACATGAGTGTGCTTTCAACACACTACAATGACAGGAGTGTGCCTTCAACACACTACAATGACAGGAGTGTGCTTTCAACACACTACAATGACAGGAGTGTGTTTTCAACACACTACAATGACAGGAGTGTGTTTTCAACACACTACAATGACAGGAGTGTGTTTTCAACACACTATAATGCCACATTTGTTTCAGAAGTTGTCACTCTAAATGTCAGCACTAACATGGTTGGTATCTGAAAGCTCAACATAAAAGACATTAATGAGTGACATCAACGGATTTAGCCAAAGTTGTTCATATTAACCTTGAATTACAAAAAAAATCCATAAAGATTAGTGTCAGAAACAAGGTGATATCGCTTTGCAATCCGTGCCAAGGGCAAACAGTTACCGTCCATCTCTGTTAGAATTAAGTATCTCACCTACAGTAGGCTTTAACTCTACGAAATCTTTTAACCATTGCAACGGAAGAGATGTCCGCAACAAACTTCTTCATGGTTTTTCTTCTTCTTCTGCGATCATGACTCTTTCAGAGTAGGATTCCGGACTCTCTCATGAAGTCAGCTGTCTGTTTAAGTGATTCGGTTGCCCCGTATAGTTACTCTTCCAGGAAGGTGGGTGTCGACCACATTGCTCTTCTCAGGTCTGTGTACTGGGGGCAATCCTGTAGAACATGTTTTGTTGTCATGTTGTCCAGTGAGCAGTGGCATTGGCTGGTAGCACCAATTTTGAGTTTGGTGAACATGTGGTTTCTCATTCTGTTGTGGCCAGTGCGTTGGCGAAGTATGGTTTTAAGAATCAATGTACATATTTATATTTATCAAACACATAAAATAAATAAATGTATGGATGTTTAGATAATTGAACAATGTATTAGATTTCACCAATATCAAGATGATACAAGACATGTAAAAAGAATATGGTTTGATGGCGTTCACACTAATCAAATTGAGAGTGACGCACTATGCGGCGAATCGTACACGGTCGAAATCAGCATAATGCACAGTGCGTCGATACGTACGAAAAGAGTTAAATAAACTAATGAAGCAATAATTGATCAGTTATATCTTGTGGTCAATCGAGGATGAAATCAATGTCTCAGGAAGATAATCATCATCAAGTACCGGGCCTGCTGGCGTAGGTGATCATGTCTCTCCTCAACTTTCAATCTCGACAGTTATTTATTATTTCTGTCGTTAACCTTCTGCCAAGCCATTCTCTTAAGCTGTCAGATATTTTTTTCTCTTTGATTCATTCTATCTCTTCGTCCCTCAATTGTCCCAGTTGTTACAATATATTCCAGTTGTTCTCTTGTCATTACATTGCCAAAAAATGATGATTGTTTCTTCCTAATATTGGAAATTAGCTCTCTTTTTGCTTTGACCGCTTTCAGAACATTTTCATTACTCTTCTTAGCTGTCCATGGTATTCTCAACATTCTTCTGTAAAACCACATTTCTAGAGAGTCACACTGATTTTCTTGTCTGTTGTAATATTGTCCATGATTCACATCCATATGTTAAGACTGGCTCTACATAACATTACAGAACTCTTTTTCTTGTTTCTATTGTGAAAAATGATTGTTTTAGTATCTTCCTCATTTTTTGGAAAGCTGCTTTTGTTTGAGCCATTCTGCATCTCACCTCTTTTGTACATTTTTGAAGATAATACTCTTGAAACAAATGTGCCCATGTTGTTTAACATGAAAGCGACGGACGGCAGCACAATTCAAGTACCAAAATGATAGTTTAACGTGAAAGTGACGGACGGCAGCACAATTCAAGTACCAAAATGATAGTTTAACGTGAAAGTGGCGGACGGCAGCACAATTCAAGTACCAAAATGATAGTTTAACGTGAAAGTGACGGACGGCAGCACAATTCAAGTACCAAAATGATAGTTTAACGTGAAAGTGACGGACGGCAGCACAATTCAAGTACCAAAATGATAGTTTAACGTGAAAGTGACGGACGGCAGCACAATTCAAGTACCAAAATGATAGTTTAACTCCATCTGCGGTTAATGAGTTTTTGTTTTTATGTTTTAAAGAGCTCTCTCGCAGCCTTCACTTCTCACATTTGGTGGACTGACAATTTTAGCATTTGTTCTTTACTGTCCTGATGATTCACATATGTATGTGAATCATGGACAATTGATCAACAGACAAGAAAATCACTGGAAGCTGTGGAAATGTGGTTTTATAGAAGAATGTCGAGAATACCATGGAGAGCTAAGAAGAGTAATGAAAACGTTATGAAAGAGGCCAAAGCAAAAAGAGAGTTAATTTCTAATATTAGAAAGAAACAATCATTTTCTGGCCATGTAATGAGAAGGGGACATCTGGAATATATTGTGACAACTGGGAAAATTGAAGGACGAAGAGATAGAGGGAAACAAAGAGAAAAGATACCCCACAGTTTAAGAGAATGGCTTGGCAGAAGGTGAACAACAGGAACGATAAATAACTGTCGAGATCGAAAGTTGTGGAGAGCCATGATCACCTACGCCATCAGACATGGTACTTGATGATGATGATCTTGATTTTCAGTACTTGTTAAAATCACATTCCCACTGGGAAATCCCCGTAGTTATTTCTTGGAAACGTGGTAACTTACCAAAGCATGTAAGAAGCTGTGACAAGCCAATATGTCAGCAGCAGAGAATTCATTGAGACCAAGCTCGTACTTGACCAGGGATTTCCTAAATGTGTTTTCTCATCGCTTTGTGTATATGTCAGTCATTGTCTACGTCTTTGTGTTTCGGGAATGCCTTAAATAATTAGCAACCTCCACTTATTCAATAAATATCTTTTATTTAAACGCATACAAATTTCATATGTACATATGCAATGGCTACATTCATTGCAGAAGTCAAAAATATGTAAGGTCACATTTGTCTACGTCCCTGGACATGCGGGAGTACGGGGACATGAAAGAGCGACAAGAGAATCTCAGTGTAAGGTCACATTTGTCTACGTCCCTGGACATGCGGGAGTACGGGGAAATGAAAGAGCGACAAGAGAATCTCAGTGTAAGGTCACATTTGTCTACGTCCCTGGACATGCGGGAGTACGGGGAAATGAAAGAGCGACAAGAGAATCTCAGTGTAAGGTAACCTTTGTCTACGTCCCTGGACGTGCGGGAGTACGGGGAAATGAAAGAGCGACAAGAGAATCTCAGTGTAAGGTCACATTTGTCTACGTCCCTGGACATGCGGGAGTACGGGGACATGAAAGAGCGACAAGAGAATCTCAGAATAAGCTATGTACGGCAAGTATCAGGATACAGTAAAAGTGGACGACCAAGAGAGACACCGACAGTAGTTGTAATCTCCATCAGTCAAGTTGCCTATGGGTTTTCCACCGCCCCTAGAAGTGTTATTTGTTCTTTCCTTTCGCCGTGTGTTCTCTTGTTCTATGAATCTGTCTACATCTTGTTTGAGTTGGAGCTTTAGAGTGTGTTTCCAAAGATTGCGGTCTGCAGCTATCTCTTCCCAGGTTCCAGGGTTTATGTTCAGAGTCTTCATGTCACGTTTACATACGTCTACAAATCAAAGTTTTGGGCGCCCCTTAGTCCGTTTGCCATCTGCTATTGTCCGTAGAGTACATCTTTTGGTAAGCGGCCATCTTTCATACGGGTGTACGTGACCAAGCCAGCGTAACTTACGTTGTTTGAGTAACGTGTAGATATTCGGGAGTCTTCGCGAGTGAGGGCCTCCACATTTGTCACTTTATCCTTCCAGATGATACCAAGAATACGACGCAGACATCGCTTGTGGAATACATTTAGCCTTTTCTCCTGCTTTGTATAAGTTGTTCAAGATTCGCTGAAATACAGGAGGATGCCAATTATGCGGATATCATAATGTGTATCTCACTTCACATAGTCCCAATAAATGTAAACCCATCATTTTCATCTCCTGTTTGATGTTTTCCAGTTTACCCTTCTGCATAAGTGTCTTACATTCCAAGTTCCTATCTTCAGAGTCTGTTATACCTTTATCTTGTCTACGGTAGCTTGATAACGATCGGATATCACCGTTAGCACATGATGTCCCCAAACGAACGAGGGTATTCCATTGGAATCCCCCTTAACTTTGTTGTGAATTCTATTATTGTAACCATTTATGATTGTTCAAAGAAATTACGATGGCCAGCAGCCACGATACGTAATGATGAAGATGACGATAACGAATAATGTGTATATGAGACACCGACAAGAGCACTGAAACAAGAATAAAGTTGCCAGGCATAGGTTTATTTGATAATATCTAACCCTAACCCTAAAACAGAGATGGATTTCGAAGGTTCTGGAAGGATTAGGATCCCAATACTTTCTTTGAAAGAACTCTGCATCTATAGCTGGGCCAGAGCTACCGTTAGTCGACACAGATAGTTAATAATAGACAAGATCAAACTAGCAACAACAATCTGTAGCAATTTAGAATAATGCTGTTGTCCTTTGTTGTCGTCTCCACATCGAATGTTGGCTCCGTGGAGCGAAATTTTCACTCTATCTCTTGCCTTATTAATGCACATTAACACAGTTAGTAACTTTCATCATCATGGTGGGAACGTGCCATTAATTTAATGAGGACATTCTCAAAGAGGCTAACACAAAAAGGAAGCTCCTGAGAAACATCAGAAAGAAACAATCAACATTTTTCGGGCACATTATGAGAAGATGAAAATTGGAATACTTGGTTACGACTAGCAAAATACAAGACGGAACGCGGACAACAAAGAAAGAAAATACTAGATAGCTTGGCGTCATGGTATGGAAAATAGTCAACAACAGGATTGATACGATGCACTGTGGATAGAGGATTGCGAAAAGACAATCGCTTACGCCAACCGTTATGGCACATGATGATGATGCAATTAATTCTTTATGTTCTGATATATTTGTTTGCGCGTCCGAAAAAAAGAGATTCAATGATGTTTGTGATGCTAAATTGAGATCTGTACTTGATTTCTACCGTGTGGGAATCAAGAAGTGTTTCTACGTTACCACAACGTGATGTGATGTTGCAAAGTAAAACAAACAAAAATATACCCAACATGTCAACTGTTAGCGAGACAAGACAATCTACGTCTGCAGCTCTGCTCGCGGCCTGCAACATATTTACTGTTTTGTATATTTAATATTTGTTCAAAAGTCTGCGAGATAAGATCAGAAATGAAGAACTGAGGAAAAAAATCTAGGAATAACCCCCGCCATAGAATACATAAAGAAACAACAGATAAAATGGTTTGGCCACGTGACAAGGCAGAAAGATCAAAACACCATACAACGAGCCTTCAACAAACGTTGTGAGAATACCAGAACCAATGGTCGACTACGAAAAAGATGGATCGATGGAATATTAGAAGCACTAGGAAACAACATCAGAAGTGCAAAAGACCGCAAATATATCTCCCCTCGACGCTGAAAGGCAAATGAGGAAGGAAAGAAGAAGTCGAATATTTGTTCTTATCCCCATGTGGTGCCAACACACGACTTCTCCGATCTGCAAACTTCCTGTTCAGATTCTGCAAAACATCTGTTATATTCTAAAGTGTGTTGTTGAAGGTGCAGCAAATATCTGTTATATTCTAAAGTGTGTTGAAGGTGCAGCAAAACATCTGTTATATTCTAAAGTGTGTTGAAGGTGCAGCAAAACATCTGTTATATTCTAAAGTGTGTTGAAGGTGCAGCAAAACATCTGTTATATTCTAAAGTGTGTTGAAGGTGCAGCAAAACATCTGTTATATTCTAAAGTGTGTTGAATGTGCAGCAAATATCTGTTATATTCTAAAGTGTGTTGAAGGTGCAGCAAAACATCTGTTATATTCTAAAGTGGGTTGAAGGTGCAGCAAAATATATGTTATATTCTAAAGTGTGTTGAAGATGTAGCAAAATATCTGTTATATTCTAAAGTGCGTTTAAGTGCAGCAAAATATGCTATATTCTAAAAATGCGTTGAAGGTGCAGCAAAACATCTGTTATATTCTAAAGTGTGTTGAAGTGCAGCAAAATATATGTTATATTCTAAAGTGTGTTGTTGAAGGTGCAGCAAACATTCTGTTATATTCTAAAGTGTGTTGAAAAGTGTAGCAAAATATCTGTTATATTCTAAAGTGCATTAAGTGCAGCAAAATATATGTTATATTCTAATAATGCGTTGAAGGTGCAGCAAAATATGTTATATTCTAATAATGCGTTGAAGTGCAGCAAAATATCTGTTATATTCTAAAGTGCGTTGAGGTGCAGAAAAATATCTGTTATATTCTAAAGTGCGTTGAGGTGCAGAAAAATATCTGTTATATTATAAAGTGCGTTGAGGTGCAGCAAAATATATGTTATATTCTAAAGTGTCATGAAAATACAACATATCTATTCTTTTCCTTCCCCCAACTACAGATTCCAGGAATCGCAAGTCTACAGCACAGTCATTATTCTATTCCCCCCTGAATTTAATAAAGATAATGTTCAATTTCTACGCTATTCTCTTTATGTTCGTGTCTACCATTAGCAGAAGGTAGCCCGCTTGACCTTCAACTGTCAACTTCTGCACTTAAAAATGCAGTCATCACACTTTATATAATTTATTCTGTGCATTACTTGAAATTTTCATGTTTAAATGACATTCAATTTAATTTAATAATTCTTTGTGAAAAATTAAAAGCTTAAAGACGAAAAAAAAAAATCCTATATCTGTATCAATTGTTAATATCAGATCAGTTTCCAGTAATTAGAATTTCAGTATTGATGTAATCAAATATATTTCCCTTGGGAAATCCCCATAGTATTTCTTGGAATTGCAGAACGTGTGCACAACAGCGTGTGATAGGCCGGCATTGTCTGCAATGGGCGAGTTGTCGAGACGAAACTGAGGAGCCAGTGGACGGGTGTAGTCAAGAACGTGATTATTGTGGAGTGGTAGTTCCTTGAGTGAGCTGGCCAATTCCCCATGGGGGTTCGTAGGGTCGTTGTGGACGGAGTGCTAGCTACGAGTAATGTGGAATTTCTACTCCAGTTAGGTTCGAATTTTTTAGGTTAATTTAAAAAAAAAATTTAAACAGCGATTTATATTAGATATTTATATCCATAGATATTAATCATTAGTTCTCTATCTTTAACTATCTCTCTTTCCCTTCTCTTATATCCATTCAGGTGTTGAGGACATCATCATCATCAAGTACCGTGCCTGTTGGCTTAGGTGATCTTGTCTCTCCACAACTTTCAATCTCGACAGTTATTTATCATTTCTGTTGTTGACCTTCTGTCAAGTCATTCTCTTAAGCTGGCTGGTATCTTTTCTCTTTGCTTCCCTCTATCTCTTCGTTCCTCAATTTTCCAAATTGTCACAATATATTCCAGCTGTTCTCTTCTTATTACAAGGGCAAAAATGATGATTGTTTCTTCCTAATATTGGAAATTATCTCTCTTTTTCCTTTGGCCTCTTTCAGAACGTTTTCATTACTCTTCTTAGCTGCCCATGGTATTCTCGATTTTCTTCTGTAAAGCCACATTTCTACAGACTCCAATGATTTTCTTGTTTGTTGTCCTTTTGTCCATGATTCATATCCATATGTTAAGATTGGCTCTATAAACAATTTAAGAAATCTGTATCTTCCTCATTGTTTAGAAAGCTGCTTTTGCCTGAGACATTCTGCATCTCACCTCTGTTGTACATCTTCCGTCTGAGGTTAACAAAGTTTCCAAATATTTTAATTCATTTACCTGTTTTAAAATTGTTCCACTTGTCTCTATTTTGCACTGAGGTGATGTCTTTTTCTTTGCTGTTACCTTTACTTCTGTCTTTTTGCTATCAAGGCCGAGTGCTTTATTTTTGTTTTCCTTCACTATAATGTTTAACATTTATTTGTAACTCATTTTCACCCTTAGCGATTAAGATTATGTCATCAGCATAGTAAAAAAAAGTAAAGTACCCCTGTCACGCCAAGTGGCGTGTAGGGAATATGGTGTTAGTGACCCTATATTTTACAGACCTTCAGCACATTATTTTCGGGGTAATGCGGTCGGTATTACGCCCGTGCTGCTTTACTTTTCCAGAAAAAAGTCCGGTATCCATTTAAGGCTGGGTGAACCCAGAAGCCGTCGGTTGGGATCGAACCCTACCTCTTGTCCTTTGTAGCCTAGTTCACTAACCACTGAGCTATCGCGGCTCCCTATGTCATCAGGAAACCTTAGATTATTTTGTTTCTTCTAAATAATCAATAATAATCGTATTATCGGGGCGTATGTAGTCTTTGATGTAGTATGATTTTTGGGGTAATGTGGTCGGTATTACGCCCGTACCGTTTTACTTTCCCTGAAAAAAATCCAGTACCCATGTACAGTAAGGCTGGGTGAACCTGGAAGCTGTCGGTTAGAATCGAACTCGACCTCTTGTCTGTTGTAGTCCAGTTCATTTTATGCAAATAGTTACATTTTAGTGTGCGACCGAGTGGCGATTCTACTGAAAATGAAAAAAAAAAAAACGTTAATAAATTACTACTTATTTTATTTCTTAACTTTTTTACTTTTCAGTTTTTTTTTATTTTGCGTTTGTAGCCGTTTACCTCTGGCGAACTGCCTAGATACTAAGAACCTAATTTTGCGTGTTAATCCTTTTTCCCTGACAGCCGTGTGCACATGGGTCCATCGCCGCACAGGCAGATAACTCCGCCTTCGGAGGTACTCATATATTTTTTTTTCGTCGATGAGTAATTGACGTTTCAAACCGGGCCCAGCTGCTGAGACCAGGGGTGGTTGCCACAGAGAGAAATCACAAATAAAAATTTCAACTGGTGCAGCCGAGATTTGAACTGACAACCTCTCTGTCTCCAGACCGGCGTCTTGCCTCGAGACCAACCAGTCCCCACACAATTAACGAAGAGAATGTAACAGCTTTAGTAACCATTCACATTCAAATACTTATCAGATTTAAACTGCGTTCACTAGGAACGATGGGATACTTTATCAACATCATGCGTCATACTGGTTGACGTAGGCGACCATGTCCTTCCACAATCTTCTATCCATAGTGCATCGTATCGATTCTGCAGTTGACTATTTCCATACCGTGACACGAAACTATCTAGTATCTTCTATTTTTGTCCTCCGCAATCTCTCTTTCCCTTTTTTTTTGCAAGTTGTAACCAAGTATTTTAACTTTCTTTTTGTCAGTAGATGCCCGAAAAATGTTGATTGTTTCTTTCTGATGTTTTTATAAGCTGCCTTTTGTGTTGGTCTCTTTGAATATGTCCTCATTGGTCTTTTTAGCTGTCCAGAGAACTTTCAACATTCTTCTGCGTAATCCCATCTCTGTGGCCTCTAATAGTCTTTTCATTTGTTTGTCTACTATCCATGATTCACTTCCATAAGTCAGAATTGGTTCTATATAGCACCAATGAACTCTCTTCCTCACTTCTATTGACATAGTCTAGTTGCATTTGACGTTTTTCATTTTCTGAAATGCTATTTTGGCCTGAGCTATTCTGGTTTTTATTTCAGTGGTGCATCTCCCATCTGATGTTATTATTGTGCCCAAGTATTTCAAACGTTGCACTTGTTTCAGATTTGTCATGTTTATTTTTATGCTGCATGCTGGTGATGACATTTTCTTCGATATGACCATTACTTCTGTTTTCTTACTATTCAGACTGAGACCTTTCTTATTGCTTTCTTTTACTATTATGTCTATCATTTCTTGTAGTTCATTCTCTGTCTCTGCTATTAAGACTGTGTCATTCGCATATCGCAAATTATTTATGTTGTGACCGATGACTTCAATTCCTTTTTTTGTCTTTTATTGATCTCATAATATTTTCGCTATAAAGTGAAAACAAATCCGGCGACAGAACACAGCCTTGTCTGACTCCTCGTTTTATATATTGGTTGCTAATTTGTATGGCTGCTGTTTGTTGACGATATATTTTTTTTATGATTCTGGGATCCTTGCCGTCAATGTTCAATTTCTCCAGAATACTTACAACTGTCAAGACACAAGCAAAGAGAGATATCGCGGACGAGAAAGAGGGAAGATACTAGACAGATTGGTGTCATGGCATGGGAAACACTCAACAACTGAATTGATACGATGCATTGTGGACAGAGATTTTGTTGCAGGATAAGATCGCATACAGCAACCAGTATGGCACATGCTGATGCTTATGTTGCTCGGGTGGTAGGAAAAGCCAGGCAGTGGCAGGAAATTTGTTGATCGTATGGTCTCCGGGCGATCCGATACTGCTTGTTGGAATGCTGCTGCACATGCTTTCCTTCCATTCGCGCAATATTCGGTGGCCACTATGGTGCTAAAGAAATATCCATGTTGCGAACCTAGGTTGCAGTATAGGCGATGTCCTTGAGAATCTATCCGGAGCGATGAGGTTGGGATCCGTTTACAGCGCGGGTCCGCAATGTCTACGACCCCGTTAATCCTAGCAAAGTTGAAGGCCACGACCACTCACTGCTATTAAGCTGTAAGGCGATTGGACGGCGCATTAGCTGACGTCAGGCCCTGCCCAGGGGTACTGGTACAGTAAGAGCTCGCGTCCGTGTCCCAAACGATAGCCGTTCTGAGATCGCTTATTACAGTTCTAACTTTGAATGAGAGAGGGTACGGATTAGGGAGGAGACGGCCTGGCAGATGATGATGATGAGGATATCAACATTCATCAACATCAACACTAGTTCATCAACATCAACACCAGTTACCGTCTATCACCATTATCATCATCATCATCATCATTGAGTGCCGTCTCCGCAACGAAGGTTGGCTACCATGGAGCGCCATTCTGCTCTATCTCTTGCTTTGATGATGCAGGTTGTCATCGGTTGATTTGTCCATCTTTTGATGTTACTCGTCCATGTTAATCTTGGTCTGCCTCTGCCTCTTTTACCTTGTATTTTCCCCTCCAGGATCACTTTCAGTAGGCTGTTGTGTCTTTTAACATGGCCTAAGAATCGCATTTGTCTTGTTCTACTTGTGTTCAGAAGTTCTGTTTTCATTTTTAGTTGTTTTAAGACTTCGTCGTTTGTTTTCTTTTCCTTCCATCCAATTCTACCTATTCTTCTATATATCAACATTTCAAAGGCTTCAATTCTCTGTTCTGTTTTCTTGTCTAATGTCCATATTTCAGCACCATATAGGAATATTGAGAAGATGTAACATTTTGCTATTCTTAGTTTTAGCTCTGGTGTTATTTGTTTTGATGTTAGTATGTCCTTCATGACATTAAAATTACTTTTTGCCATTCCTATTCTTTTGTTTATTTCAGTTGTACATTTTCCATCACTGGTTATAGTATGTCCAAGGTAGTTATAGTTCTGAACTGTCTCCAGGTCTATTCCTTCAATTTTGATATCCACTTGTGGGTTTTGAGTATTTTCTTTGTTTATGATCATAGTTTTAGTCTTTTTGATATTCATATCTAGTCCATATTTTTTGCTTGTCATGTTTATTACATTAAGTAATTGTTGTAGGTTATTGTTGTAGGTACCATTATCATCATCCGTCGCTATCACAAGTAAAATGCATCACCATTCATCATTATCATCAATGCCATCCACCATCATTATACCATTCATCATTATTATCCATGAATACCAATTGTCCATCACAGTCATCATTATCTTAATCACCATTCATCATTATCATCCATCAACATCATCTTTCATCGTTATCATCAATACCATCCACCAACATTATCACCATCATAATCCGTCAGCATCACCTTCTATCACTATCATCATTACCATCAATCATCATACATAACCATGACTATCATCATCCACCATCATCATACATAACCATAACTATCATCATCGATCATCATCATACATAACCATAACTATCATCATCATCATACATAACCATAACTATCATCATCATCATACATAACCATAACTATCATCATCATCATACATAACCATAACTATCATTATCGTCATCATACATAACCATAACTATCACCATCCACCATCATCATACATAACCATAACTATCATCATCATCATACATAACCATAACTATCACCATCCATCATCATCATACATAACCATAACTATCATCATCCATCATCATCATACATAACCATAACTATCACCATCCACCATCATCATACATAACCATAACTATCATCATCATCATACATAACCATAACTATCACCATCCATCATCATCATACATAACCATAACTATCATCATCATCATACATAACCATAACTATCATCATCCATCATCATCATACATAACCATAACTATCATCATCATCATACATAACCATAACTACCATCATCCATCATCATCATACATAACCATAACTACCATCATCATCATACATAACCATAACTACCATCATCCATCATCATCATACATAACCATAACTATCATCATCCATCATCATCATACATAACTATCATCATCATCATACATAACCATAACTACCATCATCCATCATCATCATACATAACCATAACTACCATCATCCATTATCATCATACATAACCATAACTACCATCATCCATCATCATCATACATAACCATGACTATCATCATCCATCATCATCATACATAACCATGACTACCATCATCCATCATCATCATACATAACCATGACTATCATCATCGATCATCATCATACATAACCATAACTATCATCATCATCATACATAACCATAACTATCATCATCCATTATCATCATACATAACCATAACTATCATCATCCATTATCATCATACATAACCATAACTATCATCATCCATCATCATCATACATAACCATAACTATCATCATCCATCATACATAACCATCATCATCCATCATCATCATTATCGAATGCCGTCTCCACAACGAAGGTTGGCTACCATGGAGCGCCATTCTGCTCTATCTCTCTCTTGCTTTGATGGTGCAGGTTTTCATAGGCTGATTTGTCTATCTTTTGATGTTACTCGTCCATGTTAGTCTTCGTCTGCCTCTGCCTCTTTTACGTTGTATTTTCCCCTCCAGGATTACTTTTAGTAGGCTGTTGTGTCTTTTAACATGGTCCAAAAATCGCATTTGTCTTGTTTGAATTATGTTTAGTAGTTCTCTTTTCATTTTTTAGCTGTTTTAAAACTTCATCTTTTGTTTTCTTTTCCTTCCATCCAATTATAACTACTAAACACAATTAGAGCAAGACACAATTTTTGGGGCATGTTAAAAGACACAACAGCCTAATAAAAGTAATATTTGAAGGGAAAATACAAGGTAAAAGAGGCAGAGGCAGACCAAGACTAACATGGACGAGTAACATCAAAAGATGGACAAGTCAATCTATGACAACCTGCACCATCAAAGCAAGAAACATAATAGCATGGCGATCCATGTTAGCCAACCTTCGTTGAGGAGACGGCTCCCGATGATGATGATACATGAAGAAGTCGAATGTGTCGGGCCAAAAGATGCACTTACCGCCGCTTGGCCGTATAAACTACCACCACAATTCACCAGCGTCCACTTAAGAACTGAAGGTTAAAAGGAAAAAAGAAGACTCGTGTACTAACCAGTACGTCTCTCATCGGCAGCCCTCCTGTTCGCCTCATCATTTAGAGAGATTCTTCTCAAATTGCTCCAGTCGTTTTCCTTCTATAGCGCCGTCGTTAGATCAGCTCAACGCTTCAAGAAGGTCAGCAACCACGTTTGATCGCAAAATTGCCAGCGCCGTTTCTTGAATAACAATTCATTGATATGCATTGCTGAACCTTATCGGTTTTTTTTTCCCTCGCTCTCTCTTTCTCATTCACTCTCTCATTTTTTGCTGTATTTATTTTTTCTCATTGCGCGTGCCTGAATTAACGATTTGCTTTTCTTTTTTTTATATTCTGGCTTGTTGATACATAATTCGTGTTTTGCCAATTCACTGTATATATTTCCGGAAAAATCGGTTTTATTTGTGTTTATTTGTTTGTTTGTTTGATGATTGGTTAGTTTGGAGGTTATTTAGTAATCTGTTTGCTTTAGTAACTGGTTGGTTTATTTAGTAATCTGTTTGCTTTAGTAACTGGTTGGTTTATTTAGTAATCTGTTTGCTTTAATAACTGGTTGGTTTATTTAGTAATCTGTTTGCTTTAGTAACTGGTTGGTTTATTTAGTAATCTGTTTGCTTTAGTAACTGGTTGGTTTATTTAGTAATCTGTTTGCTTTAGTAACTGGTTGGTTTATTTAGTAATCTGTTTGCTTTAGTAACTGGTTGGTTTATTTAGTAATCTGTTTGCTTTAATAACTGGTTGGTTTATTTAGTAATCTGTTTGCTTTAGTAACTGGTTGGTTTATTTAGTAATCTGTTTACTTTAGTAACTGGTTGGTTTATTTAGTAATCTGTTTGCTTTAGTAACTGGTTGGTTTATTTAGTAATCTGTTTGCTTTAGTAACTGGTTGGTTTATTTAGTAATCTGTTGGCAGGGTTGGGTTGATTCACTAACCAGTTCGTTTTTTAGCTGGTTGGTTGGTTGATTGGTTGGCTGTTTGGTTAGCTGGTTGGTTGGTTGGTTGGTTCACTGATTAGTTTGTTGATTGGTTTTGTGGAATTATTTTTTTAACTGGTTCCATTGCTTGACTGGTTTTATTTTTCTTGATCGGTTGGTAATCACTGTTTGATTCGTTTTCTGGTTGATTGGTAGTTTTCGTTGATTGAATTGTCTGTTTCACTGGTTGATTGTTTCGTTGATTGAATTGTCTGTTTCACTGGTTGATTGTTTCGTTGATTGAATTGTCTGTTTCACTGGTTGATTGTTTCGTTGATTGAATTGTCTGTTTCACTGGTTGATTGTTTCGTTGATTGAATTGTCTGTTTCACTGGTTGATTGTTTCGTTGATTGAATTGTCTGTTTCACTGGTTGATTGTTTCGTTGATTGAATTGTCTGTTTCATTGTTGAAATAACAGAAAAATTAGAAAAAAAAAATATTTTTGGTATAACTTTACACAAGTACTTCTTCTACCTTTCAGCTCCCTGTGGAGCATAGGTCTTCAACAAACACTTTCCAAGCCGTTCTGTTTCTTGCCACGCTTTTAAGATCATTCTATGTCTTTCCCATCATCTTCATCTCTGCTCCCATCTGTGTTCTCCAAGAATATTTGACACATTCTTCTTTTGGTAATATGGTCAGAACTACGCAACTGTCATATTTGTTTCCCCAAGACAAATCCAGTACTGATGTAAGGCTGGATAAATCTGGAACTGTCGATCAGCATCGAACCGGAATTATGGCAGTTAGTTCAGTTCTGTGTGCACTAGCCACTGACTTATTTTTCCTTGTGGACTGAAGAATGAAATACAATTACTATAGTGCTGTCACCACGCAGAGTACAGTTCAGAAACAATCTTTTAAACCCTACCAAATTGAACCGGCATTAATTTGATGGAATACAACTGACCTAACACAATCAGCCACCGGTTAATTTGTGTATTTGACCGGCTTTTCAGGTTCACGAGGTACTAAATAAATACATACTATTTTTCTGAAAAGAAAATGACGGCACTGGCGTAATCTGACCACCTTACACCCACAGTTGTGTCGATGGTAAACATACATATGGGTACTAACATCGCATTACACTACTATGTAGAGTGGTGGGACTTTCTTTTACCCTCCTTCCTTTTTATGTCATTTATTTCTAACCCACAATTCCACTCCGCTCCCAACTTTCCTAACTGTTTGAGAGCCTCGACGATGAGTGGTTAGTGTGTTCTCTTCATGATCACAAGGAGCCGTACTCCAGGTTAGTGTGTTCTCTTCATGATCACAAGGAGCCGTACTCCAGGTTAGTGTGTTCTCTTCATGATCACAAGGATCCGTATTTCAGGTTAGTGTGTTCTCTTCATGATCACAAGGATCCGTATTTCAGGTTAGTGTGTTCTCTTCATGATCACAAGGATCCGTGTTTCAGGTTAGTGTGTTCTCTTCATGATCACAAGGATCCGTATTTCAGGTTAGTGTGTTCTCTTCATGATCACAAGGATCCGTATTTCAGGTTAGTGTGTTCTCTTCATGATCACAAGGATCCGTATTTCAGGTTAGTGTGTTCTCTTCATGATCACAAGGATCCGTGTTTCAGGTTAGTGTGTTCTCTTCATGATCACAAGGATCCGTATTTCAGGTTAGTGTGTTCTCTTCATGATCACAAGGATCCGTGTTTCAGGTTAGTGTGTTCTCTTCATGATCACAAGGATCCGTGTTTCAGGTTAGTGTGTTCTCTTCATGATCACAAGGATCCGTATTCCAGGTTAGTGTGTTCTCTTCATGATCACAAGGATCCGTGTTTCAGGTTAGTGTGTTCTCTTCATGATCACAAGGATCCGTATTTCAGGTTAGTGTGTTCTCTTCATGATCACAAGGATCCGTATTTCAGGTTAGTGTGTTCTCTTCATGATCACAAGGATCCGTATTTCAGGTTAGTGTGTTCTCTTCATGATCACAAGGATCCGTATTTCAGGTTAGTGTGTTCTCTTCATGATCACAAGGATCCGTACTCCATCCCCAGAAGTAGTGAATTTTTTTTTTCGGACCGAGAAAGGCTCCTCGGCTCACCCAGCCTCTAAAAATGGGTACCGGAGATTTTTCAAAGAAGCAAAGGCGGCCTGGCGTGATATCAACCACATGGCCAACAAATGTGCCGTGGTTATATAAAAATATGTTCGCTAACTCCGTACTTCCCATACGCCAAGCAAGACAGGGGAGGTAACCTATACTGACTTCACAAGCAACTCTTACCCACCCCATTAAAAATTGTTGACATCACATTACTATAATTCAAATCAATAATTCTTCATCACTCACATTTTATTCATTAATTGAATATGTCTGCCGTCTTTTGACGGGTCTTGATTTCATCCCAATTAATCATGAGCGCAAATGTTATCAATATTTATTTCCTTAGAGATAATCATATCTGCGTTATAATCAATGAGATTAAATGTTATTTATTTAATTTGTTTAATTTTGTTAATAGCCAAGCATAAATCATCATCAAGAGTGAAGGACTTCAAATTGCGACAAACTATTAATATCTAAGATTGACAGTAACTAACAGTGGAGACTGTCAGAAAGATATCAAGAGAACATTAGCAATAACAACACAAAAACTAAACGTCATGAAAAACAAGGGACTCAATATCAAAACGGCAGTAAAAATAAAAATAATGAGGGAATGTATCTTCGCTTTCGTAATATATGGTTGTAAATTATGGACAATCTCGCACACAATGAACATAAAAACAAAATGCTACAGAAATATTATTAGGATACCTCATCATCATCAAGTACCGGGTCTAGTGGCGTAGGTGATGATGTCTCTCCACAACGTTCGATCTCGACAGTTATTTATCATTTCTGTTGGTGACCTTCTGCCAAGTAATTCTTTATCTTTTCTCTTTGCTTCCCTTTATCTCTTCGTCCCTCAATTTTCCCAGTTGTTACAATATATTCCAGCTGTTCTCTTATTATTACATGGCCAAAAAATGATGATTGTTTCTTCCTAATATTGGAAATTAGTTCTCTTTTTGCTTTGACCTCTCTCAGAACACTTTCATTACTCTTCTTAGCTGCACATGGTATTCTCAACATTCTTCTGTAAAACCACATATCTACAGACTCCAGTGACATTAGCAATAACAACACAAAAAATAAACGTCATGAAAAACAAGGGACACAATATCAAAACGGCAGTAAAAATAACAATAATGAGTGAATGTATCTTCGCTTTAGCAATATATGGTTGTAAATTGTGGACAATCTCGCAAACAATGAACATAAAAAATGCTACAGAAATATTATTACGATACCTAGGATAATAAAAAATGGCAACGAAGATGTATTCAAATAATTACACATTGAAATGACTGGCTTATAAACAATATCTTATTGAGAAAGGTAAAATACTATCTATCTATCTATTGTCCTTTCGAGCCGAAGACGGCGCATAGGGCAGAACCACAATCTCAAATACAGAAACCTTGCGTGCCAAAATGACACATATTGCAGAGATCACTGCTCTGAAACACTATGGTCAAGTAAAAAAAAAAATACAGTGGGCTGGAATGAACAATAATTGAAGGCGTGGTTCCAGGAAAACGAGATACAGACAGACCAAGAAAAATGGTTTCAAGACATCAAAGAAACCTTGAATATGATAACAGAAGCTGGAGATTATTTCAAACGGCTGTGATGAGTTCAACAATCTGTGGACAATCTGGCTAGAGACAGGGATTCTTTCAGAAAGGATGTGATGAGTTAACGTTCCGTGGGAGATCTGGATAGAGACAGGGATTCTTTCAGAAAGGATGTGATGAGTTAAACAATCTGTGGACAATCTGGCTAGAGACAGAGGTTCTTTCAGAAGGGCTGTGATGAGTTCAACGTTCTGTGGACAATCTGGCTAGAGACAGAGGTTCTTTCAGAAGGGCTGTGATGAGTTCAACGTTCCGTGGGAGATCTGGCTAAAGACAGGGATTCTTTCAGAAGGGATGTGATGAGTTAACGTTCCGTGGGAGATCTGGATAGAGACAGGGATTCTTTCAGAAAGGATGTGATGAGTTAACGTTCCTTGGGAGATCTGGCTAGAGACAGGGATTCTATCAGAAGGGATGTGATGAGTTAACGTTCCGTGGGAGATCTGGCTAAAGACAGGGATTTTTTTCAGAAGGGATGTGATGAGTTAACGTTCCGTGGGAGATCTGGCTAGAGACAGGGATTTTTTCGGAAGGGATGTGATGAGTTAACGTTCCATGGGAGATCTGGCTAGAGACAGGGATTCTTTCAGAAGGGATGTGATGAGTTAACGTTCCGTGGGAGATCTGGCTAGAGACAGGGATTCTTTCAGAAGGGATGTGATGAGTTAACGTTCCGTGGGAGATCTGGCTAGAGACAGGGATTTTTTCAGAAGGGATGTGATGAGTTAACGTTCCGTGGGAGATCTGGCTAGAGACAGGGATTTTTTCAGAATGGATGTGATGAGTTAACGTTCCATGGGAGATCTGGCTAGAGACAGGGATTCTTTCAGAAGGGATGTGATGAGTTAACGTTCCATGGGAGATCTGGCTAGAGACAGGGATTCTTTCAGAAGGGATGTGATGAGTTAACGTTCCGTGGGAGATCTGGCTAGAGACAGGGATTTTTTCAGAAGGGATGTGATGAGTTAACGTTCCATGGGAGATGTGGCTAGAGACAGGGATTCTTTCAGAAGGGATGTGATGAGTTAACGTTCCGTGGGAGATCTGGCTAGAGACAGGGATTCTTTCAGAAGGGATGTGATGAGTTAACGTTCCATGGGAGATCTGGCTAGAGACAGGGTTTCTTTCAGAAGGGATGTGATGAGTTAACGTTCTGTGGAAGATCTGGCTAGAGACAGAGATTCTTTCAGAAGGAATGTGATGAGTTAACATCCCGTGGGAGATCTGGCTAGAGACAGAGATTCTTTCAGAAGGAATGTGATGAGTTAACATCCCGTGGGAGATCTGGCTAGAGACAGGGATTCTTTCAGAAAGGATGTGATGAGTTAACATCCCGTGGGAGATCTGGCTAGAGACAGGGATTTTTTCAGAATGGATGTGATGAGTTAACGTTCCATGGGAGATCTGGCTAGAGACAGGGATTCTTTCAGAAGGGATGTGATGAGTTAACGTTCCATGGGAGATCTGGCTAGAGACAGGGATTCTTTCAGAAGGGATGTGATGAGTTAACGTTCCGTGGGAGATCTGGCTAGAGACAGGGATTTTTTCAGAAGGGATGTGATGAGTTAACGTTCCATGGGAGATGTGGCTAGAGACAGGGATTCTTTCAGAAGGGATGTGATGAGTTAACGTTCCGTGGGAGATCTGGCTAGAGACAGGGATTCTTTCAGAAGGGATGTGATGAGTTAACGTTCCATGGGAGATCTGGCTAGAGACAGGGTTTCTTTCAGAAGGGATGTGATGAGTTAACGTTCTGTGGAAGATCTGGCTAGAGACAGAGATTCTTTCAGAAGGAATGTGATGAGTTAACATCCCGTGGGAGATCTGGCTAGAGACAGAGATTCTTTCAGAAGGAATGTGATGAGTTAACATCCCGTGGGAGATCTGGCTAGAGACAGGGATTCTTTCAGAAAGGATGTGATGAGTTAACATCCCGTGGGAGATCTGGCTAGAGACAGGGATTCTTTCAGAAAGGATGTGATGAGTTAACATCCCGTGGGAGATCTGGCTAGAGACAGACAGGGATTCTTCCAGACGGGTTGTGATGAATGCAAAGTTGTAGAAAGAACATGCAAGATTGAGATTTAAGATGAGATTTATGCAATCGTTTGTGAAGTTTATATTTGTTATAATTCTACTATTTTAATTCAAATTACATTGACTATATATGTATACACTGTTGTTTTATTGATGAGCCAAATATATTAACCTTCCAATGTCTATTTTAGACAAACAGAAGAGCTCGAAACGCCTTCTTCTCCTAATTTGGGTACAGCTGTAAGGTATGAGCAGCATGTTGATGTTTGCCACCTGTCATTTAACAAAACCTCCTCGAATGATCCAAGTATTCGATTTAATTCCTTATTTTCATAATTATCTAACGTGTGTGTGCGTGTGTCGAAACAATCTCAAATAAATGATCTACTTCTTATCTGCTAAACTGAAACCATTAACGTATTATTTTAACGCATTGTCTTTAACATTAATATCTTTTTAGTAGAAGCGAACTAATTGCATTCAGGCAATGTTACAAATGTTTTGTCTTTTTTTCGATTCAAGTTTACATTTGCAGGGAAGTAATCTCATTACAATGAAATTCTATAAACAAAATGTTACAGAAAAGTCCGTATGATACCTTCGATAATGAAATTGAGCAATGAAGAGATATTAAAGGGTCTAAACACATTTTTTAATGGCTTATAAACATTGCAAAAGACAGGAAATTAAAGTAGTATGACACGACAAAAGAGAGAGCGGGCTGGAAAGAACACCAATGGAAGTTGTGGTTCCTGGAAGATGACACGGGGCAGACCGCGAAGGTGGTTTCAAGACATAAAACAGACCTTTAAAAAACAAAAGTGGTAGATCTGGTTAGAGACAGATATTCTTTCAGACGGGCTGTGGTGAATGCAACTTTCTGTGGGACATCTGGCTAGAGACAGAAATTCTTTCAGACGGGTTGTGGTGAATGCAATGTTCTGTGGGACATCTGGCTAGAGACAGACATTCTTTCAGACGGGCTGTGGTGAATGCAATGTTCTGTGGGAGATCTGGCTAGAGACAGATATTCTTTCAGACGGGCTGTGGTGAATGCAATGTTCTGTGGGAGATCTGGCTAGAGACAGAAATTCTTTCAGACGGGCTGTGGTGAATGCAATGTTCTGTGGGAGATCTGGCTAGAGACAGATATTCTTTCAGACGGGCTGTGGTGAATGCAATGTTCTGTGGGAGATCTGGCTAGAGACAGATATTCTTTCAGACGGGCTGTGGTGAATGCAATGTTCTGTGGGAGATCTGGCTAGAGACAGATATTCTTTCAGACGGGCTGTGGTGAATGCAATGTTCTGTGGGAGATCTGGCTAGAGACTAATTCTTTCAGACAGCCTGTGGTAAATGCAACGTTCTGCAAAGGACATGCAACCCGATGATGAATCCTATTACAAGGTTCAGAGACAGGGATGTTGAATAATCATCATCATTGTCGAGTGCCGTCTCCGCAACGAAGGTTGGCTACCATTGAGCGCCATTCTCATACTCTGTCTCTTGCTTTGATAGTGCAGGTTGTCATAGGCTGATTTGTCTATCTTTTGATGTTACTCGTCCATGTTAGTCTTGGTCTGCCTCTACCTATTTTACCTTGTATTTTCCCCTCCAGGATTACTTTTAGTAGGCTGTTGTGTCTTTTAACATGACCCAAAAATCGCATTTGTCTTGTTTGAATTGTGTTTAGTAGTTCTCTTTTTATTTTTAATTGTTTTAAGACTTCGACGTTTGTTTTCTTTTCCTTCCATCCAATTCTACCTATTCTTCTATATATCCACATTTCAAAGGCTTCAATTCTCTGTTCTGTTTTCTTGTCTAATGTCCATGTTTCTGCACCATATAGGAATATTGAGAAGATGTAACAATTTGCTATTCTTAGTTTTAGCCCTGGTGTTATTTGTTTTGATGTTAGCATGTTCTTCATGGCATTAAAATTACTTTTTGCCATTCCTATTCTTTTGTTTATTTCAGTTGTACATTTTCCATCACTGGTTATAGTATGTCCAAGGTAGTTGTAGTTCTGAACTATCTCCAGGTCTATTCCTTCAATTTTGATATCCATTTGTGGGTTTTGAGTATTTCCTTTGTTTGTGATAATAATTTTAGTCTTTTTGATATTCATTTCTAGTCCATATTTTTTTGCTTATCATGTTTATTACATTAAGTAATTGTTGTAGATCTTTAGGATTTTCTGCTAGTAGTACAGTATCATCAGCATATCTCAGGTTATTGATTATCTTTCCATTAATGTGTAGGCCTGGCATCTCTATAATGTTTTTTTAAAGATTTGCTCAGTGTATAAATTGAACAAGCTTGGTGATAGGATGCATCCCTATCTTACTCCTCTTTTTATATCAATGGGTGTAGAGAACTCTTTGTTATATTTTATTATTGCTGTTTGCTCCCAGTATAGATTACATATTAGTCGTATGTCCATGTCATCTAGATGTATCTCTTTTAGGCATTCTATAAGTTGTTTGTGGTGTACTCTATCAAAAGCTTTGGTGTAGTCTATGAAGCTGGCATATATTGGTTGAGTAATACTATCACACAATATACTATGTTCGGATTTGGAGTCAAGGTGACGTCCTAGCATCATCAAGTGCTATACATTTTTATTTTAAATATGACGATCACCATTTTCAGGAGGACGTGAACTTCCGGTCAATATGGTAGATAGGCGGCAGGAACCATTAAAGGATATGTCTGAAAAGTGTTCCTTGTTGCAGTTTCCTCAAATTCCAAGTCCGGCTTGTTGCAGGAGCTACTGAGTTTAGTGCTCTGTGCACACCGTGAGCTCTGCTTTTCATCTGCATGGTGTTTCTATATCCAGATTGATTACAATGAATGGTGATATCGTATGACGAAGGACAGTTCAGCTGCGTGAACTTTCGGTGTCGTTTGGCCTTATGTCTTTTGGCGTTTGCTGTGTTTCCTATGATGGGGACTGCAGCTGCCTTTCTTTGTTTGAAAGTTCAATGAGATGTTAATTCACATGATTCCACTGGCATGGACGGGTGAGCAATTATGGATTTTCAACAGTGTGCAACGATATCTGGGCCTTCGAATAAATGTAACTTTAATAGTAAGGAATGTTGAAATGTTTCTAATTAACAGGATGTAACCATAGCTAACACTGTAATAGAAGCTACATCAAATTGTAAAAGTGTTAGAGATGATACAGTATAGATCAATAGTCTTATTTCTCTTCGACGACTAACTCTTTCTATGCATTATACTGGAAGGCGATACTAAAAAAAAAAAAAAAAGAGGAAGAAAAGTGGTATGGTGACAGCTTTACGTGGTAATGGACGAAACAAAAGTCGACGTTTCGGCCAAGTAGGCCTTCATCTGGACGAACAACAAACACAACAATTATATACAACGATATATAAACAAATCTAACTACATGGCGATAAACGAACAACAAACACAAAAATTATATACAACGATATATAAACAAATCTAACTACATGGCGATAAACGAACAACAAACACAAAAATTATATACAACGATATATAAACAAATCTAACTACATGCACAGTGTATGTGCTATGTAGTTAGATTTGTTTATATATCGTTGTATATAATTTTTGTGTTTGTTGTTCGTCCAGATGAAGGCCTACTTGGCCGAAACGTCGACTTTTGTTTCGTCCATTACCACGTAAAGCTGTCACCATACCACTTTTCTTCTTCTTTTTTTTTTTTTTAGTATCGCCATTATCATCAGCTTTACAGCAGCTTCGCATCTCTGCGCATCTTGATGCCTTTACCTCTATTATACTTGAAGGTAGCTTGAATAAAGTGGTTAGCTTGAGGTTTTCCCTGTTTCATATAGTTTGTTCTGCAGGTTTTTTTTTCTGTTGGCCAATTTTACATTCTCTTGTGTAGTAGATACTAGAGCGAAGCTTTTTATGTTTTTTTTTAATCACGGATAAAAGCCATAGCCCTATGGGGGTCCGCGGAGCACAGTTTTAGAATCGCTGTGCTAGCGCGCCTTTTTAGATGGTCTCAGGCGGCAGACGGATTAAGCACGTCTATATGTTTCTTTTGTCTTTGTTCGTTTAGGAACAGAATGAGTTGGATTGTGTTCTGCAACATTCAGTCCCGTTACATGTTCAGGACTGCTTACCATGCTCGCGGATTTCCTTGACTTGGAGGCCTCGGTAGCCTAGTTGGGAATACCGCCCGACTTGGAGGCCTCGGTAGCCCTAGTTGGGAAAACCGCCCGACTTGGAGGCCTCGGTAGCCCTAGTTGGGAAAACCGCCCGACTGGGGGCCTCGGTAGCCTAGTTGGGAAAACCGCCCGACTTGGAGGCCTCGATAGCCTAGTTTGGAAAACCGCCCGACTTGGAGGCCTCGGTAGCCTAGATGGGAAAACCGCCCGACTTGGAGGCCTCGATAGCCTAGTTGGGAAAACCGCCCGACTTGGAGGCCTCGGTAGCCTAGTTGGGAAAACCGCCCGACTTGGAGGCCTCGATAGCCTAGTTGGGAAAACCGCCCGACTTGGAGGCCTCGGTAGCCTAGTTGGGAAAACCGCCCGACCTGGAGGCCTCGGTAGCCTAGTTGGGAAAACCGCCCGACTTGGAGGCCTCGGTAGCCTAGTTGGGAAAACCGCCCGACCTGGAGGCCTCGGTAGCCTAGTTGGGAAAACCGCCCGACTTGGAGGCCTCGGTAGCCTAGTTGGGAAAACCGCCCGACCTGGAGGCCTCGGTAGCCTAGTTGGGAAAACCGCCCGACTGGGCTACCGACGTTCGGACAACCTGTGTTCGGCTCCCGCTGGGAGCAGTGTGAGTTGTACTCGTGGTTGGAAAAAAAAAATACCTCCCGCGGTCGACCCAGCCGCTGGCAGAAATGGGTACCGGGGTATTACCCTGGGAAAGTAAGGAAGTCGCTTCGCATCGTGAGTTTCGATGTTTGAAGCGGCACTGTCCAGAAGTCTCCGAAGACTTCTGGATAGACGGCCGAGCACATATGGGTGAAAACTCACGTGGCAAGACGCCGGTTCTAGTTATTGAGTTATTTGCTGGTCATCATCATTGCAATCAGAACATGTCCATAGGTGCTCAGATCCCCTCCTTAGCAATTCCCTCAGTGTCCAGCGACTGACGACTCCAGTTCTGTGTTGGTTGATAAGTCTTCTTACACGGCCACCAAGTTTCTCATTTCTGGCTGTGCCCATCTTAACTCCCATCTCCATCATCCGAAGAAGTGACGTGGATCTGTGTTTGTCGAAGTCATGTGCTCTTCCCACATCTCGGAGGGCATTGATAATATCCGCCCGATCCATTGGTTGCCCATCCTCAACGACAGCGCAGCTAGCCAACCTGTCCGCCCTTTCATTTCCCCGTACTCCCGCAAGTTCAGGGACATAGACAAAGGTGACCTTACGTATTTTGGATTTCTGCAACGACTCTACCCATTGCATGCGTACAGAGCCCGCCTCCACTTTTTTATCATGCTCATCGATTCACTCAGTATACATGCGTGGGTGTAGTCTTTGCGCTATTGAACGCGTGAAAAAATGGCGGTTTGTTTTCGCCGGTCTGTCGTCAAGGACGCTTAATTCATTTAATTTGTAAAAGACTCACAGTGTATCCACGTGCTGCAGAGCGATTTACTGGAGTTGGCCAGTTAACGTGGAAACGGTTTCTGGACTGTGCGACTGAGTGAGTGCACGTGAGTCTAGACCATCCACAGCCGATTCAAGTCTCGTATTTTACCTTTACCTTCCCTGACTTTCTTGCAAGGTATCAGTTATTTGTAGTTAGGCTGTCTCTCTAAGAAAATCAACTCCATCCAGACTAGAGAACTCTTATTTTCTGATTTCCCAAATCAGGTTTATTTAAGTTTCCTTTCTCAAGACCTGTCAACTCCACACTTCCTATGGAGAATTTCTGGATTACCTCCTCGACATATTTTGTTACCACCTGTATCCAACAAACTAACCAATGATAAGGCGTTCATCATCATCAAGTACTGGGCCTGCTGGCGTAGGTGATCATGTCTCTCCACAACTTTCGATCACGACATTTTTTTATTATTTCTGTTGTTGATCTTCTGCCTAGCCATTTCTCTTAAGCTGTCTGGTATCTTTTCTCTTTGCTTCCCTCTATGTCTTCGTTGCTCGATTTTCACAGTTGTTACAATATATTCCAGCTGTTCTCTTCTCATAACATGGCCAAAAAATGATGATTGTTTCTTCCTAATATTGGATATTAGCTCTCTTTTTGCTTTGGCCTCTTTCATAATGTTTTCACTGCTTTTCTTAGCTGTCCGTGGTATTCTCAACATTTTTTCTGTAAAACCACATCTCTACAGCCTCCAGTGGTTTTCTTGTCTGTTGTCCTATTGTCCATGATTCACATCCATATGTTAAGACTGGCTTTATATAACCAATAATATCTTCTCACCTCTATTGTACATCTACCATCAGACGTTATCAATGTACCCACATATTTAAATTGATTTACCTATTTTAATATTGTTCCACTCGTCTTTATTATGCATAGCGGTGATGTATTTTGATAAATGAAATACCTTACGTGAAACTACAAGGACACTTTAGAAATACATGCACATTTGTATAGTACACATATGTACATGTAAGCACTCTATCTTTGCCCAGAGTCCCAAAATGGTGTAAAGACGGCTCTGGTCGAAACGCGTCAGCTCACATGCCGCTGGATCTATAGCAACATCTTGCTTTTATTTTCAACCGATAGGCGGACAGCGAAAACAACATAACAGATGTTGGACTTATCCCATATCGATGAGCGCGGGATATCGCCTCGTGAACCCTCTCAACTGCATCAATACACATAGGGAGAACAAAGACATGTATATGTGTACTATACAAATATGATAAACATTTTATATTGAAACTATACCAGATGACATATCTTCAAATAATAACTAATAACTTTATGGTTTTTTGCCAAACGTAAAAGATGGCGAAAATAATGTTCTTTGTCGTATCTACTGTGAGGTATAGTGTTGTTGAGAACAAGTTTTGACTGCTTGCGCTCAGATTGTTGTTAGCCCGCGCCGCTGCAGTAGTTATCTAGTATATTACATACAATGATTCTTACTTTTTTTTCGAAAACTTTAAATCATTTCCCTTTCTTAGTTGATTAACAATAAAACTCGACTGGAGGGGGAAGGCAACCCGCTACCCACAAACGTCGTGCTGTAGTCGGATCTATTGGGCAGAAATATGTAGATATCGTACAACAAAATTAGCTCCCGTTGAGGATAGACAACAAAGAAGAACAGTCGATGGGTGGGCGATGAAGAACAACAAAAGAAAAGCCACTGACCTCTTGCTAGGCCAGTCTTGGTCGTACAGAAGCAGCGTTAGCCAGCGACTTCTCAAAGATAAATGAATTAACCCTCAAGGCAACCATGTTGATCAAATGGAAAAGGTACAATTTTTATGTTTCACTTTCAAAATTTAATTGCACATATTCTCTCTCTCTCTCTTATTGATGAATTAATCCACTGTGGATAAGAGTTTGGGTGTTCATTACACCGATCGACCGGCTTCTATATATAAAATTAGTATCATTATGTTTCTTTTTACTAACAAAGCCGCTCTGGTGTTATGCTGATCAGAATACCCCATTCTATGTCAGTGGTCATTAACAACATATTCACTAGAAAGTACGGATTATTTTTTTCTTTCTTCTCTCTATCTCTCTACTTCTTCATCTGACTGTTTCTTTCAATTCTTCTCTCTACTTCTCCCTCTGACTGTTTCTTTCATTTCTTCTCTCTACTTTTCCCTCAGACTGTTTCTTTCATTTCTTCTCTCTCCACTTCTCCCTCAGACTGTTTCTTTCATTTCTTCTCTCTCCACTTCTCCCTCAGACTGTTTCTTTCATTTCTTCTCTCTCTCTCTCTCTCTACTTCTCCCTCTGTTTCTTTCATTTCTTCTCTCTCCACTTCTCCCTCAGACTGTTTCTTTCATTTCTTCTCTCTCCACTGCTCCCTCTGACTGTTTCTTTCATTTCTTCTCTCTCCACTTCTCCCTCAGACTGTTTCTTTCATTTCTTCTCTCTCTCTCTCTCTCTCCACTTCTCCCTCAGACTGTTTCTTTCATTTCTTCTCTCTCCACTTCTCCCTCAGATTGTTTCTTTAATTTCTTCTCTCTCCACTTCTCCCTCAGACTGTTTCTTTAATTTCTTCTCTCTCTCCACTTCTCCCTCACACTGTTTCTTTCATTTCTTCTCTCTCTCCACCTCTCTCTCCACTTCTCCCTCACACTGTTTCTTCCATTTCTTCTCTCTCCACTTCTCCCTCACACTGTTTCTTTCATTTCTTCTCTCTCTCTCCACCTCTCTCTCCACTTCTCCCTCTGTTTCTTTCATTTCTTCTCTCTCCACTTCTCCCTCAGATTGTTTCTTTAATTTCTTCTCTCTCCACTTCTCCCTCAGATTGTTTCTTTAATTTCTTCTCTCTCTCTCCACTTCTCCCTCACACTGTTTCTTTCATTTCTTCTCTCTCTCTCCACCTCTCTCTCCACTTCTCCCTCACACTGTTTCTTTCATTTCTTCTCTCTCTCTCCCCCTCTCTCTCCACTTCTCCCTCTGTTTCTTTCATTTCTTCTCCTGTTCCTCATTCCTCCTTGTCCACACAAAAAAATGAATTAAAATATCAAATCTAAAGGTCACTAGCATATCATTATTTTGATTCATAATTTATCTATTTAATTTTATTTTCTTTCTTGTCTGGCAATGGAGATAATCTCTGATGATATTGCTTCCTCTCCTCCACTCCTACTTTTCCTATCCATTCTACTTATTTGTCAAATTTCAAGGTGGTCTGTCATCGTATATTAATGATCGGCGTATCACTTGCTTATATACGTTTTGCTATTATCTGTGTATGTTTAATGAGCTATAGCATATGCAAGTTAAAGAGATTATTGTGAATTACAATTATAACCGTTTAAAAACGTGTATTAACTCTTAGAGAGTTAAGAAAGGTCTCAGTCTGAATAGTAAGAAAACAGACGTAATGGTCATATCGAAGAAACAATCATCACCATCATGCAGCATACACATAAACAGGACAAATCTGAAACAAGTGCAACGTGTCAAATACTTGGGCACAATAATAGCATCAGATGGAAGATGCACCACAGAAATAAAAATCAGAATAGCTCAGGCCAAAATAGCATTTCAGAAAATGAAAAATATCTTATGCAACAAATCTATGTCAATAGAAATGAGAAAGAGAGTTCATAGTTGCTATATAGAACCAATTCTGACCTATGGAAACGAATCATGGACAGTAGACAAACAAATGAAAAGACGATTAGAGGCCACGGAGATGGGATTTCTCAGAATAATGTTGAAAGTTCCCTGGACAGATAAAAAGACCAATGAGGAAGTTCTCAAAGAGGCCAACACGAAAAGGGAGCTCTTAAAAAACATCAGAAAGAAACAATCAACATTTTTCGGGCACATCATGAGAAGAGGAAAGTTATAATACTTGGTTACAACTGGCACAATGAAAGAAAAAAGAGATCGCGGACGACAAAGAAAGAAAATACTGGATAGCTTGGTTTCATGACCTGGAAAACAGTCAACAACAGAACTGATACGATGCACTGTGAATAGAAGATTGTGGAAGTACATGATCGCCTACGCCAACCGGTATGGCACATGATGATGATTATCTCTTAGCGTTTGTGTGTTTAAAAGCATGTAAATATAAGTGCTAAGTTTGCGAGGTTATAATTACTGTCATGACTCTATTACATTGTTATCAAGCTGTCTAGTAAAGGTATATTAATTCATACTATATGTACTCAAAAAACATGCATTAAGTTTGAAGATACGAAATACAACAGCATACACTTTCAGTATACGAGACTGAAAATGTGTGTTATGTTGCTACATTATGTTATGCGATGATTAACATCATTCTTGCACTCCGGACACATTCATAGGTGCTCAGATTGTGTACTCCAAATTGCCATCAGGATCTGATTACACTCATCATCATTGATTATCAACATCAGTATTATCAATATCATCATCATCATCATCATCAAGTACCATGCCTGCTGGCGTAGGTGATCATGTCTCTCCACAACCTTTGATCTCGACAGTTTTTTAAAAATATTTATATTAAAATTATAACAGTCATTTGTCATCTGTTTTTGACCTTCTGCCAACCCATTCTCTCAAGCTGCCTTGTATCTTTTCTTTTTCCATCCCTCTATCTCTTCTTCCCTCACATTTCCCAGTTACAATATATTCCAGCTGTTCCCTTCTCTACATGACTAAAAAAAATGATGATTGTTTTTTTCCCTAAAATTGAAAATTAGCTCTCTTTTTGCTTTGGGGTCTTTCATAACATTTTCATTACTCTTCTTAGCTGTCCATGGCACTCTCAACATTCTTTTGTAGTACCATATTACACTAGGTTTTTAAAAAATAGATGTTTGTGTGTAGTATGTGAATTTATAAGCATAATTTCTTATTTTAAAGTCATGTAAAAATGTGTTTGTTAAAACAGTGGTACTTCATTTCGGGAGGCTGGTTGAAATCCCAATCCGTTTGTTTTTTCTTATAAATAATAGAAAGTATCCATTAGCTTCTAGTCCCATAACAATACTAATTTTGATATACGAAAACAACAAATACACATAATGTAAGGTAAAGAAAACACAAGTAAATGTCCTAAATCAATAAACATAATGAAAACCATTAATAAAACACATTATCCCTATATAATAAAATGAAAATTGCATTCACTGTAACTTAGTGAGGAGTGCTAATGTCCCGTATAGCTATAGCTGGTGCCGAGGAAGAGATAAGTTATTTGGAAGCTGGTTCCCTTTTCATAAACATACCAAATAATTGTACTTTTGGTGTTCTTTCTACCTCCTTCAAACACACCTCCCTCCCCATAACCCTTCCTCTTTCTTTCTATCCTGTTTCGTATCACTACTGGTCTAGTGTGTGTTAACTCCCCTCTTTTCGAGATCCGTTACACGCGTACCACTTTCATGCTTCACGATGTGTTCCCTTTTCACTTCAGTTGATACAAGAACCTTCCTCTTAGGAGTCGCTGCTTCCACACATATATTAGGTGCTATAGATAGTGGCTATATACAACCAAAAACATTAACAATAAAGTGGGGAAGAAGTACTGAAAGTATGCAAGAGATGAACTCAACCCACAACAATATCATTGAATTCATGCATATTTATGAATCATATTTGATCACTGTCCCTGCGCAAATAGTGCGATTGTAAAACACATTTGTTTGACAGTGATAATTTAGTTCATTTGCTCATTTGTATCTCTCCTGGAAGAGGAAATGTAGAAGCTTCTTCAAGTATAAAACCAAAGTAATTAGAAGGTGTATTTTAAAAGTTACAAAACTGCTGTGGTTACAAATTGAATATTACTTCCCCTGAAAAACTCTGACATTCACCAATACTATTGTCAGCTCTGTTCTACTATAATATTGTTCTTACATAAAAATTAAGGGAGCCGCGATAGCTCACTGGTTAGTGAACTGGACTACAAAGGACAAAAGGTCTAGTTCGATCCTGATCGACGGCTTCCGGGTTCACCCAGCCTTAAAATGGGTACCGGATTTTTTTTTTTTATGGGCACGGGTGTAATACCGACCACATTACCCCAAAAATAATGTGCCGAAGGTCTATAAAAATTATTAGCACTAACACCATATTCCCTATACGCCAGTTGGCGTGACAGGAGCTCTTTACTTTTACTTTTTACATAAAAATTAACTTTAGCTAAACATTTTACGCTTTGTGTCTGGTGTAACAAATTGGAACCACTTCCATAAAATATTAATTTTAAGAATGAGGAGAACGTGCAAAGCTCCGGATATCTTCATCCATTAGCGATGCTAAAGTTTCATGTCTAGATCTAAAATGGCACTTTGATATTTAGAAGAAAAATAAAACCATGAGAAGCATCGTTCAAACTCCGGATCAAAATTCTCTAGAAATTACCGTTTGAAATCTGGAACGTTCGAAGTTAGGATTGATCAAAGTAGGAGACTCCGCTGTAGTTCTAACAGTAAATATTTTGTTGTTGCTGTTTGATGGTTGTGTTCGTATGGCAAAGGTGTATTTCCATCAAAGCGGTAATTGTATACACGAGCTGCGTAATAATAAAAACCTATAACATATAAAATAATAAAAATATGTAACATGAAATAATAAAAATACATATCACAATAAAAACATAGAACACATAAAATAAAAAGGAACATACAACACATACAATAATAAAAACATATAACATATAAAATAATAAAAACATGAAGTTTAAAAAAATAACATATCACATAAAATAATAAAAACATATAACACGTACTTTAAAAAAAACAGAATACATACAATTATTTAAAAAACTGATAACACATAAAATAAAAAGTATTAAGATATCATCATTGATACAAGTTTAGCTTCTCCAGTTATACCAGTTAGACGATGGTTATATGTTGGACATGTGATGAGAAGAGATAATAACCGAATAGCAAAGCAAGCCCTCATATGGGAAACAACAGGATAAGAGAAAAAGAGGAAGACCCAGAGAGACACTGAGAAGAACATTGATGAGAGAGGCAAGAGCAACAGGATTCGGCTCCCTCAATGAGATAGAGCTGCTTGCACAGAACAGAGACAAATGGCGAAATTTGATAAAATATCTTTAAAAGAATTGAAAACTGCTAGAACAAAAATTCAGATAAGGGAAGGTGTATCTTGGTCTACGCCCTATGGGCCGGCTACGACTCGAAAGGTCAAATTCACTCAGTTATACCATCCAACGTAATCCACTTATCAATCTACCTCCAAAAGTAAATTACATAAATAAGAAAAGCAGATGTCTATTCATTAAACACCATTATGGGCACGTAAACAAGTCTGAACAACAAACCATTAGGCTCGAAGATTCTATTGTCTCCTCTTGTCCTATTTCGAGTTTCATAAATACTTTTGTTTATGCTTTTGTTGTCTGCGACTTCCTTTTTAACATTAATTATGCCATTAACTTTTCATTTCCATTCCTTTTAATAATTCAGTCATTTCTATGCTATACAACAAATACAAATTATAACTTGCACGCTCTATCTCTCATATTTTTCTCCCGAGCTCTGGAATGATTGTTCCGTTAACCCATGTTGATTACAAGCATCTGTATTTTGATTTTACCGAAATATTTCCACAGAGTAAGCTATAATAATAGCATGCAATATATTTGCATTCTAAATTAATAACCTTTTTTTTCCTTAATCGGACAAAACAAATTAACAATATCTTGAATAACTTATCCTCAATTTAATATTTCACTTGGGAACGATTTCCACATTTAAAAAAAAACTAGTTGTGTAAATTAATCGTTCCCATGTTATTTTATTAGCACTTCCCTGAATGGAAAACTCTGAGCAATGCCCATCTTTTGTTGTATTTGTTTCGCGAATAATCTATTTTATTTTTTGGTTTGGTTGTGTAAACAAATAATGGATTGAAGATTTAAAGAAAAGTGTTCTTACATTGAGAGGAAGAAACATTAATGTCCTAGAAGTGTTGCTAATAAAAATGTGTTCATTATATGCTTATTGCACTCCGTTGTGTAATATTTGTTGATTAAATAATATTCTATATGTCAAGAAGGCGGATGTAGTCGGTAAGCTGCAAGATATCAGCGACTACTACCTCGCTCTTGATACCAGTATTCATCATCATCATCACCATCATTGAGTGCCGTCTCTGCAACGAAGGTTGGCTACCATGGAGCGCCATATCCACTCTGTCTCTTCCTTTGATGGTGCAGATTGTCATAGGTTGACTTGACCATATATTGATGTTACTCGTCCATGTTAGTCTTGGTCTGCCTCTTTTACCTTGTATTTTCCCTTCCAGTATTACTTTTATTAGATTGTCGTGTCTTTTAACATGCCCCAAAAATGTCATTTGTCTTGTTCTAATTGTATTTAGTAATTCTCTTTTTTTATTTTTAGTTGTTTTAAAACTTCATCGTTTGTTTTCTTTTCCTTCCATCCAATTCTACGTATTCTTCTATAAATCCACATTTCAAAGGCTTCAAAATTAGTGAACAACCAAAACTGAATGAGAACATTATTTTACTCTTGGTTATAAAACATGGTTACCTGCACACAGTTATCTCACTCATCACAGATTACCAACTAACAATATTTCATGGTCCGCTAGTTAATCCACTTCTCATTCACTTACTAGTCCTTATCATCCTAGATGTAGCAGCATTTATGTGCCTCATCGTTTGTTATTGTTGTTCTCATTCTCTGAAAAATGCCACATGTATACCGAAACGTCAGTATTTTGTTGTGTTCCTTTTTTGTAAAGCTGTCACCAGACCTTGAATGAGTGTATGTTACACCCCACTACTGGCTGTCACCAGACCTTGAATGAGTGTATGCTACACCCCACTACTGGCTGTCACCAGACCTTGTAGGAGTGTATGCTACACCCCACTACTGGCTGTCACCAGACCTTGAATGAGTGTATGTTACACCCCACTACTGGCTGTCACCAGACCTTGAATGAGTGTATGTTACACCCCACTACTGGCTGTCACCAGACCTTGAATGAGTGTATGCTACACCCCACTACTGGCTGTCACCAGACCTTGAATGAGTGTATGTTACACCCCACTACTGGCTGTCACCAGACCTTGAATGAGTGTATGCTACACCCCACTACTGGCTGTCACCAGACCTTGAATGAGTGTATGTTACACCCCACTACTGGCTGTCACCAGACCTTGAATGAGTGTATGTTACACCCCACTACTGGCTGTCACCAGACCTTGAATGAGTGTATGTTACACCCCACTACTGGCTGTCACCAGACCTTGAATGAGTGTATGCTACACCCCACTACTGGCTGTCACCAGACCTTGAATGAGTGTATGTTACACCCCACTACTGGCTGTCACCAGACCTTGAATGAGTGTATGCTACACCCCACTACTGGCTGTCACCAGACCTTGAATGAGTGTATGTTACACCCCACTACTGGCTGTCACCAGACCTTGAATGAGTGTATGTTACACCCCACTACTGGCTGTCACCAGACCTTGAATGAGTGTATGCTACACCCCACTACTGGCTGTCACCAGACCTTGAATGAGTGTATGTTACACCCCACTACTGGCTGTCACCAGACCTTGAATGAGTGTATGTTACACCCCACTACTGGCTGTCACCAGACCTTGAATGAGTGTATGTTACACCCCACTACTGGCTGTCACCAGACCTTGAATGAGTGTATGCTACACCCCACTACTGGCTGTCACCAGACCTTGAATGAGTGTATGCTACACCCCACTACTGGCTGTCACCAGACCTTGTAGGAGTATATGCTACACCCCACTACTGGCTGTCACCAGACCTTGTAGGAGTATATGCTACACCCCACTACTGGCTGTCACCAGACCTTGTAGGAGTATATGCTACACCCCACTACTGGCTGTCACCAGACCTTGTAGGAGTATATGCTACACCCCACTACTTGCTCCTTAAAATCAACTGAATTTCTACTGCGCAAACATGCAGCCATTCATTTACCATCAATCGTAAGTTACAGACAAGTTGTCCACAAACCACAAGTTAAGGCTCATCGGTTTCCCATGGATCATATTCTCAGAGTATTGGATATTCCATGAATCATAAATAGGGAATCGTGGATTTTTGATGGACTACAAACTAAGAACGATGGATTAAACATAGACCACAAACTAAGAATGATGGATGAAACATAGACCACAAACTAAGAATGATGGATGAAACATAGACCACAAACTAAGAATGATGGATGAAACATAGACCACAAACTAAGAACGATGGATGAAACATAGACTACAAACTAAAATTGATGGATGAAACATAGACAACAAACTAAGAATGATGGATGAAACATAGACCACAAACTAAGAACGATGGATGAAACATAGACCACAAACTAAGAATGATGGATGAAACATAGACCACAAACTAAGAATGATGGATGAAACATAGACTACAAACTAAGAATGATGGATGAAACATAGACTACAAACTAAGAATGATGGATGAAACATAGACCACAAACTAAGAATGATGGATGAAACATAGACCACAAACTAAGAATGATGGATGAAACATAGACTACAAACTAAGAATGATGGATGAAACATAGACTACAAACTAAGAATGATGGATGAAACATAGACTACAAACTAAGAATGATGGATGAAACATAGACCACAAACTAAGAATGATGGATGAAACATAGACTACAAACTAAGAATGATGGATGAAACATAGACTACAAACTAAGAATGATGGATGAAACATAGACCACAAACTAAGAATGATGGATGAAACATAGACCACAAACTAAGAATGATGGATGAAACATAGACCACAAACTAAGAACGATGGATGAAACATAGACCACAAACTAAGAATGATGTATGAAACATAGACCACAAACTAAGAACAATGAACGACACAAAGACCACAAATTAAGAACAATGGATGACACATAGACCACAAACTAAGAACAATGAATGACACATAGACCACAAACTAAGAACAATGAATGACACATAGACCACAAACTAAGAACAATGGATGACACATAGACCACAAACTAAGAACAATGGTTGACACATAGACCACAAACTAAAGAACAATGAATGACACATAGACCACAAACTAAGAACAATGAATGACACATAGACCACAAACTAAGAACAATGGTTGACACATAGACCACAAACTAAGAACGATGGATGAAACATAGACCACAAACTAAGAACGATGGATGAAACATACACCACAAACTAAGAACGATGGATGAAACATAGACCACAAACTAAGAACAATGGATGACACATAGACCACAAACTAAGAACAATGAACGACACAAAGACCACAAACTAAGAACAATGGATGATCCAGGAACCACATGTTAAGAACAAATGATGTTTAACGAATTACCAACTAAGATCCATGAGAACAACCGGTGGTATCTGGATCGAAGGTTAAACATCACAAAGGAACCGGTAAATAATTGCAGTGCTGCGGCAAAGCTGTAGCAGGAGCAAGTATTGTGCTGGTATGTATAATGTTATAGGGTATGGTGACAACGTTACAAAAAAAAAATGAAGTACAACAAAATACTGACGTGTAGGCCTACATGCAGTCTTCCTCAGAAAACGAGATATATATATATATATATATATATAAAATTAAAGGGAGACTTAACTACGGCAAGATCCAAAAACTCCCAACGAGACGTTGTCTGTTAGTCAAATTTGTTTAACAAAAAAAAAAAAAAAAAAAAAAAAACCATTGGTGTTCTATGAACCGAAAGTTGAGAACCACTGAAAGTAGGTAATCCACAAACTAAGAACCGCTGGCCTGTGTTTATGAGTTCCCGCGACAGACTGTAATCAGTAGTTTGACGGATCAAGAGCGCTAGTGAGAGAAAAAATTAATTAAATTAAATACACGTTCTTCTTTGCTGATTTACATAACAAATAATAGTACACTCAAGGACATGGAAATAATGGGATGGTTAATCAAATCAAAAACTTGAAAGACAGTTATCAACGCTTATCAACGCATTAACAAACCTGTGTTTATTTATGTTATGCATATTTGTGTATACATATATATATATATATATATATATATATATATATATATATATGGTTGATAAATATGTGTTTTTGTTTTTTTAGGAGTGTTGATAATATATAAAAATTATAAGGTTGTTTGGTACAAAGTATCTGGACTACAAGGGACAAGGGGTAGGGTTTTATCCCAACCGACGGCTCCGGGTTCACCCAGCCTTAAATGGGTACCGGATTTTTTTCTCTGGGAAAGTAAAGCAGCACGGGCGTATTACCGACCACATTACCCCAAAAATCATGTGCTGAAGGTCTGTAAAATATAGGGTCACTAACACCATATTCCCTATACGCCACTTGGCGTGACGGGGGTACTTTACTTGACTTGACTTTACTTGGTACAAAGTATATAAGATAAATGTAAGTAATAGTTTTGTTGAGTGTAACCATTGATTTTCTCCTTCTTCTTCTTTCCCTCCTTATTTGCCTTTCAGCGTCGAGGGGAGATATAATTTACGTATCTATGTTCTTTTGTTGCACGTTCCTGCTGCTAGGTTTCCTAATGTTTCTAATATTCCATCAATCGATATGTTTGGTGGTCGACCATAGAGCTTGTTGTTCTTACATCTTTTATTAAAGGCTCGATGTATTGTGATTTGGTATTTCTGTCTTTTCAAGTGGCCAATTAATTTCATCTTATATATATATATATATATATATATATATATATATATATATATATATATATATATATATATATATATATATATATATTCTAAGGCGGGAATTATTCCTTGCTTTTTTTTCTCTGTTCTTTGTTTGATACAACAAGATAAGGCTGTTCAACTTTCTATGTTTGATACATCAATATAAGGCTGTTCAACGTTCTATCTTTGATACATCAAGATAAGGCTGTTCAACGTTCTATGTTTGATACATCAAGATAAGGCTGTTCAACGTTCTGTGTTTGATACAAGATAAGGCTGTTCAACGTTCTATGTTTGATACATCAAGATAAGGCTGTTCAACGTTCTATGTTTGATACATCAAGATAAGGCTGTTCAACATTCTATGTTTGATACATCAAGATAAGGCTGTTCAACGTTCTATGTTTGATACATCAAGATAAGGCTGTTCAACGTTCTATGTTTGATAAATCAAGATAAGGCTGTTCAACGTTCTATGTTTGATACATCAAGATAAGGCTGTTCAACGCTCTATGTTTGGTACATCAAGATAAGGCTGTTCAACGTGCTATATTTGATACATCAAGATAAGGCTGTTCAACTTTCTATGTTTGATACATCAAGATAAGGCTGTTCAACGTTCTATATTTGATACATCAAGATAAGGCTGTTCAACGTTCTGTGTTTGATACAAGATAAGGCTGTTCAACGTTCTATGTTTGATACATTAAGATAAGGCTGTTCAACGTTCTATGTTTGATACATCAAGATAAGGCTGTTCAACGTTCTATGTTTGATACATCAAGATAAGGCTGTTCAACGTTCTATGTTTGATACATCAAGATAAGGCTGTTCAACGTTCTATGTTTGATACATCAAGATAAGGCTGTTCAACGTTCTATGTTTGATACATCAAGATAAGGCTGTTCAACTTTCTATGTTTGATACATCAAGATAAGGCTGTTCAACGTTCTATATTTGATACATCAAGATAAGGCTGTTCAACGTTCTGTGTTTGATACAAGATAAGGCTGTTCAACGTTCTATGTTTGATACATTAAGATAAGGCTGTTCAACGTTCTATGTTTGATACATCAAGATAAGGCTGTTCAACGTTCTATGTTTGATACATCAAGATAAGGCTGTTCAACGTTCTATGTTTGATACATCAAGATAAGGCTGTTCAACGTTCTATGTTTGATACATCAAGATAAGGCTGTTCAACGTTCTATGTTTGATACATCAAGATAAGGCTGTTTAACGTTCTATGTTTGATACAACAAGATAAAAGGCTGTTTAACGTTCTATGTTTGATACATCAAGATAGAGCTGTTCTGTGCCAGTAGATGACTACCTTAGTCACTTAGTGTGCGGTTAGTATTTTAATTATATGAGAAGAGACAACAAAAGAATCCCAAAACAGGTTCTTCTATGGGAAACATCAGGAAACAGAAGAAGAGGAAGACCTAAAGAGACGCTAAAAGAGACGCAAAAAAAGATCACTTATAAGGGAAGCAAAGTTGGCAGGCATAGACTCATTAGATAAGGTGGGACATTTCACCCAGAATAGAGGTGGCTGGCGAAAAGCACTGCAAGCCATAAGCGACGTCTAACGGCGAGAGAAGGTTCCAAAATTATTTTATAGTCACCAGGTGCTGGTGGTCTGTTAAATCTACGATCAGGGAATGTTCTGTGGCAGGCTCAAATGGTCTTCTTGATTTCTCCTGTTATGCTGGAGAATTGTAATCTTCTTCATCTTAAAAGTACCGCAAAACTAGGTCCTCTATATCAGTCTTCTTCTTCTTTTCTCGTTTCACTGATACCTAAAAGGTGTCGTGGTTTATATCATTTGTCGTTCTTGAGCTGCTCGAACTGTCTGAATTAGTGATTTTCCTTTGTTGTTACATGTCTCTGTCACTGCATCTATCCATCTTCTTCTGGGTCTTCCTCTTGATCTTTTTCCATTAATTCTTGATATGAACGCCTTCTTGATTAAAAAAAACCGACTTCCGGTACGTGACTGTGCTGACAACACGACACAATTTTCGATGGGAGTCAAATTTAAGTTATAAATTAATTTCAATGCCCGTAGTAAGAGAAATTCAAGCGTTCTCTCTCTATATCATTAGGCTCCTCTATTGCAAGAACATCATCTTCTTTGTCGGACTGTTGTCTGTTACTACAGTCAGTGCCGCCTTAACGCATAGGCCAGTTGGGCATTTGCCCGGGGGCCCACGATCATAGGGGGCCCCATGCGAATATGTTGTAGGGTTTCGGAAAACCCGTATAAAATTTAGCATTATTTTATAGAAATCTCATAATTTTGTGTTTATATGCGAACGGGCCCTTTAAGTTTATCAATTACTTCCAACTCTCTCCGGCCCTGTACAGAAAAATAATTTCGGACAATTTAAAATCTGTTTTTTTTTTCCGAACATTGAAATTGCACTCAGAGTGTTCATGTGCATGATGGGTAGCAACTGTACAGGAGAACGTTCTTTTTCAAGACTTAAAGTTATAAAAAATCAGCGTCGTGGCACAATGGGACAGCATCGTTTGAACTCGCTTTCACTCATGAGCATAGAAAATGACATCCTGAAGACCATTGACTTCAAGCCGATAATAAAAAAAATTTCTGAAAAGAAATGTCGCAAACGCTTGTTATAATAAAGTACCGTACTGACTTTTGTCTAATCTAAGTATTTTTTGTCCATTGCGAATTGTAATACCTTTGTTTGACATTGTGTAATAGATGCAATATGTTATGGTGCTTATTATTTAAAAAAAAACATATGTAAATATCTGTTTTTGTGTGTAATTTTTTTTTGTTTTTGTAAATATCATGTGTAATACTTTAAAACATGCAAATAAAATCCATTTTCTCTGTTTTTCATGTTTAATGTTGATTATTGTTGCAGCTGTACGGCATGTTTTAACAACAATTTTGTTGAAATTAGTATAGTGACAATAAAATAAATAATACAGTAAAGTCTCGATTATCCGGAATGCTCGGGGAAGAACCCATTCTGGATAATTGAATTTTTCTGGATAATCGAGAGTAAGAAAACCAAACTCAAAATTTATGAAAAAACATGATTGAAAAATTGCAATGCTCAGAAATATTTCAATTCGTGTGACATTCACTAGCTTTCTCTATCAACATGGGTCCTGATATTGGCATTCCTTTTCTTCTTCTTTCTAAAAACCACACATAAAGGACGTCGTCGAGTTTTTCAAATTTTGGCCGTTTCATACTTCGTCTCTGGTGTATATTGTTGCTGCTTTCAGACTCCGACGCAAACTTAAACAACTCATCTTTTTGATTTCGTATGTCATATAATGTTGAAGAGGCTATGCCAAATTCAGTCATCAAAACGTTGCGATTAACGCCTTTTTCAAGTCTACTAGCGATTTCAATCTTCTGGTTCAGTGTCAATACAGTTCGCTTGCGTTACCTTTGCGGGAAATTGAGGTGTGGTTTGCACTCGCAGAGGCCATTATTTAACACAAAAATGTATTCCGTTAAAAAGTATGCACACATGCGTTTATAGCATATCATGTATAATTTATACTGATGGAACGAATTTCAGCTTGCACAAATGTCTGAGACAAACTAACGTCAAACTCTGTATCTTACTCTTTTTGAATTTCCAGTCGGTAATTTTTGAACCCCTCCCCCTTTCTTCTCACCATCTTTATGTCACTGCACGCCGGCTGCTCAACCTTTGATTTATAATCATCAAAGTTATGGGCTCTTCAATTTTCACAAACAATACGTCTGCTTCTAATGTTCGGTCAGACTGTCAAACGCCATATTTTTGACAAATTCATGACCAACTTTAGATCTAAAGCAGGCTATGAGAAAATTAAGCAAATTTGTAAAATCATGTAGATAAGTGTTTTTGGCACGACTAAGATTTCCCGACAAAAACATTTAGTCGGGGGAAAAAGTAAAGATATAGACTGTCTGTCGCTTTTACTTGGAATATTTGGAGACACAATGTCTGGATTGAATAAAATATGTTCGCTCCTATTTGAAGTATATTACTGTAAATACACTATTGTAAACGCAATATTGTGTAATGATAGAGCCTGTAGAAGTAAGCGCAGCGCACAAACCGTGTTGTAGCGTTTTCGATTTCCGGATAAAGGCATTTAATTTAACTGAACAAAACATGATTCAAGCTTTCTTCCTATAATAATAAAAAAAAAAAAAAAGGCTGTTAAATTGAGAATTCCGGATTATTGAGTACCGCATAATCGAGACTTTACTGTACATCATTTTTAATATTATCAACCATTTATTTTTTATTCTGGGGGGTGGGGGGGCAGCACTCTTTCTTTGCCCAGGGGCCCAACACTATTTATATACCCAGGAGCCCAAAATGGTGTAAAGACGCCTCTGACTACAGTGACTAACGACGGTAATGCGGGTCTTTATCAGCTCTGGGTTGTTGACGATTACATTCACCTAGATCCATTATAGCCAATATTATGTTTGTTCAAAACATTCGCAGAATACCGATTGTTTATCTTCATATAACAGCTATTATATTTACATGTAAGATTTGAAGATCTGTATTGTGATAAATGATAATATATTTCTTAGTCAAATACGAGATTGGATAAGAAAATCTAACTTTTAACTTTTGTCTTATCTCCAGGCGACTTTGTGAAGAAGATGACGAGCTTAGCGAGGTTGAACCGGATGCAGTTCCCAGTGAAGTTCGAGACTGGCTAGCCTTGACCTTCACGAGGTCAATGTCCAACATGAAACGAAAGGGCGATGACAAACCACGTTTCAGAAGCGTTGCTCATGCTATAAGAGCGGGCATAATGGTGGACAGGTGGGTGCGGGGCTTGTTGCATGTTCTGTTAGTAGGTCCCATACATCAACTAAATGTGTGTGAGAACTCGTCTGTTATTTGTGCGCACCTGAGCGACCTACGGTCAGATGAGAGAAGACTTGATTTACACATTGCAGTTCCTTGTGAGCCAAAGGGTTGCATCCACACTGCCATCGGACCCCGGCTCTATCCTCTCCAGTTGGACCCATGTCCATCCTGCAGCCTTTCCTTCTGAATCGACGGTTCCCTCTTCAGGTTCGCTTGGATCTTTCAACTTTCCTAGTTCCTTGTGGCTTCCATTTCAGTAGCTATTATTATCTTCTTCCTTTCAATTCCCAGTGGAGAGTAGGTCTTCAACAAACACTTGTATATGACAAACATAGGTCTTTAGCAAACTTTCAGCTCCCTGTCGCGAGTAGGTCTTCAACAAACACTTGTATATGACAAACATAGGTCTTTAGCAAACTTTCAGCTCCCTGTCGAGAGTGGGTCTTCAACAAACACTTGTATATGACAAACATATGTCTTTAGCAAACTTTCAGCTCCCTGTCGCGAGTAGGTCTTCAACAAACACTTGTATATGACAAACATAGGTCTTTAGCAAACTTTCAGCTACCTGTCGAGAGTAGGTCTTCAACAAACACTTGTATATGACAAACATAGGTCTTTAGCAAACTTTCAGCTCCCTGTCGAGAGTAGGTCTTCAACAAACACTTGTATATGACAAACATATGTCTTTAGCAAACTTTCAGCTCCCTGTCGAGGGTAGGTCTTCAGCAAACACTTGTATATGACAAACATATGTCTTCAACAAACACGTTCAGTTCCCTGTCGAGGGTAGGTCTTCAACAAACACTTGTATATGACAAACATATGTCTTCAACAAACACGTTCAGCTCCCTGTCGAGGGTAGGTCTTCAACAAACACTTGTATATGACAAACATATGTCTTTAGCAAACTTTCAGCTCCCTGTCGAGAGTAGGTCTTCAACAAACACTTTCAGCTCCCTGTGGAGCATATGTCTTTAGCAAACACTTTCAGCTTCATGTGGAGCATATGTCTTCAACAAACACTTTTAGCTCCATGTGGTGCATATGTCTTTAGCAAATACTTTCAGCTCCCTGTGGAGCATATGTCTTCAACAAACACTTTTAGCTCCATGTGGTGCGTAGGTCTTCAACAAACACTTTCAGCTCCCTGTAGAGCATATGTCTTTAGCAAATACTTTCAGCTCCCTGTGGAGCATATGTCTTCAACAAACACTTTTAGCTCCATGTAGAGCATATGTCTTTAGCAAATACTTTCAGCTCCCTGTGGAGCATATGTCTTCAACAAACACTTTCAGCTCCCTGTAGAGCATATGTCTTTAGCAAATACTTTCAGCTCCCTGTGGAGCATATGTCTTCAACAAACACTTTTAGCTCCATGTGGTGCGTAGGTCTTCAACAAACACTTTCAGCTCCCTGTCGAGGGTGAGTCTTCAACAAACACTCTCAGCTCCCTGTCGAGGGTGAGTCTTCAACAAACACTTTCAGCTCCCTGTGCAGTATTGGTCATCAACAAACATTTTCTGCTCACTGTGGAGTTTTGGTCTTCAACACTCTAAGCTTCCTGTAGAGGGTAAGTCTTCAACAAACACTTTCAGCTCCCTGTGCAGTATTGGTCATCAACAAACATTTTCTGCTCACTGTGGAGTTTTGGTCTTCAACACTCTAAGCTTCCTGTAGAGGGTAAGTCTTCAACAAACACTTTCCAAGCCGTTCTGTTTCTTGCCGTTCTTTTAAGTTCATTCCATGTCTTCCCCATCATCTTCATCTCTGCTTCTCTCTGTTTTCTCTTCTTCCTCTTTGTCTTTTTCTTTGGGTATTCCAAAAAAGGACATGTGTACTACTCTCAGTTGGCTTCCCCAGCATGTGTCCTATCTATCGTCATCGTCTTTCGCTGTATCTCTTCATCCACTGGTATTTGACTGCTACATTACCATAATTTTATGTGACAAGCTATTATGTCATGATAGTTACGTTCCAATATGGACAAGCTACATGTCATGATAGTTACGTTCCAATATGGACAAGCTATATGTCATGATAGTTACGTTAAAATATGGACAAGCTATATGTCATGATAGTCGCGATCCAATATGGACAAGCTATATGTCATGATAGTCGCATTCCAATATTGACAAGCTATATGTCATGATAGTCGCCTTCCAATATGGACAAGCTATATGTCATGATAGTTACGTTCCAATATGGACAAGCTATATGTCATGATAGTCGCGTTCCAATAAGGACAAGCTATATGTCATGATAGTTACGTTCCAATATGGACAAGCTATATGTCATGATAGTCGCGTTCCAATATGGACAAGCTATATGTCATGATAGTCGCGTTCCAATAAGGACAAGCTATATGTCATGATAGTTACGTTCCAATATGGACAAGCTATATGTCATGATAGTCGCGTTCCAATATGGACAAGCTATATGTCATGATAGTCGCGTTCCAATAAGGACAAGCTATGTGTCATGATAGTTACGTTCCAATATGGACAAGCTATATGTCATGATAGTCGCGTTCCAATAAGGACAAGCTGTATGTCATGATAGTCGCGTTCCAATAAGGACAAGCTATATGTCATGATAGTTACGTTCCAATATGGACAAGCTATATGTCATGATAGTCGCGTTCCAATAAGGACAAGCTATATGTCATGATAGTCGCGTTCCAATAAGGACAAGCTATATGTCATGATAGTCGCGTTCCAATAAGGACAAGCTATATGTCATGATAGTCGCGTTCCAATAAGGACAAGCTATATGTCATGATAGTTACGTTCCAATATGGACAAGCTATATGTCATGATAGTTACGTTAAAATATGGACAAGCTATATGTCATCATAGTTACGTTCCAATTATGACAAGCTATATGTCATGATAGTTACGTTCCAATAAGGACAAGCTATGTGTCATGATAGTCGCGTTCCAATGTGGACAAGCTATATGTCATGATAGTCACGTTCCAATAAGGACAGCTATATGGCATGATAGTTACGTTCCAATAAGGACAAGCTATATGTCATCATAGTTACATTCCAATTAGGACAAGCTACATGTCATGATAGTCGCGTTCCAATATGGACTAGCTATATGTCATGATAGTCACGTTTCAATATGGACGAGCTATATGTCATGATAGTTGCGTTAAAATATGGACGAGCTATATGTCATGATAGTTACGTTGAAAAATGGACGAGCTATATGTCATGATAGTTACGTTCCAATAAGGACAAGCTATATGTCATAATAGTCACGTTCAAATATGGACAAGCTATCGGATGGTGATGTTATGTCTGTGTGAAAACAACTCGGCAAAAATCATGTAATTCTACGTGACAATGCAATATCTGAACATAATGATGACGACATACGCAAACAATAGAAACAGACTTGAATTGCAACCAAGATTGCCAAACTATCGGACACAAATCTGTACAGTTACTCAAAACTGTGTTTAAAACACCGCAGAGGTCTCGTAACCCAAGCACTCTACAGCAGTATCTTATGGGAGTCGCAACAGCTCAGTGGTTAGCGAACTGGACTACAAAGTACAAGAAGTAGAGTTCGATCCCAACCGACTTCTTCCGGGTTCGCCCAGCCTTTAATGGATACCGTATTTTTTCTGGGAAAGTAAATCGGCACGGGCGTAATACCGACCATATTACCCCAAAAATCGTGTGACGAAGGTCTGTAAAATGTACGGTCACTAACACCATATTCCCTATACGCCACTTGGTGTGACGGGGGCTCTTTACTTTTCTTACAGCAGTATCTTCATCACAACGTCGTGACTGCCAGATCTCGACTTCGCACACAAGCACAATAACATAGATAACCATCGCATAAATAAAGGTTAATTGGGCGTTATACCGCTAGTTTACAGCTACGCCGCGATATCTGCGCCCCTCTGCTCGGGACATCCGTTTTCGACGTGGGTGAGCAGATTTGCTTAACAATTTTTGCTCGGGTAGCAGCTATCTTGGTCTACTCTTTTCGATATTTAAATGCCAAGGATTCCTTAACGTGCGCATGTACACACGGGGCCTCCTATTTTTCGCCTTTTTCTGAAAGAGCAAGACACAGGATCTTATTACCCAGAGAGGGCTAGACACAGGATCTCATTACCCATAGAGGGCTAGACACCGGATCTCATTACCCAGAGAGGGCTAGACACAGGATCTCACTACCCAGAGAGGGCTAGACACCGGATCTCATTACCCAGAGAGGGCTAGACACCGGATCTCATTACCCAGAGAGGGCTAGACACCGGATCTCATTACCCAGAGAGGGCTAGACACCGGATCTCATTACCCAGAGAGGGCTAGACACAGGATCTCACTACCCAGAGAGGGCTAGACACCGGATCTCATTACCCAGAGAGGGCTAGACACAGGATCTCAATACCCAGAGAGGGCTAGACACCGGATCTCATTACCCAGAGAGGGCTAGACACCGGATCTCATTACCCAGAGAGGGCTAGACACCGGATCTCATTACCCAGAGAGGGCTAGACACCGGATCTCATTACCCAGAGAGGGCTAGACACCGGATCTCATTACCCAGAGAGGGCTAGACACCGGATCTCATTACCCAGAGAGGGCTAGACACCGGATCTCATTACCCAGAGAGGGCTAGACACAGGATCTCACTACCCAGAGAGGGCTAGACACCGGATCTCATTACCCAGAGAGGGCTAGACACAGGATCTCAATACCCAGAGCGGGCTAAACACTGGATCTCACTACCCAGAGCGGGCTAGACACAGGATCTCAATACCCAGAGTGGGCTAAACACTGGATCTCACTACCCAGAGAGGGCTAGACACAGGATCTCAATACCCAGAGTGGGCTAAACACTGGATCTCACTAGCCAGAGAGGGCTAGACACAGGATCTCAATACCCAGAGTGGGCTAAACACTGGATCTCACTAACTAGAGAGGGCTAGACACAGGATCTCAATACCCAGAGAGGGCGAGACACCGGATCTCACAATCCAAGGACCAGGGCAGGGTTAAGCCTCGAAAAAACCACAATAAAAAAGCCCTCCTCCTGTGGTGATTATGAAGCTGAGACCTCCTTAACCAACGGCCTAAGTCATACCTCTACACGACACAGAACCCTCACCGCAGAAATAAAATGAGCTAGTGGCCTCGGGAATCAATCAAGACGGTAAGATCTGAAGTTCGAAATAAAGGTGGAAAATCAGTAGTAACACCGGTTATTGAACACTCCTACATAAAGAAACTACTGATACAATAGTTCGATCACGTGATAAGGTAAACACAACTAAATACGGCAGAACAACAACATAAATCAAGGAATAGTAAATCAATGGGTCGACCATAAAACATAGTTTTATTAATAGAATACTAGATACACTATGAAACATAACAACAGGAAACGTCAGCAGAACGGAATCGTTAAATAAGGTAAACTGCATCTCCCTTCGGTTATCAAATGTAAATAAGGAAGGAAAGAAGAAAAGGGGGAAATGATGTGTTTCTGGACAGCAAAAGCAAGTTATACGCGTATATTGTTTCATCATCATCATCATGAGTCATACCGGTTAGCGTAGGTGATCATGTCCCTCCACAATCTTCTATCTACAGTGCATCGTATCAGTTCTGTTGTTGACTGTTTTCCATGCCATGACACCAAGCTATGCAGTATTTTCTATTCTTTGTCGTCCGCGATCTCTCTTTCCTTTCATTTTGCCAGTTGTAACCAAGTATTCCAACTTTCCTATTCTTATGATATGCCGGAAAAATGTTGATTGTTTCTTTCTGTTTTTTAGGAACTCCCCTTTTGTGTTGGCCTTTTTGAGAATTTCCTCATTGGTCATTTTAGCTGTCCAGGGAACTTTCAACATTTTTCTGCGAAATCCCATCTCTGTGGCCTCTAATCGCCTTTTCATTTCTTTGTCTACTGTCCACGATTCGCTTCCATAGGTCAGAATTGGTTCTAAATAACACCGATGAACTCTCTTTCACACTCCTATTGACATAGATTTGTTGCATAAGATATTTTTCATTTTCCGAAACGCTAGTTTGGCCTGAGCTATTCTGCTTTTTATTTCTGTGGTGCATCTTCCATCCGATGTTATTATTGTGCCCAAGTATTTGATGCGTAGCACTTGTTTCAGATTTGTCCTGTTTATTTTTATGTTGATGATTGTTTCTTCGATATAACCATTACTTCTGTTTTCTTACCTATCAGACTGAGACCTTTTTGTTGCTTTCTTTTACTATTATGTCTATAATTTCTTGTAGTTCATTCTCTGTCTCTGCTATTAAGACTGTGTCATCCACATATCTCAAATTATTTATGCTGTGACCGTTGACTTCAATGTCTTTTTGTCTACTATTGATCTCATAATATATTCGCTGTAAAATGAAAACAAATCCGCCGACAGAACACAGCCTTGTCTGACTCCTTGCTTTATAAATTTGAATTGTCCTGTTTAGTTGTTAATTTGTATAGCTGCTGTCTTTTGTTGTTCGTACACATTTTTTTTATGATTCACAGATCCTTGCCATCAATGTTTAATTTCTCCAGCATATTGATTATTTCCACATGCTTTACTTTGTTAAACGCGTTTGTGTAGTTTATAAAGCACATACATAGATATTTCTTTAAGTCTATAGCTTTCTATCAATGTTCTTAAGATGTATGTTGAATTATTGGTGCCCTTTCCTTCCACAAATCCACATTGTTGCTCACGTATTTGTATATTGTTTAGATGTGCATATTTATTAACTATATTGCAACTTTCATTAATTAAATTGCCACCATCATTAACTATATTGCCACTTTCATTAAATATTTTGCCAGTTTTATTAAATAAATTGCCACTTTCGTTAACTAAATTCCGCTTTCATTAACTAAATCGTGGCTTGTTTACTTGTCGACAGAATATATCGTCGAATGTCCAGCTCTGTGGGCCTGCATGTACCGCCCCATGTTTTGATACTGTTGAAGGTGAGTAGGTCAAGGCTAATACTACTAAATCCTCATGAAATGATTGATTGTATAATGATTCTCTTAATGGCACGATCAGCCTGTGCTAAAGCTTCATGAACACAGCTCTAGGTCCGCATGAATTATTAATTTGCGTCCCATCGATTTGTGCCGTTGCTCTCTTTGTAACGTTTTTTGGGGTTGTTTTTTTTTTGTTGCTCCAATGTTTTGTTTTGTTCAGGTGAAAATATAATTATCGGACTTGTAATTGTGATCTACGTCACGTGGAAGTACAGCCAAAAATTGCAGTACAGCTGGTGCACAGGGAGCGAGGGTGAACACAATGTTAGTGATAGTTTTATATAATAAAACAATACAAATCATATTTGGTGAAAGTGTTAATGATAGTTTTACATGATAAAAAAAATACAAATCATACTTAGTGAAAGTTTCAATGATAGTTTTACATGATAAAACAATACAAACCATACTTAGTGAAAGTTTCAATGATAGTTCCAATGATAGTTTTGCATGATAAAACAATACAAACCATACTTAGGGAAAGTTCCAATGATAGTTTTACATGATAAAACAATACAAACCATACTTAGTGAAAGTTTCAATGAGATTTCCAATGATAGATCCAATGATAGTTTTACATGATAAAACAATACAAACCATACTTAGGGAAAGTTCCAATGATAGTTTTACATGATAAAACAATACAAACCATACTTAGTGAAAGTTTCAATGATAGTTCCAATGATAGATCCAATGATAGTTTTACATGATAAAACAATACAAACCATACTTAGTGAAAGTTTCAATGATAGTTCCAATGATAGATCCAATGATAGTTTTACATGATAAAACAATACAAACCATACTTAGGGAAAGTTCCAATGATAGTTTTACATGATAAAACAATACAAACCATACTTAGTGAAAGTTTCAATGATAGTTCCAATGATAGATCCAATGATAGTTTTACATGATAAAACAATACAAACCATACTTAGTGAAAGTTTCAATGATAGTTCCAATGATAGATCCAATGATAGTTTTACATGATAAAACAATACAAACCATACTTAGTGAAAGTTTCAATGATAGTTCCAATGATAGATCCAATGATAGTTTTACATGATAAAACAATACAAACCATTGACTTTTCCGCCTACTTACGGCCTTCCTCTGAAAATAAAAACAAAATTAACAGAACACAAAAAAACCACGAGAAAGATGCTAGGATCTAATTACATTATAGAAAGTAACTAAACGTGAATGTGTATCATCATCAAGTACCAAGCCTGCTGGTGTAGGTGATCATCACCACAACTTTCGATCATGACAGTTATTTATCATTTCTGTTGTTGACCTTCTGCCAAGCCATTCTCTTAAGTTGTCTGGTATCTTTTCTCTTTGATTCCCTCTATCTATTCGTCCCTCAATTGTCCCAGTTGTTACAATACATACCAGTTGTTCTCTTCTCATTACATGGTCATAAAATGATGATTGTTTCTTCCTAATATTGGAAATATCTTTCCTTTCGCTTTAGCCTCTATCAGAAAGTTTTCATTATTTTCCTTAGCTGTCCTTAGTAATCTTAACATTCTTTTGTAAACCACATTTTTACAGCCTTCTGTGATTTTCTTGTCTGTTGTCTAAATGTCCGTGATTCACATCCATAATTTAAGACTGGCTCTACATAACATTTAAGAACTGTTTTTCTTGTTTCCATTGTAAAAAAGAGCAGTATCATCCTCATTCTTTGGAAAGCTGCTTTTGCCTGATCCATGATTGTAAACAAATGGATTCCGCAGTATCATCCTCATTCTTTGGAAAGCTGCTTTTGCCTGATCCATGATTGTAAACAAATGGATTCCGCAGTATCCTCCTCCTATTTTTTTTACAACTTTTGCCTGATCCATGATTGTAAACAAATGGATTCCGCAGTATCCTCCTCCTATTTTTTTACAACTTTTGCCTGATCCATGATTGTAAACAAATGGATTCCGCAGTATCCTCCTCCTATTTTTTTACAACTTTTGCCTGATCCATGATTGTAAACAAATGGATTCCGCAGTATCCTCCTCCTATTTTTTTACAACTTTTGCCTGATCCATGATTGTAAACAAATGGATTCCGCAGTATCCTCCTCCTATTTTTTTACAACTTTTGCCTGATCCATGATTGTAAACAAATGGATTCCGCAGTATCCTCCTCCTATTTTTTTACAACTTTTGCCTGATCCATGATTGTAAACAAATGGATTCCGCAGTATCCTCCTCCTATTTTTTTACAACTTTTGCCTGATCCATGATTGTAAACAAATGGATTCCGCAGTATCCTCCTCCTATTTTTTTACAACTTTTGCCTGATCCATGATTGTAAACAAATGGATTCCGCAGTATCCTCCTCCTATTTTTTTACAACTTTTGCCTGATCCATGATTGTAAACAAATGGATTCCGCAGTATCCTCCTCCTATTTTTTTACAACTTTTGCCTGATCCATGATTGTAAACAAATGGATTCCGCAGTATCCTCCTCCTATTTTTTTACAACTTTTGCCTGATCCATGATTGTAAACAAATGGATTCCGCAGTATCCTCCTCCTATTTTTTTACAACTTTTGCCTGATCCATGATTGTAAACAAATGGATTCCGCAGTATCCTCCTCCTATTTTTTTACAACTTTTGCCTGATCCATGATTGTAAACAAATGGATTCCGCAGTATCCTCCTCCTATTTTTTTACAACTTTTGCCTGATCCATGATTGTAAACAAATGGATTCCGCAGTATCCTCCTCCTATTTTTTTACAACTTTTGCCTGATCCATGATTGTAAACAAATGGATTCCGCAGTATCCTCCTCCTATTTTTTTACAACTTTTGCCTGATCCATGATTGTAAACAAATGGATTCCGCAGTATCCTCCTCCTATTTTTTTACAACTTTTGCCTGATCCATGATTGTAAACAAATGGATTCCGCAGTATCCTCCTCCTATTTTTTTATAACTTTTGCCTGATCCATGATTGTAAACAAATGGATTCCGCAGTATCCTCCTCCTATTTTTTTACAACTTTTGCCTGGTCCATGATTGTAAACAAATGGATTCCGCAGTATCCTCCTCCTATTTTTTTACAACTTTTGCCTGATCCATGATTGTAAACAAATGGATTCCGCAGTATCCTCCTCCTATTTTTTTACAACTTTTGCCTGATCCATGATTGTAAACAAATGGATTCCGCAGTATCCTCCTCCTATTTTTTTACAACTTTTGCCTGATCCATGATTGTAAACAAATGGATTCCGCAGTATCCTCCTCCTATTTTTTTACAACTTTTGCCTGATCCATGATTGTAAACAAATGGATTCCGCAGTATCCTCCTCCTATTTTTTTACAACTTTTGCCTGATCCATGATTGTAAACAAATGGATTCCGCAGTATCCTCCTCCTATTTTTTTACAACTTTTGCCTGATCCATGATTGTAAACAAATGGATTCCGCAGTATCCTCCTCCTATTTTTTTACAACTTTTGCCTGATCCATGATTGTAAACAAATGGATTCCGCAGTATCCTCCTCCTATTTTTTTACAACTTTTGCCTGATCCATGATTGTAAACAAATGGATTCCGCAGTATCCTCCTCCTATTTTTTTACAACTTTTGCCTGATCCATGATTGTAAACAAATGGATTCCGCAGTATCCTCCTCCTATTATTTTACAACTTTTGCCTGATCCATGATTGTAAACAAATGGATTCCGCAGTATCCTCCTCCTATTTTTTTACAACTTTTGCCTGATCCATGATTGTAAACAAATGGATTCCGCAGTATCCTCCTCCTATTATTTTACAACTTTTGCCTGATCCATGATTGTAAACAAATGGATTCCGCAGTATCCTCCTCCTATTTTTTTACAACTTTTGCCTGATCCATGATTGTAAACAAATGGATTCCGCAGTATCCTCCTCCTATTTTTTACAACTTTTGCCTGATCCATGATTGTAAACAAATGGATTCCGCAGTATCCTCCTCCTATTTTTTTACAACTTTTGCCTGATCCATGATTGTAAACAAATGGATTCCGCAGTATCCTCCTCCTATTTTTTTTACAACTTTTGCCTGATCCATGATTGTAAACAAATGGATTCCGCAGTATCCTCCTCCTATTTTTTTACAACTTTTGCCTGATCCATGATTGTAAACAAATGGATTCCGCAGTATCCTCCTCCTATTTTTTTACAACTTTTGCCTGATCCATGATTGTAAACAAATGGATTCCGCAGTATCCTCCTCCTATTTTTTTACAACTTTTGCCTGATCCATGATTGTAAACAAATGGATTCCGCAGTATCCTCCTCCTATTTTTTTACAACTTTTGCCTGATCCATGATTGTAAACAAATGGATTCCGCAGTATCCTCCTCCTATTTTTTTACAACTTTTGCCTGATCCATGATTGTAAACAAATGGATTCCGCAGTATCCTCCTCCTATTTTTTTACAACTTTTGCCTGATCCATGATTGTAAACAAATGGATTCCGCAGTATCCTCCTCCTATTTTTTTACAACTTTTGCCTGATCCATGATTGTAAACAAATGGATTCCGCAGTATCCTCCTCCTATTTTTTTACAACTTTTGCCTGATCCATGATTGTAAACAAATGGATTCCGCAGTATCCTCCTATTTTTTTACAACTTTTGCCTGATCCATGATTGTAAACAAATGGATTCCGCAGTATCCTCCTCCTATTTTTTTACAACTTTTGCCTGATCCATGATTGTAAACAAATGGATTCCGCAGTATCCTCCTCCTATTTTTTTTACAACTTTTGCCTGATCCATGATTGTAAACAAATGGATTCCGCAGTATCCTCCTCCTATTTTTTTACAACTTTTGCCTGATCCATGATTGTAAACAAATGGATTCCGCAGTATCCTCCTCCTATTTTTTTACAACTTTTGCCTGATCCATGATTGTAAACAAATGGATTCCGCAGTATCCTCCTCCTATTTTTTTACAACTTTTGCCTGATCCATGATTGTAAACAAATGGATTCCGCAGTATCCTCCTCCTATTTTTTTTACAACTTTTGCCTGATCCATGATTGTAAACAAATGGATTCCGCAGTATCCTCCTCCTATTTTTTTACAACTTTTGCCTGATCCATGATTGTAAACAAATGGATTCCGCAGTATCCTCCTCCTATTTTTTTACAACTTTTGCCTGATCCATGATTGTAAACAAATGGATTCCGCAGTATCCTCCTCCTATTTTTTTACAACTTTTGCCTGATCCATGATTGTAAACAAATGGATTCCGCAGTATCCTCCTCCTATTTTTTTACAACTTTTGCCTGATCCATGATTGTAAACAAATGGATTCCGCAGTATCCTCCTCATATTTTTTTACAACTTTTGCCTGGTCCATGATTGTAAACAAATGGATTCCGCAGTATCCTCCTCCTATTTTTTTACAACTTTTGCCTGATCCATGATTGTAAACAAATGGATTCCGCAGTATCCTCCTCCTATTTTTTTACAACTTTTGCCTGATCCATGATTGTAAACAAATGGTTTCCGCATTATCCTCCTCCTATTTTTTTACAACTTTTGCCTGATCCATGATTGTAAACAAATGGATTCCGCAGTATCCTCCTCCTATTTTTTTACAACTTTTGCCTGATCCATGATTGTAAACAAATGGATTCCGCAGTATCCTCCTCCTATTTTTTTACAACTTTTGCCTGATCCATGATTGTAAACAAATGGATTCCGCAGTATCCTCCTCCTATTTTTTTACAACTTTTGCCTGATCCATGATTGTAAACAAATGGATTCCGCAGTATCCTCCTCCTATTTTTTTACAACTTTTGCCTGATCCATGATTGTAAACAAATGGATTCCGCAGTATCCTCCTCCTATTTTTTTTACAACTTTTGCCTGATCCATGATTGTAAACAAATGGATTCCGCAGTATCCTCCTCCTATTTTTTTACAACTTTTGCCTGATCCATGATTGTAAACAAATGGATTCCGCAGTATCCTCCTCCTATTTTTTTACAACTTTTGCCTGATCCATGATTGTAAACAAATGGATTCCGCAGTATCCTCCTCCTATTTTTTTACAACTTTTGCCTGATCCATGATTGTAAACAAATGGATTCCGCAGTATCCTCCTCCTATTTTTTTACAACTTTTGCCTGATCCATGATTGTAAACAAATGGATTCCGCAGTATCCTCCTATTTTTTTACAACTTTTGCCTGATCCATGATTGTAAACAAATGGATTCCGCAGTATCCTCCTCCTATTTTTTTACAACTTTTGCCTGATCCATGATTGTAAACAAATGGATTCCGCAGTATCCTCCTCCTATTTTTTTTACAACTTTTGCCTGATCCATGATTGTAAACAAATGGATTCCGCAGTATCCTCCTCCTATTTTTTTACAACTTTTGCCTGATCCATGATTGTAAACAAATGGATTCCGCAGTATCCTCCTCCTATTTTTTTACAACTTTTGCCTGATCCATGATTGTAAACAAATGGATTCCGCAGTATCCTCCTCCTATTTTTTTACAACTTTTGCCTGATCCATGATTGTAAACAAATGGATTCCGCAGTATCCTCCTCCTATTTTTTTACAACTTTTGCCTGATCCATGATTGTAAACAAATGGATTCCGCAGTATCCTCCTCCTATTTTTTTACAACTTTTGCCTGATCCATGATTGTAAACAAATGGATTCCGCAGTATCCTCCTATTTTTTTACAACTTTTGCCTGATCCATGATTGTAAACAAATGGATTCCGCAGTATCCTCCTCCTATTTTTTTACAACTTTTGCCTGATCCATGATTGTAAACAAATGGATTCCGCAGTATCCTCCTCCTATTTTTTTACAACTTTTGCCTGATCCATGATTGTAAACAAATGGATTCCGCAGTATCCTCCTCCTATTTTTTTACAACTTTTGCCTGATCCATGATTGTAAACAAATGGATTCCGCAGTATCCTCCTCATATTTTTTTACAACTTTTGCCTGAGCTATTCTACATGTACATAGTGTGTTTAAAGAAGCGGAAACAAGTATTTTCCTTTTAAATTTGTGAGCCCATGTATCGACAATTAACAACAGATCGATTATTGGATCGGCAGCCTTTTATCACTCTTTAAAATTTCCTACATCTCGTCAAATCAATGTAGTTCATCACTCACTTAGCGCTCCAGTCATTCTCTAGTCTATCTACTCTAGGCTATTCTTATCTTTATATTCTATGTTCAGCATTAACTTATTTTGGACCGTTCCCCATCGAACGGCCCACCCTATTCTATCTATTTTATGCACTTCGTTGGTCGGCCTTCTCCACTGGCGTCGATCTCCAACTGACTTTTATTAGTCTCCTGACTATCTATCTCATACGTTTCCACTGTCGATTGAATTCTGTTAGGTTTCTACAGTCGATTGAATTCTGCTAGGTTCTCAACTGTTCATCTCCACTGAACTCTTTTAGTTCCGACTATCCGACTCATATACTTGCACTGTCGATTACATTCTATTAGGTCCTCAACTATCCATCTGCTCTCTGCGGCTGCCGATCTCCAACTGACTTCTATTCGTTATCCGTTCTAACCGTTCTGTCCACTACGTCATCCTAATTTTCACGTCATCCTCCTTTCCACGTCACTTCTCTCTTTCTGTGCACTGTACTGCACTCATTCTGCCCCTACACCCTTTAGTGCGCAATTCTCTTCTATACAATTCGCACCCAATATTAAATTAAGCTTGATATTGTTGGTTGTCGAATTATCATCATCATCATCATCATCATGTACCCTGCCGGTTGGCGTAGGCGATCATGTCCCTCCACAATCTTCTATCCACAGTGCATCGTATCAGTTCTGTATTATAGAGACAATGGCTGCGATCACCGACTAGTACAGTCACTGCCAAGAAGGAAAGGAATGGCAAACTGCCTTCTTAAATTGCCTTGAATAATCATGAATAATCATTATTCTCATAGTATATGGAATAACTGCCCATAGGCGCTTAGATCTCACCACTCGGTTGGGATTTTTATTTATGATTTCTCTCTGTGGCAACCACCGCTGGTCTCAGCAGCGAGACCCAGCTTGAAACGTTAATTACCCATCGACGGAAAAAAATATGAGTACCTCCGAAGTCGGAGTTATCTGCCTGTACGGCGAGGGACCCCTGTACACACAGCTGCCAGGAAGAAATGGATTAGCACGCAAAATTCAGCTCCTAGTCTCTAGGGACTTCGTCAGAGGTAAAAGCTGGCGAACGAAAAAAAAAAAAAACTCACCACCAAATTCCGCATTGTAAAACGATAAACTGGTTCACAAGTCCACCGCAGTTCTTTATTCTAGCAAATCTGAGCATGAGTAACATCCATCTTGCATGAGATGAAGATCCGGGAGTCGCACCAAGGCTGCAGATTTGCAAACATCGAAATCTTTATCGTTAATTATTTTTTTTTATTTTTTTTTTTTTTTGCATTCGCCAGCTTTTACCTCTGACGAAGTTCCTAGAGACTAGGAGCTGAATTTTGCGTGTTAATCAGTTTTTACCCTGGCATCCGTGTGCACAGAAGTCCCTCGCTGCACAGGCAGATAACTCCGTCTTTGGAGGTACTCATATTTTTTCTGTCGATGAGTAATTAACGTTTCAAGCCGGGCCTTGCTGTTGAGACCAGGGGTGGTTGCCGCAGAGAGAAATCATAAATAAAAATCCCAACCAGTGCAGCCGGGATATGAACCCACAACCTCTCTGTCTCGAGGCCGGCGTCTAACCGGTCCCCCTTTATCGTGACTGAGTTAAACATTTTTTTTAAAAAAGGGAAAGATCAGTTTTACGTTGGTGAGAAACAAAACAAAAGTAGAACGACGTTTCGGTCAAGTAGGCCTTCAGCTGAAACAATAAACAAAAAAAAATACAAAAATATATAAAAATATACACATAAATCTAACTACATGGCGATTACCAGACTCTCAAAAAGGGAAATAAGAAACTTCCCTGTGGTCCAGAGCTTGGTCAGGCACCAGCTGGTCTGTAATTGATCAGGCCGGCGGACACAGGTGTAACAACCGTAAAAGGGAAGGGTTCCAACAATATGTGGAGGTGGGTACAAGATCTCAGACTCTGCCATTACTGGAAACGTTTATATGAGTTGATTTCCAAAAAGTTTATCCAAGCGGGCATTTTTTCTTTTTTCTTTACCATCTCGTCCTCCTTTTCGAGCGTACGGCCTTGTCAGGTTGCATTCACACCACCATGTTTGCCATAAAGGACAGCTGCCAGACGCACGGACTCCGTAGCACGAGCGCGAATCCGTTAAGTGAAACATCCGGTTGATTTTAACGCACCGATCTACATTAGAGAGCTGTAATTAATCAGTCCTCAAACGCAAATCCAGCAGTGGGCGATGAAACAAACTGAATTCCACCATCTTGAAACCGGAAGTCTAATATTTCGTTTTCCAATCAATAGACCCTCCTCTGCCTCTGCTGCTACATCAGGTTATTGTTGCTTATCGTGGATGTTCTTTGCTGGTAACCGCGTTACTTGTTCAAACCATTTTATGTGCTGCCTCTGGATGAAGCTTAGACTTGGTTTTGCTACCAGTGAATCATCCGGGGTAAGAGGTATGTTTACAACACTCGGAAAAAAATCACAAAAATTAAAAACATAAAAAAAAACATAGAACAATGAACGATCCGAATCAGGATCGAACTAGTACTCCACGGCACAGCGCCTTGCCACGAGAACCAAACGCTAGAGCACACGGCTAACTCAGCTACCTAAAAAAGTAGCTATAATTGGCGATGTCTTTCATGCATGAGAACTCAATGACTATAGCATAGGGTTACGAACCCAACTCAGGAATAAATTGTATATCTGTGTTTTCCTACTAAGACAAGTATCTCCCGTAGGGCTGAAATATCACATTTTGAAATTGTTCCCTAATTTATCACCTAGAAAGTTTCCCTCTATAATAATATTTATTTATTATTGTCTCCTGGTTTTACTTCTACTCTTTTCCTGATATCTTCATTTCTTTTTCAGTCTCTCTTTGTCACAATTGGTGCTCTTCAAAGACATCTCATGTCAGTACTAGTGATCTTTATTTTCTTCTTTGTTGATAATGTCCATGTTTGACATTGATAACAAATCATTGTCAGAAATATTGAGTTGCACAAGTTTCATTTTATGGCCTTCGTCACGTTTGTTCATTTTATATTGGGTGTTAACTGTCCGATAAATTGTATTTCAGTGTACACTTTCAGTCAAATGTACATAATAGTACAGGGTTACTATTAAATAAATATATACTTTCAATTTTAACTCTAGAGGTGCGCGTGACTGTGCGGCTAAAACCACTGTTCCGCTAGTAGAAAAGCCGGCGTTCGGTGTTCGAAGCCCGCGGTAGACAGAAAGGATTTTTTTCTATCGGGGGTGAAATAAAAATCCTGAGTCTCCTACGTCGTGTCGACTGCTTGACCAAGCGGCCTTTATTCCCCTGGTTCAATCGTTGCCCCCCTTCCCCCCCCCCCTCCCCCCCGACATACACCAGCAATGGTACTATGTGTCGTAAAGATAGTTTTTTTTTTATTTGGTTACGATTTCCTTTTGGTTTTGACAGGATAGTTTAATTTATTTTGTTTTCTTTAACACATTTCGATTGTTTTTGTTTTGGTTGTTTCGTTATTAGTTTCGTGTGTGTTTTTTTTTTTGTGTGTTCCTGATGAAGGCCTATTGAGCCGAAACGTTGTTTAATCTGTGTCGTCCACTTGTCACGTAAAGCTTCTTACATACCATTTTTTTATTTTTTTATTTTTCCTCCTAGTTTTTTTTTTTTTTTTAACTCTTTCCGTACGTTTAGTTACGTAGTGTGTCACTCCCAGTTTGGTTGATGTGAATCATAATCAAATCATATTATTTCTACATGTCTTGTATCATTTTGGTATGGGTGAAATATAATTCCTTGTTCAATTAAAAATAAAAGTTCAAATATAATATGTTATATGTTAGATAAATATAAATATAAATATGTAGATTGATTCTTAAAACCATGACAAATTTTGTCACTGAAATCTCTTCCATTGCATTGATAAAAAGCTCTCGTACAGAAAGAGTTAAAAATGAGACAGTTGCAGCTATAGACAGGTATTCTAAATGGTTGTATAGGTAATACCTTGACGTTTGTATCAGCAGTTTAAAGATATTCTTTGTGGACTTCCTTTGTGATTCGTCAGATGTAAAATACTTTAGTCCAATTCCTTGGATCGTGTGGATATGATCGTGCGCGAGCTTGGGAGAAGACCACGCTCGACACGCAGCCAGGCGATCCAAAGGTCCTGCAGGATATGAACAGTTTGGTGCCAACTTACTCGCAGGAGCTGCCATTAGCAATGTTGAATCAACACTGAACTGCCTTAGGGACTCTATCTCCGGATTTTCCCTCAGGGTTTACCCAAGAAGTCTATTCCATGAACGGATATACCCGCTGGATAGCTAGGGTTTATAATCAGAGTTGGACCTTCACTGTTTATGGAAATAACCTGCTGCCGTTAGTTAACCGACAATAAAATCAACCATCTATGGAAATAACCTTATTCAAGTTATCCAAAAATATAATTAAGCCTCTCTGAAAATAACCTGCTTTTGTTTCAGTTTAGCCATCAATAGAATTAGACATTTATGGACATACTTTTGTTTCAGGTCAGCCAACTATAGAATTAGACATTTATGGACATACTTTTGTTTCAGGTCAGCCAACTATAGAATTAGACATTTATGGACATACTTTTGTTTCAGGTCAGCCAACTATAGAATTAGACATTTATGGACATACTTTTGTCTCAGGTCAGCCAACAATAGAATTAGACACTTATGGACATACTTTTGTTCCAGGTTAGCCAACTATAGAATTAGACATTTATGGACATACTTTTGTTTCAGGTCAGCCAACATTAGAATTAGACACCAGAATACCCTGTTCCTCCCAAATTGTTTTAACTCCCATAGAAATGTAATCCTAAACACTCATTAGGTTTTTTCATTAAAAATTAAAGCAGTGGGACAAACTATATAAAATAGTATAAGCAGCTGAAACTACCCAGAGACGAAACAAACTACGACGCTTCGGCAAGAGCCTTCATCTGGTAAAATAAAACAAATAATACAAAAACATACACACAAAATGCAATTAATTACCTATCACAAAAGAGCTATGTGAAGTTGTTGACTCGTGGTAGGTTCGATTTGCCAGAAGAGGGAGTGATCATTAGGCCAGGTAGCCTCTCGAAAGCCAAAAAAGTGCCAAACAAAGAAAGGTTCTCCTGAAAAGGAGAAAGCAATGGTTGCAAGATTCGATAAAAACAGAAGATACAAGCTATGTTTCTCTTGCACGTTTAAAACATACCCGTGCTAGTAGATCATTTCTTTAACACTAGGAAGACAATGTATCTTAACACTGTCCATTTTGGCTTGTCTGTGACAGAACCTGGACGACTGGTCCTTTAACGTGTTTGCAGTCAGTGACGCTGCAGACAGTCACGCCCTCAAGTTTGTGGGATACGAGCTTCTTCAGAAATACGACCTCATTACCAAGTTTAAGATCAACACCCAGGTAAGTCCCAGCGCGTGGGCATGCGTGCACAAAACAATTGCTCTGCTGTAATGCTTTATCTTGCCAGTTGCAGTCAAATATTGAGACCTAATCAACACAAATGAATTGTTTACAAGCTTTGTTTGATTTTGTTTTTTCCTGGCTCATATTTTACTTTAAGTTCAACTCAGTTTTGAAATTATTAACCAAAAAGTGTTTTATTTTATTTCTTTATAGTTTAAGACGATTAGAAGCCACAGAGATGGGATTTCTCAAAAGAATGTTGAAAGTTCCCTGGACAGCTAAAGAGACCAATGAGGAAGTTCTCAAAGAGGCCAACACAAAAAATAGCAGCTCCTAAAAAACAGAAAGAAACAATCAACATTTTTCGGGCACATCATGAGAGGAGGAAAGTTGGAATACTTGGTTACAACTGGCAAAATAAAAGGAAAGAGAGATCGCGGACGACAAAGACAGAAAATACTAGATGGCTTGGCGACATGGCATGGAAAACAGTCAACAACAGAACTGATACGATGCACTGTGAATAGGAGATTGTGGAAGGACATGATCGCCAATGCCAACCCGTATGGCACATGATGATGATGATAGTTTGTTTTTTAATGCAATGTTTTCTGCAATTTTTAAAAAAATTTAAGTAAGATCTTCAGCAGGCTATTCTAAACACTTCACCATTAACTCCGGAGTAAGACAAGGCTGCGTGCTTTCCCCTTTACTTTTCATCACATGTATGGACAATATATGCAAATTAGCATGCCCAATCAAAGGAAATATACCAACACGGATGATAACAAACGATAACACAAAAGAGAACGAAATATACGTACCAGAAAACAACAGAAGAGAGGAAGAAATAAATGAAATACTATTTGTAGACGACCAAGTTCTGATACATGAAACAACTGAGGACCTACAAGAACATATCAACAGGCTAAACAACACTTGTAAACAATACAACATGAAGATCAACATAAGCAAAACCGAAGTAATGGCAATAGCGAGAAAGAAAGAAAAACTAATCATCATAATAGATAATACAACTCTGAAGCAAGTTGACAATTTTAAATATCTGGGTAGCACGTTAACACAAGACAATAACCAAGAGACAGAGATAGATATAAGGTGTAACAAAGCATGCCAAGTTATAGGCCAAGTATCAACACTATTGAAAAACAAAAGCAATAACTACGGAAACAAAAAGGGCAATATACAAATCAATTTTTCTACCAACTCTGTGCTATCAGTGCCAGAATTGGACGCTGGACTCTAGAACAATAAGAAAGATAACGACCACCAAAATTAAATGTGTCAGAAGAATGACAGGAAACAGCTTAAGGGACAGAGTAAGAAACACTGACCTGAGGGAGAAACTCGAAATTTAACCAGCCATCGAATACATAAAGAAACAACAGATAAATTGGTTCGGCCACAAAAAAAGACAAAAAGAACTAACAATGAATCAAAGAGCCATAAACAAACGCTACGAAAACGCCAGATTAAGAGGAAGACCGAGAAAGAGATGGATAAAGGGAATACTAGAGTCACTAGGAGGGATAACACCAGAAGAGGCCAACAGAAGATCAAAGAATCGCAGATTGTATCTCCCCTCGACGCCAACGGCAATTGAGGAAGGATATAAGAAGAAAGAAAAAGGAGAATTTTTTCTTAAACAGCAGGGAAACTTATGAATTAGTTTTCATAAGCGGATTCACATCTGATTTTTTGTTTCTGTTCAGACATTCTTACCTCCCTTTATTACATGGGACGTCAACTTGGCGCATTTTGACAATTTCTTATCTGCTCAGTTCTGTGTGCCAGTTTGTTCTTTGTCTTCAGTTTTCAAATGTAGTGACCTTGCGAACTTGAATCTTTGTCTTGTGTCATGATGGGGAGGTCAGTACAGCATCGTGACACACGATGAGTTGGGTTATGAGGATGATTTGGGGAGATGATAGGCACGCACATGGACCATGTCCAACTGCTGCTACTACTGCAACTATTACTGCTGCTACTACAACTGTTACTACTGCAACTACTACAACTGTTACTACTGCTGCTACTACAACTGTTACTACTGCTACTACTACAACTGTTACTACTGCTGCTACTACAACTGTTACTACTGCTGCTACTACAACTGTTACTACTGCTGCTACTACAACTGTTACTACTGAGGCTACTACAACTGTTACTACTGCTGCTACTACAACTGTTACTACTGAGGCTACTACAACTGTTACTACTGTTGCTACTACAACTATTACTACTTATGCAACAACAACTGTTACTACTGAGGCTACTACAACTGTTACTACTGCTGTTACAACAACTATTACTACCTATGCAACAACAACTGTTACTACTGTTTCTACAACAACTGTTACTACCGTTTCAACAACAACTGTTACTACTGTTTCTACAACAACTGTTACTACTGCTGCTACAACAACTGTTACTACTGTTTCTACAACAGTTACTACTGTTTCTACAACAACTATTACTACTTCTGCTACTACAACTGTTACTACTGCTGCTACTACAACTGTTACTACTGCTGCTACTACAACTGTTACTACTGCTGCTACTACAACTGTTACTACTGCTGCTACTACAACTGTTACTACTGCTGCTACTACAATTGTTACTACTGCTGCGACTACAACTGTTACTACTGCTGCTACTACAACTGTTACTACTGCTGCGACTACAACTGTTACTACTGCTGCTACTACAACTGTTACTACAACTGCGACTACAACTGTTACTACTGCTGCTACTACAAATGTTACTACTGCTGCGACTACAACTGTTACTACTACAACTGTTACTACTGCTGCTACTACAACTGTTACTACTGCTACAACTACAACTGTTACTACTGCTACAACTACACTGTTACTACTGCTGCTACTACAATTGTTACTACTGCTACTACTACAACTGTTACTATTGCTGCTACTACAACTGTTACTACTGCTGCTACTACAAATGTTACTACTGCTACAACTACAACTGTTACAACTACAAATGTTACTACTGCTGCTACTACTACAACAACTACTACAAATGTTACTACTGCTACAACTACAACTGTTACAACTACAACTGTTACTACTGCTGCTACTACAACTGTTACTACTGCTACAACTACAACTGTTACTACTGCTGCTACTACAACTGTTACTACTGCTGCTACTACTACAACAACTACTACAACTGTTACTACTGCTACAACTACAACTGTTACTACTGCTGTTACTACAACTGTTACTACTGCTACAACTACAACTGTTACTACTGCTACAACTACAACTGTTACTACTACTGCTGCTACTACTACAACAACTACTACAGCTGTTACTACTTCTACTACTACAAATATTACTACTGCTACAACTACAACTGTTACTACTGCTGCTACTACTACAAAAACTACTACAACTGTTACTACTGCTACTACTACAAATATTACTACTACTACTGCTACTACTACAACTGTTACGACTGCTACTACTACAATTGTTACTACTGCTACAACTACAATTGTTACTACTGCTACAACTACAATTGTTACTACTGCTACTACTACAATTGTTACTACTGCTACTACTACAACTGTACTACTGCTACTACTACAACTGTTACTACTGCTACTACTACTACAATTGTTACTACTGCAACAACTACAATTGTTACTACTGCTACTGTTACAATTGTTACTACTACTGTTACTACAACTGTTACTACTGCTACTACTACAACTGTTACTACAACTGTTACTACTGCTACTACTACAACTGTTACTACAACTGTTACTACTGCTACTACTACAACTGTTACTACTGCTACTGCTACAACTGTTACTACTGCTGCTGCTAATACAATAATACCGGTCTTTCCATCTTATCAAAGAACCTGATGGAGGCGAAGGTGCGCCTCCCAGCACCAGAGCTGGAAGTTCTCAGCGATCGACAGCTGATGGCTTGCTGCACCAGGATCGGTGAACCAAAACCATCCAGACCCTGCTCCACCTCTCCGCGGTGCCTCCAGTAACAGACTAACCAGCCTAGTCTGGCCAAGCGTGCAGGGATCGAAAAGGGAAGACAACCCGGTACTCAAAAATGTCGTGCTGAAGTCGGATGTGTTGGGCCGAAAGGCGCAAATATAACAGTTACACTGCAAACCACAAGACAACGCAGACACGTCCACTACGTCTTTGTAAGGGCGGATGATGAAGAGGAATATTCTAGTCTACCATGATACTCTAGAATACTTTAGTCATCGGGCGAACGCAACCAACCAATCAACCAAATAAACTGATGTGACTATATAGATCACTGAAGAGCGAACGTCAATACCCGTACTCCAGATAGACAGTCATGTCTATATATAACTAGTGTGGTTGCATAATGAGGCTGATGAATGTGTTTTTGCTGTGTCTTCACTGTTGCATCTTTTTCTGTTTTTGCCATGTTTGCTTCTTTTCTGGCATCACAGCGTCTCTCATTATCATGCCACTCTTTAGCAGCGTACCATTTCTACCTATCTGTGGTATGTTACATGTCTCTAGATTTTCACAAAAATAATACTACTACCACTAATAACTACTGAATATATCTTAACATAGGGGGCCGCGATAGCTCAGTTGTTAGTGCACTGGTCTACAAAGGACAAGAGGCCGGGTTCGATCCTGACCGACGGCTGCCGGGTTCACCCAGCCTTAACTGGAAACCGGATTTTTTTTCTGGGAAAGTAAAGAGGCACGGACGTAATACCGACCACATTACCCTAAAAATCATGTGCCAGAGGGCTGTAAAAAATTATGGTCACTAACATCATATTCCCTATACGCCACTTGGTGTGACAGGGCTCTTTACTTTTTTTTTTAATATCTCAACATAAAATAACCCGCTGTCTTGTGGCGATGGCGCAGCGTTAAAAACACTAAATAAACATCGGAAAATAACGAGAAACCACTGTTGTAAATCATTAATATTCATCATGTTATCATTACTGTCTATGTACTTGTTACAGTTAATCTCATAAAGCTCATTATCCTATTGATTCTATGTGTTCTTGATTCTATGTGTTCTTGATTCTATGTGTTCTTGATTCTATGTGTTCTTGATTCTATGTGTTCTTGATTCTATGTGTTCTTGATTCTATGTGTTCTTGATTCTATGTGTTCTTGATTCTATGTGTTCTTGATTCTATGTGTTCTGTATGTGTGATTTCAGATGTTGGAGAGCTTTCTTTACGCTTTAGAGACGGGCTACAGCAAATACAAGAACCCTTACCACAACCTCATGCACGGTGCAGACATAGCACAGACAGTCCACTACGTGTTGTCGCAGAGTCGTTTAGCGGTAACTTTTTTTCTGAATTAATTTGCTAATGAATGTATGAATCTTCTTCTTGCTTCAGCGTACTGGGTGCCGTCATCGCATCGAAGAGTGGCTACCATGGGGCGCCATTCCGCTCTGTCTCTTGCTTTGATAGTGCAGGTTGTCTTAGACTGACATGTCCATCTTTTGATGTTACTCCTCCATGTTAGTCTTGGTCTGCCTTTGCCTCTTTTATCTTGTATTCTCCCTTCCAAGATTACTTTTAGTAGGCTGCTGTGTCTTTAAACATGCTCCAAAAAATCTCATTTGTCTTGTTTGAATTGTGTTTAGTAGTCCACTTTTTATTTTTAGTTGTTTTTAGACTTCATCGTTTGTTTTCTTATCTTTCCATCCAATACATCTATATATTCACATTAAAAGACTTCAATTTTATGTTCTGTTTTCTTTTCTAATGTCCATGTTTCTGCACCATACAGGAATGTTGAGAAGATATAACATTTTACTATTCTTAGTTGTAGCCCTGGTGTTATTTGTTTTGATGTTAGTATACTTTTCATAGCATTAAAATTACTTTTTGCCATACCTATTCTTTTGTTTATTTCAGTTGTACATTTCCCATCACTGGTTATGGTATGTCCAAGGTAGTTGTAGTTCTGGACTGTCTCCAAGTACAATTCTTTACTTTAATAAGAAGAATAAGTTCGAAATAAGCATTCGTCAGTTCAAGGCTAGTGACACCATCCAGCTAGTGCCAGTATTGTGTGAGGGCCACAACAGGCCATTGTTATTGGGGGATTAACTCTTGCCATGAGTTATGGAGTCAAGGTTAGGCTCTCCTGCTACCTTAAGACAAACTATGACATTATTTATGACTCTCGGGTCATGATCGTAAGATGTAAAGAGCGTATTGACGCAACAATGATGATAGTTTCTTCCTTATATTGTAAATTAGCTCTCTTTTTGCTTTGGTCTCTTTCAGAACATTTTCATTACTCTTCTTAGCTGCCCATAGTATTCTCAACATTCTTCTGTAAAACCACATTTCTACAACCTCCAGTGATTTTCTTGTCTACTGTCCTATTGTCCATGATTCACATCCGTATGTTAAGACTGTCTGTACGTATCACTGAGGAACTCTTTTTCTTGTTTCTATTGTCAAAAATGGATTGCACAGTATTAACATAACATACAAATAAAGACAGTGTGTTCGGTAATGATATTAAAGAAAATACATTGGCATCTCCCAGCTTTCCAATATCAATTGATCTTAACAAACATTTATTGTGGCTATCTGTCTAATTCCAAGAAGCCGTGCCAAGGTCGTAGCGTACACTGTGCCACATTTATACAGTCATGACGCACATATTCTTGGCCACATGTTTCGATCATGTTCGTCTTCAGACACTTGTCAAGCTTCGTTAATCTCTTTCTAGAACAAATCCATCAATCAAGCAATCTATCAATCAATCAATCAATCTATCAATCAATCAAGCAATCTATCAATCAATCAAGCAATCTATCAATCAATCAAGCAATATATCCATCAATCAAGCAATATATCCATCAATCAAGCAATCTATCCATCAATCAAGCAATCTATCCATCAATCAAGCAATATATCCATCAATCAAGCAATCTATCAATCAATCAAGCAATCTATCCATCAATCAAGCAATATATCCATCAATCAAGCAATCTATTTCCAACATCCGGCATATAAAACCGTCAAAATAATGAAAAGTAGGAAGTTTACTGAATAACACAAGACTGGCGTAACTAACGTTTCGACTCTAAATGGCCTTCGAAGTGGAAAAAACAAGGCTGAATCATCATCATCCCCGTGCAGGCAAGCATATATATACCCGTCAGAAAGAATCTCTGTCTCTAGCCAGATCTCCCACAAAATGTTGCATTCACTACAACCCGTCAGAAAGAATCTCTGTCTCTAGCCAGATCTCCCACAGAACGTTTCATTCACTACAACCCGTCAGAAAGAATCTCTGTCTCTAGCCAGATCTCCCACAAAATGTTGCATTCACTACAACCCGTCAGAAAGAATCTCTGTCTCTAGCCAGATCTCCCACAGAACGTTGCATTCACTACAACCCGTCAGAAAGAATCTCTGTCTCTAGCCAGATCTCCCACAGAACGTTGCATTCACTACAACCCGTCAGAAAGAATCTCTGTCTCTAGCCAGATCTCCCACAGAACGTTGCATTCACTACAACCCGTCAGAAAGAATCTCTGTCTCTAGCCAGATCTCCCACAGAACGTTGCATTCACTACAACCCGTCAGAAAGAATCTCTGTCTCTAGCCAGATCTCCCACAGAACGTTGCATTCACTACAACCCGTCAGAAAGAATCTCTGTCTCTAGCCAGATCTCCCACAGAACGTTGCATTCACTACAACCCGTCAGAAAGAATCTCTGTCTCTAGCCAGATCTCCCACAGAACGTTGCATTCACTACAACCCGTCAGAAAGAATCTCTGTCCCTAGCCAGATCTCCCACAGAACGTTGCATTCACTACAACCCGTCAGAAAGAATCTCTGTCTCTAGCCAGATCTCCCACAGAACGTTTCATTCACTACAACCCGTCAGAAAGAATTTGTCTCTAGCCAGATCTCCCACAGAACGTTGCATTCACTACAACCCGTCAGAAAGAATCTCTGTCTCTAGCCAGATCTCCCACAGAACGTTGCATTCACTACAACTCGTCAGAAAGAATCTCTGTCTCTAGCCAGATCTCCCACAGAACGTTGACTTCACTACAACCCGTCAGAAATAATCTCTGTCTCTAGCCAGATCTCCCACAGAACTAGCATTCTCCACAGCCCGTCTGAAAGAATCTCGGTCTCTAGCCAGATCTCCCACAGAACTAGCATTCTCCACAGCCCGTCTAAAAGAATCTCGGTCTCTAGCCGGATCTCCCACAGAACTAGCATTCTCCACAGCCCGTCTAAAAGATTCTCGGTCTCTAGCCAGATCTCCCACAGAACTAGCATTCTCCACAGCCCGTCTAAAAGAATCTCGGTCTCTAACCAGATCTCCCACAGAACTAGCATTCTCCACAGCCCGTCTAAAAGAATCTCGGTCTCTAGCCGGATCTCCCACAGAACTAGCATTCTCCACAGCCCGTCTGAAAGAATCTCGGTCTCTAGCCGGATCTCCCACAGAACTAGCATTCTCCACAGCCCGTCTAAAAGAATATCGGTCTCTAGCCAGATCTCCCACAGAACTAGCATTCTCCACAGCCCGTCTGAAAGAATCTCGGTCTCTAGCCAGATCTCCCATAGAACTAGCATTCTCCACAGCCCGTCTAAAAGAATCTCGGTCTCTAGCCGGATCTCCCACAGAACTAGCATTCTCCACAGCCCGTCTGAAAGAATCTCGGTCTCTAGCCGGATCTCCCACAGAACTAGCATTCTCCACAGCCCGTCTAAAAGATTCTCGGTCTCTAGCCAGATCTCCCACAGAACTAGCGTTCTCCACAGCCCGTCTAAAAGAATCTCAGTCTCTAGCCAGATCTCCCACAGAACTAGCATTCTCCACAGCCCGTCTGAAAGAATCTCGGTCTCTAGCCAGATCTCCCACAGAACTAGCATTCTCCACAGCCCGTCTAAAAGAATCTCGGTCTCTAGCCGGATCTCCCACAGAACTAGCATTCTCCACAGCCCGTCTGAAAGAATCTCGGTCTCTAGCCGGATCTCCCACTTCTTTTTTTTGTCGTGTCGAAGGTCTCTTCAATGTCTTGAAATCACATTCTTCTTCTTGGTCTACCCCATATAGTTGTAGTGGTAGCGTTAATATTAGAGGTGATATGTGTTGATGTAGTAGTAAAAGTAACAGTTGTTGTTGTTGTATTAGTAGCAGTAGTTGGTCTAATGCTTGGAGAAGAAAATACAGATTATGTGATAAATCTTCACCTTTCTCTTTTATAATAACAGCAATGGTTAACAGACTTGGAGGTGTTTGCCACGATCATCGCTGCCCTGATTCATGACTATGAGCACACGGGGACAACTAACAACTTCCACATTAACACATCGTGAGTATCAATGTCTCAGTGCACCAGCCACCTCAGGCATTCAAATGGTTAGAGTCACAAGACTACACCCACGCTTGCATACTAAGTAATTCGATGAGCATGATAAGAAAAGTGGAGGCGGGATCTATACGCATGCAATGGGTAGAGCCATTGCAGAAGTCAAAAATACGTAGGGTCACTTTTGTCTATGTTCCAGGACATGCGGGAATACGGGGAAATGAAAAAGCGGACAGGTTGGCTAGCTGCGCTGTCGTTGAGGACGGGCAACCAATGGATCGGGCGGACATCATCAATGCACTCCGAGATGTGGGAAGTTTAGAGGACTTCGACAAACACAGATCCACGTCACTCCTTCGGATGAAAGAGATGGGAGTTAAGTTGGGCACAGCCAGAAACGAGAAACTTAGTGGGCGTGTAAGAAGACTTATCAACCAACATAGAACTGGAGTCGTCAGTCGCTGGACACTGAGGGAATTGCTGAGGAGGGGATCTGAGCACCTATGGACATGTTCGGAGTTCAATGACGATGGCCCGCTAATAACTCAAACATGTTGAGCACCAGGAGTAGAGAAAAATTATTGCACTTCATAACTTTATTTTTGTTAAATATATATTAATACCACCTTTTTATTTTTCTTGAAATTTTGCGAATAATCTCTCTTTCTCCCGCTAACACCACGACAAGCAAGCTACGACACTCCCTCCTTAGATATATTCAACGGTCTCTCTCTCTCTCTCTCTCTCTATATATATATATATATATATATATATATATATATATATATATATATAATATAATATAACAATGTACATCCTTATTTAGACACTTCCGTTCTTGCCACATTAAAGCTTACAAGGAAGACCTTATTTTTATTTTCCTCTAATTTCTCCTTCTAGTTCGAAATTATTATATATTTTTTAATTATTTAATTTTTTTTATTTTAAATGTATATTTGTACTTGTTGTATATTTGTTCCTGTTGAAGGCCTATTGGGCCGAAACGTCGTTATGGTTTATGTTGTCCACTTATTACGTGAAGCTTTAACTATACCATTTTTGTTCTATATATATATTTCTTTTTTTTCATTTCTCCTCTACATCCTCATTTACCGTCTTGTATATGTTTTGTATGTCCTTTTACTCCCACAGGTCGGATGTGGCGTTGTTATATAACGACCGAGCCGTGCTTGAGAACCATCACATCAGTGCAGCGTTCCGATTGGTCAGGGAGGAGGAGCACAACATATTATGCAATCTTAGCAAAGAGGAGTACAGGTAATGGGTGGCTTTTCTTTTACTTTGAAATAATTCCACTTCTACTTTATATCAAATTTCAGAAGTGCTTTTGTTGTTTCCGTTTAAAACTGCTAAATGTGATCGAAACGTTGGTTTGTTTAACTTTGTCCTATTCACAACGTTCCTTCACATGGCCCTTTTCATGTAGATAAATACTCGCCTTGTGTGTGTTACTGTATTTAAATGTGTTATCATCATCAAGTACCATGCCTGCTGGCATAGGTGATCATATCTCTCCACAATTTTCGATCTCGACAGTTATTTATCATTTCTGTTGTTGACCTCCTGCCAAGCCATTCTCTTAAGCTGTCTGGTATCTTTTCTCTTTGCTTCCCTCTATCTTTTCGTCCCTAAATTTTCCCAGTTGTTACAATATATTCCAGCTGTTCTCTTCTCATTACGTGGTCAAAAAATGATGACTGTTTCTTCCTAATATTTCAAATTAGCTCTGTTTTTACTTTGGCCTCTTTCAGAACATTTTCATTACTCTTCTTAGCTGTCCATGATATTCTCAACATTCTTCTGTAAAACCACATTTCTACAGACTCAAGTAATTTTTAATTTCTAAAAAATCACTGAAGAAATAAGTTATAATCTACCCGAAAAAAATGAGGAAGATTCTGTGCAATCTATTTGTGACAATAGAAACAAGAAAAAAGAGTTCTGTAATGTTATGTAGAGACAGTCTTAACATATGGATGTGAATCATGGACGATAGGACAACAGACACGAAAATTACTGGAGTCTGTAGAAATGTGGTTTTAGAGAAGAATGTTGAGAATACCATGGACAGCTAAGAAGAGTAATAAAAACGTTCTAAAAGAGGCCAAAGCAAAAAGAGAGCTAATTTCCAAAATTAGGAAGAAATAATCATCATTTTTTGGCCATGTAATGAGAAGGGAACAACTGGAATATATTGTAACAACTGGGAAAATTGAGGGACTAAGAGATAGAGGGAAGCAAAGAGAAAAGATACCGGACAGATTAATAGAATGGTTTGGCAGAAGGTCAACAACAGAAATGATAAATAGCTGCCGAGATCGAAAGTTGTGGAGAGACATGATCACCTACGTCAGCAGGCCCGGTACTTGATGATGATGTTGAAGATAATTCATACAATGTAGGCTAGTGCAACGGTTCTCAACCTAAAGCCGTGTGGCCCCCGAGATGGCATAATAGATGTCCACGACACGAGACTAGAGTGTTTCCCCTTGCCAATCAGGCTGACATGTTTCGTCTTTGGAGGTGGGAGAGGAGAGTTTAATGGAGTATTTCTTTGCATGTTTTCGTTGACTCTGAGTTTATCCGCAATACAACAAAAGTCTATACGGCATCATTCTCTGCTTCCATCGAGCAGGATGCACTCCTTCAGCAGGGTCTTGGGTGTGATTAGTACCTCTGAGACTAGCATCGTTATATTTCAGACAAATATTAGTACATGTGAGACCAGCATCGTTATATTTCAGACAAATATTAGTACATGTGAGACCAGCATCGTTATATTTCAGACAAATATTAGTACCTGTGAGACCAGCATCGTTATATTTCAGACAAATATTAGTACATGTGAGACCAGCATCGTTATATTTCAGACAAATATTAGTACATGTGAGACTAGCATCGTTATATTTCAGACTAATATTAGTACATGTGAGACCAGCATCGTTATATTTCAGACAAATATTAGTACATGTGAGACTAGCATCGTTATATTTCAGACTAATATAAGTGTCTGTGAGACTAGCATCGTTATATTTCAGACAAATATTAGTACATGTGAGACCAGCATCGTTATATTTCAGACAAATATTAGTACATGTGAGACCAGCATCGTTATATTTCAGACAAATATTAGTACCTGTGAGACCAGCATCGTTATATTTCAGACAAATATTAGTACATGTGAGACCAGCATCGTTATATTTCAGACAAATATTAGTACATGTGAGACTAGCATCGTTATATTTCAGACTAATATTAGTACATGTGAGACCAGCATCGTTATATTTCAGACAAATATTAGTACATGTGAGACTAGCATCGTTATATTTCAGACTAATATAAGTGTCTGTGAGACTAGCATCGTTATATTTCAGACAAATATTAGTACATGTGAGACCAGCATCGTTATATTTCAGACAAATATTAGTACATGTGAGACCAGCATCGTTATATTTCAGACAAATATTAGTACATGTGAGACTAGCATCGTTATATTTCAGACAAATATTAGTACATGTGAGACCAGCATCGTTATATTTCAGACAAATATTAGTACATGTGAGACTAGCATCGTTATATTTCAGACAAATATTAGTACATGTGAGACTAGCATCGTTATATTTCAGACTAATATTAGTACATGTGAGACTAGCATCGTTATATTTCAGACAAATATTAGTACCAGTGAGACTAGCATCGTTATATTTCAGACAAATATTAGTACATGTGAGACTAGCATCGTTATATTTCAGACAAATATTAGTACATGTGAGACTAGCATCGTTATATTTCAGACTAATATTAGTACATGTGAGACTAGCATCGTTATATTTCAGACAAATATTAGTACATGTGAGACTAGCATCGTTATATTTCAGACTAATATTAGTACATGTGAGACTAGCATCGTTATATTTCAGACAAATATTAGTACATGTGAGACTAGCATCGTTATATTTCAGACTAATATTAGTACATGTGAGACTAGCATCGTTATATTTCAGACAAATATTAGTACATGTGAGACCAGCATCGTTATATTTCAGACTAATATTAGTACATGTGAGACTAGCATCGTTATATTTCAGACAAATATTAGTACATGTGAGACCAGCATCGTTATATTTCAGACTAATATTAGTACATGTGAGACTAGCATCGTTATATTTCAGACAAATATTAGTACATGTGAGACCAGCATCGTTATATTTCAGACAAATATTAGTACATGTGAGACTAGCATCGTTATATTTCAGACAAATATTAGTACATGTGAGACTAGCATCGTTATATTTCAGACAAATATTAGTACATGTGAGACTAGCATCGTTATATTTCAGACAAATATTAGTACATGTGAGACTAGCATCGTTATATTTCAGACAAATATTAGTACATGTGAGACTAGCATCGTTATATTTCAGACAAATATTAGTACATGTGGGAGCAGCATCGTTATATTTCAGACAAATATTAGTACATGTGAGACCAGCATCGTTATATTTCAGACAAATATTAGTACATGTGAGACCAGCATCGTTATATTTCAGACAAATATTAGTACATGTGAGACCAGCATCGTTATATTTCAGACAAATATTAGTACATGTGAGACTAGCATCGTTATATTTCAGACAAATATTAGTACATGTGAGACTAGCATCGTTATATTTCAGACTAATATTAGTACATGTGGGAGCAGCATCGTTATATTTCAGACTAATATTAGTACATGTGGGAGCAGCATCGTTATATTTCAGACTAATATTAGTACATGTGAGACCAGCATCGTTATATTTCAGACAAATATTAGTACATGTGGGAGCAGCATCGTTATATTTCAGACAAATATTAGTACATGTGGGAGCAGCATCGTTATATTTCAGACAAATATTAGTACATGTGGGAGCAGCATCGTTATATTTCAGACTAATATTAGTACATGTGAGACCAGCATCGTTATATTTCAGACTAATATTAGTACATGTGAGACTAGCATCGTTATATTTCAGACAAATATTAGTACATGTGAGACCAGCATCGTTATATTTCAGACAAATATTAGTACATGTGAGACCAGCATCGTTATATTTCAGACTAATATTAGTACATGTGAGACTAGCATCGTTATATTTCAGACAAATATTAGTACATGTGGGAGCAGCATCGTTATATTTCAGACAAATATTAGTACATGTGAGACCAGCATCGTTATATTTCAGACTAATATTAGTACCTGTGAGACTAGCATCGTTATATTTCAGACTAATATTAGTACATGTGAGAATAGCATCGTTATATTTCAGACTAATATTAGTACATGTGAGACCAGCATCGTTATATTTCAGACTAATATTAGTACCTGTGGGAGCAGCATCGTTATATTTCAGACTAATATTAGTACCTGTGAGACCAGCATCGTTATATTTCAGACTAATATTAGTACCTGTGGGAGCAGCATCGTTATATTTCAGACAAATATTAGTACATGTGAGACTAGCATCGTTATATTTCAGACAAATATTAGTACATGTGAGACTAGCATCGTTATATTTCAGACAAATATTAGTACATGTGAGACTAGCATCGTTATATTTCAGACAAATATTAGTACATGTGAGACTAGCATCGTTATATTTCAGATAAATATTAGTACATGTGGGACCAGCATCGTTATATTTCAGACAAATATTAGTACATGTGAGACTAGCATCGTTATATTTCAGACTAATATTAGTACATGTGAGACCAGCATCGTTATATTTCAGACAAATATTAGTACCTCTGGGACTAGCATCGTTATATTTCAGACAAATATTAGTACATGTGAGACTAGCATCGTTATATTTCAGACAAATATTAGTACATGTGAGACCAGCATCGTTATATTTCAGACAAATATTAGTACCTGTGGGACCAGCATCGTTATATTTCAGACAAATATTAGTACATGTGGGACCAGCATCGTTATATTTCAGACAAATATTAGTACATGTGAGACCAGCATCGTTATATTTCAGACAAATATTAGTACCTGTGGGACCAGCATCGTTATATTTCAGACAAATATTAGTACATGTGGGACCAGCATCGTTATATTTCAGACAAATATTAGTACATGTGGGAGCAGCATCGTTATATTTCAGACAAATATTAGTACATGTGGGAGCAGCATCGTTATATTTCAGACAAATATTAGTACATGTGGGACCAGCATCGTTATATTTCAGACAAATATTAGTACATGTGAACCAGCATCGTTATATTTCAGACAAATATTAGTACATGTGGGACCAGCATCGTTATATTTCAGACAAATATTAGTACATGTGAACCAGCATCGTTATATTTCAGACAAATATTAGTACATGTGGGACCAGCATCGTTATATTTCAGACAAATATTAGTACATGTGGGCCTACCATCTTTTATCTATTATACATATATTAGTACTTGTGAGCCCACCATCTTTTATCTATTATACGTATATTAGTACTTGTGAGCCCACCATCTTTTATCTATTATACATATATTAGTACATATGGGCCTACCATCTTTTATCTATTATACATATATTAGTACTTGTGAGCCCACCATCTTTTATCTATTATACATATATTAGTACGTGTGAGCCCACCATCTTTTATCTATTATACATATATTAGTACTTGTGGGCCCACCATCTTTTATCATTCAGACAGTACCCATGGCTCTATATTTCCGTCTGCCCCTACCGTATGTTATGGTACAGGCTATGTACTTGTTTCAACAATAATGCACATTACCACACAGAGAATTCCGGTCCCTTGTCATCGACATGGTCCTGGCTACTGATATGTCTTTCCACTTCCAACAAATCAAGAACATGAAGGGTTTGCTCGGCATGCCAGAAAAGTAAGTGTTGTCTGTTTGATGTACAACAATCTAGTTTAAGTGTTGTCTGTTTGATGTACAATAATCTAGTTAAAGTGATGTCTGTTTAATGTACAACAATCTAGTTTAAGTGTTGTCTGTTTAATGTGCAACAATCCAGTTAAATTAATGTATGTTTGATGTACAACAATCTAGTTAAAATGATGTCTGTTTGATGTGCAACAATCTAGTTTAAGTGTTGTCTGTTTGATGTACAACAATCCAGTTAAAATGATGTCTGTTTGATGTGCAACAATATAGTTTAAGTGTTGTCTGTTTGATGTACAACAATCTAGTTAAATTAATGTCTGTTTGATGTACAACAATCTAGTTTAAGTGTTGTCTGTTTGATGTGCAACAATCCAGTTAAATTAATGTCTGTTTGATGTACAACAATCTAGTTAAAATGATGTCTGTTTGATGTGCAACAATCCAGTTAAAATGATGTCTGTTTGATGTGCAACAATCTAGTTTAAGTGTTGTCTGTTTGATGTGCAACAATCCAATTAAAATGATGTCTGTTTGATGTACAACAATCTAGTTTAAGTGTTGTCTGTTTGATGTACAACAATCTAGTTAAAATGATGTATGTTTGATGTACAACAATCCAGTTAAATTAATGTCTGTTTGATGTACAACAATCCAGTTAAAATGATGTCTGTTTGATGTACAACAATCCAGTTAAATTAATGTCTGTTTGATGTACAACAATCCAGTTAAAATGATGTCTGTTTGATATGCAACAATCCAGTTAAATTGATGTCTGTTTGATGTACAACAATCCAGTTAAAATGATGTCTGTTTGATGTGCAACAATCCAGTTAAATTGATGTCTGTTTGATGTACAACAATTTGATGTGCAATTGATGATTAAAGTAGATGATGTATGCTTAATGTACAACAATTCAATTAAATTAATGTGATGTTTGTTTGATGTACAACATATCAGTTACAGTAAGTGTTGTCTGATGTACAACATATCAGTTACAGTAAGTGTTGTCTGTTTGATGTACAACATATCAGTTACAGTAAGTGTTGTCTGATGTACAACATATCAGTTACAGTAAGTGTTGTCTGTTTAATGTACAACAAATCAGTTACAGTAAGTGTTGTCTGATGTACAACATATCAGTTACAGTAAGTGTTGTCTGTTTGATGTACAACAAATCACTTACAGTAAGTGTTGTCTGTTTGATGTACAACAAATAAGTTACAGTAAGTGTTGTCTGATGTACAACATATCTGATCAGTTACAGTAAGTGTTGTCTGCTTGACGTACAACAAATAAGTTACAGTAAGTGTTGTCTGTTTGATGTACAACAAATCACTTACAGTAAGTGTTGCCTGTTTGATGTACAACAAATCAGTTATAGTAAGTGTTGTTTGTTTGATGTACAACAAATCAGTTACAGTAAGTGTTGTCTGTTTGATGTACAACAAATTAGACATAGTAAGTGTTGTCTGATCTACAACACATTAGTTACAGTGTTTTCTGTGTGATCTACAACAAATCAATTATAGTAAGTGTTGTTTGTTTGATGTACAACAAATCAGTCATAGTAAGTGTTGTCTGTTTGATGTACAACAAATAAGTCATAGTAAGTGTTGCCTGTTTGATGTACAACAAATCACTTACAGTAAGTGTTGTCTGTTTGATGTACAACAAATTAGACATAGTAAGTGTTGTCTGATCTACAACACATTAGTTGCAGTGTTTTCTGTGTGATCTACAACAAATCAATTATAGTAAGTGTTGCCTGTTTGATGTACAACAAATAAGTCATAGTAAGTGTTGCCTGTTTGATGTACAACAAATCAGTTACAGTAAGTGTTGTCTGTTTGATGTACAACAAATTAGTCATAGTAAGTGTTGTCTGTTTGATGTACAACAAATTAGACATAGTAAGTGTTGTCTGATCTACAACACATTAGTTACAGTGTTTTCTGTGTGATCTACAACAAATCAATTATAGTAAGTGTTGTTTGTTTGATGTACAACAAATCAATTATAGTAAGTATTGTCTGATCTACAACAATCCTTTTAAAACAACTTTGCGTTGATACAACTTTACGTTGATACAACTTTACACATGAATATGTTAAAATAATAGCTAAGCATACAAACATGACAGGAAACAGTCAAGTTTAGTCACTAACCAAAATACTAATACAAAAGTGTACCTTACAGCTTTACAAGCAAAGAAACGAAAAGAAACATATAGGTCTTTGACAAAACGTCAAACAAAACAATGAAAACATATCCGAAGTTACATATGTAAGGAATGTGATAATTTGCGTCCCCTTACAAGATGTGAGCTCACAACGACTTATTACTTAACATAGAAAGCGGTCAACCCATATTGCTAAAAGGCCCTAGCTGGAAATTCGATAATGAGGGATTCTAAACTTTGAAAGGACAAGGGTGCAGAACCTGATCGATCTGAAGTATAAGTAGTATAAATGAAGTATAACCATATGAGGTATAAATGAAGTATAACCATATAAGGTATAAATGAAGGTGATAAGGAAAGAAATACAGAATAAAGCTGAAAATACGGAGGTTATTACAGAAAGGAATGAAAACTGTTTATTCTCTTTGGGTTAAGGAACCCATACGGGATATGAGTTTTCCAAGTGAAGTCAATTCAAGATTATCATAATTCATTTCATTCATTTAATTTACCTTATCACAGGTCATACAATAAACGCTAATTTATATTCTAACTAATTGTATTTCAAATTCATGACAGATAATTAGTTTCATTTCACATTCGTGAAAGATAATTAATTTCATTTCACATTCGTGATAGATAATTAATTTTATTTCAGTCTAGATAATAAACTTTATTTCACGTGGGGTTACCAATCAGAAAAAGAAGAGGATGAAGACTGACAGATCAGTTTTTGAAACAGAAAGATTTTTAACGGGGAAAAAAATATAGCTGTGCTTTATCCATGTCTGAACTGGTATCTTGTTCAGACGTGCGCTCTAGGCGTCTTTTGTTTTTTGCCTTTTTTTTATCATTCTCGGGTTGTTGTTGTTGTTGTTGACGGATTGCCACGAGTTGATGCGGGCAGGTTGCCATTTGACTCATAAAATGTGGCGGGTCGTAATGGCTTTCTTGACATTCCCGGCTCTTACTGGAGAAGTTGAAGTTCGTCTGTCCCAGGCTATGCTGGGAAACTACTAGTCCAGTTGAAGCTGGACTTGTTCCGACCTAAAAGGCTCTCGGATGCACATATCCCCTGTAAATGGGTACCAGAGCTTTCTCTGGAAAGACAAGGTAGCGAGAACGGGAACTGGCCACCCCAACTTATGAAGCTTAAGTTGAGTAAAAAGTCAATAACACTTTATTACCAAATGACGATTGCTATGATACTTACCCTAACGTGTAAAAGAGGACTAAAGAAGATTATAATGTGAATATTGTAGTTTTAATGCCATTCTATAAAAAAGTGGGAGGAACAGACAATGATACCAAACTAAGGATATCAAAACTAAGAGGAGCATTCGTTGCACCGGGAAATATTTGGAAATCCAAAGAAATTAGGTTAAATACATAAATTAACATTTTTAACTCCAATGTTAAGTCAGTATTATTATATGGCTGTAAAACATGGGGAACAACAACAAATGATAATCATGAAGATACAGAAATAAAAGGATGGAGTTCGTTTCTCTTTTTAACTGATACCAAAAAGGTGTCGTGGTTTATATCATTTGTCGTTCTTGAGCTGCTCGAACTGTCTGAATTAGTGATTTTCCTTTGTTGTTACATGTCTCTGTCACTGCGTCTACCCATCTTCTTCTGGGTCTTCCTCTTTGTGTTTTCCCTGCATTCTCGAGAAGAACATCCTTGATGGTGATTGGTGAGGATGGAATTAGCAGGACAAAATCACTAACATAGAATTATGGAAATGTACCAGTCAAATACCAGTGGATAAAGAGATACAGCGAAGACGATGGAGCTGGATAATACACACTGCGGAAGCAAACTAGAGTAATGAAGATGATGGGGAAGACATAGAATGATCTTAAAAGAATGGACGGAAACTGAACGGCTTGAAAAGTGTTTGTTGAAGACTTATGCTCCACAGGGAGCTGAACAATAGAAGAAGAAGAAAGCCATACTATCTGTCAAAGTCAGACAAAATCTGAATATTTCCCTGTCCAGAACACACTCTATTCAGACCTTTATTTCTATGTGGGGGAGAAAATAGAAGAATAAAACACAAAATAATCATTCTTCTTCTGTGTTATCATTGTGTCCTGTATGTTTTGTTTTTGTGCTTCAGCATTGAGAAATCTAAAGTGTTGTCTCTGGTGCTCCACTGTGCCGACATTAGCCATCCGGCGAAAGACTGGGAGCTCCATGAACGATGGACCGGACTTCTCTTGGAAGAGTTTTTCAGACAGGTAATTAATAATTCATTAATTCTGTAGGCGAGGCTATCAAATACACGGGGGGAAGTAGCAGGAACGTATTTATAATATGTTCATTAATGATACAATATCACAGCCGAAAAATAATAATCATCATCAAGTACCATGCCTGCTGGCGAAGGTGATCATGTCTCTCCAACAACTTTCAATCTCGATAGTTATTTATCTTTTCTGCTGTTGACCTTCTGTCGAGCCATTCTATTAAGCTGTCTGGTATCTTTTCTCTTTGCTTTCCTCTGTTTCATCGTCCCTCAATTGTCCCAGTTGTCACAATATATTCCAGCTGTTCCCTTCTCATTGCATGGCCAAATGAAATGATGATTGTTTCTTCGTAATATGGGAAATTATCTCTCTTTTTGCTTTGTCCTCTTTCAAAAGGTTTTCATTACTCTTCTTAGCTGTCCATGGTATTCTCAACATTCTTCTGTAAAATTACATTTCTACAGCCTCAAGTAATTGCCTTGTCTGTTGTCTCATTGTCCATGATTCACATCCATATATTTAGACTGATTCTACATAACATTTCAGGACTCTTTTTCCATCAATAGTAAAATGAATGTTCATTATTTTGTTTGCATCGTTTGCCTTTAAGCATCGAGGGAGAAATATTTGTGTGATCTTTCGTTCGTTAGTTGGCCCCCTACTGCTGTCAGGGGACCTTTGCAATAGTTGATTAGAAGAACTTGTAGCTTAAATGTTATCTATATTTATGGCTTAAACGAAATGAATGCTGCACACTTGAAACTCTCAAACGCATCCGTCCTTTAAAACTTATCTCTTACATGCTTTATCGTTCTACTAAAATATCACTAACTACCTTAGGCATGGGAGCCGCGATAGCTCAGTGGTTAGTGAACTGGACTACAAAGGACAAGGGGTAGAGTTCGATCCCAACCGACAGCTTCCGGGTTCACCCAACCTTAAATGGGTACCGGATTTTTTTCTGGAAAAGTATAGCAGCACGGACGTAATACCGACCACATTACCCCAAAAATCATGTGCTGAAGGTCTGTAAAATATAGGGTCACTAACACCATATTTCCCTATACGCCACTTGGCGTGACGGGGTACTTTTTTTACTTACCTTAGACATGCTATAACCAGTGACGGAAAAGGTAAAACTGAAATAAACAAAAGAATAGGAATGGCAAAAAGTAATTAATTTTTAATGTCATTAAAAATAGACTAACACCAGAACAAGTAACAGCAGGGCTAAAACCAAGAATAGCAAAATGTTATATTTTCTCAACATTCCTGTATGGTGAAGAAACATGGACATCAGATAAGAATACAGAACAGAAAATTGATGCCTTTTAATGTGGATATATAGATGAATTGGATGGAAAGAAAAGAGAACTACTAAATACAATTAAAATAAAACAAATTAAATTTTTGGGGCATGTTAAAAGACACAACAGCCTACTAAAGGTAATTTTGGAAGGAAAATACAAGTTAAAAGAGGAAGATGCAGACCAATACTAACGTGGACGAGTAACATCAAAAGATGGACAAGTCAACCTATGACAACCTGCACCATCAAAACAAGAGACAGAGCGGAATGGCGCTGCATGGTATCCAACCTTCAATGCGGAGACGACACTCAACGAATGAAAATATCACTCAAATCACTAAAAGCTAGAAATTTCATTTTTTGTAATGTCGTGTCACAAAATGGAACCACTTCCACATGTAATGCCAATTTTTAACATGAGTGGAATGTAGTAGGAACAGAAGATCTTCGCCAATTAAGGCTACACAATTTTCAGGATTATGTTTAGAATGTCACTTTCAGATTCCACCAGTTGTTTGTTACTTTCACTATGTGACAACAAACAAAAGTGAAACAAATAGGAAAATGTATAACTTGTAGATAGGCGAGTCCTACACAGAATGGTAACGTTAAAAACACGGTATATTTTAACAAATTGCAGGGGAGATATGAGCGCTCACGGACTGTTGTTCTATGTACAGTGAGGATAATTGGACGAATAACTGTGTTTCATATGTTCGGATTTGGAAACAAAAACGATGTCCTAACGTCATCAAGCGCTATACATTTTTTTTTTAATCAACATTTTCATGAGGACGTGAACTTCCGGTCAATATGGCGGATACGCGGCAGGAACCATTTATAGGTTCTGTCTGAAAGAGTGTTCCTTGTTGCAGTTACCTCATATTCCAAGTCCGGCTTGCTGCATCAGCTACTGAGTTTAGTGCTCGTGCACACCGTGAGCTGTGCGTTTCATCCGCTTTAATCGTGTTCCGATATTCTGATGTTTACTATGAATGATGATATCGTATGACGGGGAACAGATGGATGTCTACACTTTCTGTGCGGTTTCACCGTATGTATTTTGGCGTGTGCTGAGACTGCCATGTTAAGGACTGCAGCTACCTTTCTTTGTTTGGGAGATGAAATATTAATTCGGATGATTACGCTGGCACGGGCGGTTGAGCAATTATAGATTTTAATTAGTTTGCAGTGATACCGGGGCCTTCCATAACCATAATACGGTAATAGAGTTGAAAAACAATTCATAGCGAGATTGGTAACTTAAGACCACAGTAATGCAGTAATACGTTGACAGTTCATAAACAGATTGATAACTTAAGACCACAGTAATGCAGTAATAAGTTGACAGTTCATAAACAGATTGATAACTTAAGACCACAGTAATGCAGTAATAAGTTGACAGTTCATAAACAGATTGATAACTTAAGACCACAGTAATGCAGTAATAAGTTGACAGTTCATAAACAGATTGATAACTTAAGACCACAGTAATGCAGTAATAAGTTGACAGTTCATAAACAGATTGATAACTTAAAGTCACTGTGTACTTGCAAATGAGTATAGTAACGTTATGTTAGGAAAAATAATTGCACAAATACAACTTGTAACATATACTTTAATTTCGTTTGTAGATGAAATTGCGAACAAACCTGTTATTAAAGTGTGTGTGTGTGTGTGTGTGGGGGGGGGTTTAGGTGAGGGGGGATGCAACATAAGCAATCTCAGACAACCATATGACGTAGTTTTGATAGCAAGAAAAACCAACAAGATCTACCAAATCTATTTGATGAAATTACACCAGAAAGTAAACAAAAAGGCCTGAATCTCAACATCAAAAAGATAGAAACTATAATATCAAAGTATCTCTACTCTTTGCTTTCCTTTATCCTTTCGTCCCTCAACTTCCCAGTTGTCACAATATATTCCAGCTGCTACCTTCTCATTACATGGCCCAAAAAAATGATGATTGATATTCCTAATATCGGAAATTAGCTCTCTTTTTGCTTTGGCCTTTTTCAGAACGTTTTCATTACTCTTCTTAGCTGTCAAAGGTATTCTCAACATTCTTCTGTAAAACCGCATTCCTACAGCCTCCAGTGGTTTAATCAGAAGGCAATAAATTAGATCAATGAATATTTATTACAAATGAAAACTTCCGAGGCATGATAACCAAGTGTCAGCACATTTATTCCTGAATTGTTGTCGTTACGTTATGCTCTATATCGATCTAGTGACGAGATGTGTATGAAGGTTATGTCTAGTAATAGCAATTTGTTAAAGTTGCTTAGCTGGCAGCAGAGGCGTAGCTAGGGATTTCAGCGCCTGGGGACAAAGTCAGCTTTTGCGCCCCCTCGTGACAAGGTGTGTGCCATAAGGTCCGCTGTGCTGTCCCTGAGACTTGTGAGTTTCAGAAAATGCAGCCCTGCATTTCGTAGCTTATCTTTAGGGTAAAGGTCAAGTACAAGACTTGAATTGGCGTCTTAGCACGTGAGTTTTCTCCTATATGTGCTCGGCCGCCTATCCAGAATTGTTCGGATACTTCTGGATAGTGTTGCTTCAAGCATCGAAACTCACGATGCAAGGCGGCATTCCTCACCTTACCAGAGTACTACCCTGGTAGTTTTGCAAGCGGCTGGGTCGACCGCGCGGGGTATTTTTTTTCTAACCACGAGTACAACTCACACTGCTTCCAGCTGAAATCGAACACGGTTGTCCGAACGTCGGTAGCCCAGTCGGGTTGTTTTCCCAACCAGGCTACTGAGACCCCCATGTTTAGGGTATGAAGAGAATGAAACAAGTCAAATAATTATGGCAACACTGGTCTGTTTGGCACCCCCAGAGCTGCTGCACCTGGGGACAGATGTCCCCCTCTTCACCTTCCATAGCTACGCCTCTGGCTGACAGTGTGGAGAAACGCAGGCGTCTGTCATGGCAAGGCCCGTTGTGGAGCAATATGGTTTGATTCTAGTTCGGCCTGCCCGTTGTTGTCCGTGTTTTCTTGTTTCTTATCCGTGAGTTTTCCTGAGTTGTAAAAATACAGCTTGTCAGTGTAATTTGTTCAGAAAATGGCATTAACAAAAGGGAAATAATTATACACATGAACGTATGGAAATGTGTTGAGTTAATTACACGAAAACTGGTTCCAGGGTGTGAAATTATTCCCCTTTCAGAATATCTAAATATTAATGTCTCTGTTTTGTGATTGATGCTAATCTCACGTTCAATACTTCCACTGTTATATTTGAGAACGTTTCTATACCAGATTTTACATTGTGGTGAAGTGTCTGGAACACAGATGCTCGTGTCATGTATTTATATTGACATGTCCACCGATACTGACAATCCGGTTCACTAAATAAGAGTCATTCTTCTTCTTCTTTCTTTCCTCATCTGCCTTTCAGCGTCGAGGGGAGATATAAATTGCGGTATTTTGCTCTTCTGTTCACCTCTGCTGCTGTTATGTTTCCTAGTGCTTCTAATATTCCATCGATCCATCTTTTTCATAGTTGACCCTTGGGTCTGGTGTTCTCACAACGTTTGCTGAAGGCTCGCTATGTTGTGTTTTGATCTTTCTGCCTTGTCACGTGGCCAAACCATTTTATCTGTTGTTTCCTTATATATTCTATGGCGGGGGCTATTCCTAGCTTTTTTTCAGTTCTTCATTTCTGATCTTATCTCTCAGACTGTTTCCTGTTATTCGTCTAACACATTTCATCTCTGTAGAGGTTATTTTCTTTTTGTTTTTGCATCTAGGGTCCAGGTCTGGCATTGGTAGCACAACGTTGGGATGAAGATTGTATTGTAGAGAGCCTGTTTTGCCTACAGAGTTATTTCCTTGTTGGCCAATAGTGGTGATAACTGTCCGATGATTTGACAAGCTTTGTTGCATCTTGATTCTATCTCTGCTGTTTGAGAATTATCGTTTGTCAGTAGATCTCCTAGGTATTTGAATTCCTCTACTTGTTTTAGTTGTCTGCCTCCTATAGTTATGTTGATGTTCTATTTATTATAAGAGTCATTGTTCTAACAAATATTTTTTTAAAATAAACTTTCGTCGTGTTAATCTTATCTACATTCGATTTGCATGTGTACCCTTTTGTACAAGAGAGGTGAGAGAGTAGGTGTACAAGAGAGGTGAGATGGTAGGTGTACAAGAAAGGTGAGAGGTAGGTGTACAAGTGAGAGGTAGGTGTACAAGAGAGGTGAGAGGTAGGTGTACAAGAGAGGTGAGAGGTAGGTGTACAAGTGAGAGGTAGGTGTACAAGAGAGGTGAGAGGTAGGTGTACAAGAGAGGTGAGAGGTAGGTGTACAAGAGAGGTGAGAGGTAGGTGTACAAGAGAGGTGAGATGGTAGGTGTACAAGAGAGGTGAGATGGTAGGTGTACACGAAAGGTGAGATGGTAGGTGTACAAGAGAGGTGAGAGGTAGGTGTACAAGTGAGAGGTAGGTGTACAAGAGAGGTGAGAGGTAGGTGTACAAGAGAGGTGAGAGGTAGGTGTACAAGTGAGAGGTAGGTGTACAAGAGAGGTGAGAGGTAGGTGTACAAGAGAGGTGAGAGGTAGGTGTACAAGAGAGGTGAGAGGTAGGTGTACAAGAGAGGTGAGATGGTAGGTGTACAAGAGAGGTGAGATGGTAGGTGTACACGAAAGGTGAGATGGTAGGTGTACAAGAGAGGTGAGAGGTAGGTGTACAAGAGAGGTGAGAGGTAGGTGTACAAGAGAGGTGAGAGGTAGGTGTACAAGAGAGGTGAGATGGTAGGTGTACAAGAGAGGTGAGAGGTAGGTGTACAAGAAAGGTGAGATGGTAGGTGTACAAGAGAGGTGAGAGGTAGGTGTACAAGAGAGGTGAGAGAGTAGGTGTACAAGAGAGGTGAGAGGTAGGTGTACAAGAGAGGTGAGAGGTAGGTGTACAAGAGAGGTGAGATGGTAGGTGTACAAGAGAGGTGAGAGGTAGGTGTACAAGAGAGGTGAGAGAGTAGGTGTACAAGAGAGGTGAGATGGTAGGTGTACAAGAGAGGTGAGAGAGTAGGTGTACAAGAGAGGTGAGAGGTAGGTGTACAAGAGAGGTGAGAGGTAGGTGTACAAGAAAGGTGAGAGGTAGGTGTACAAGAAAGGTGAGATGGTAGGTGTACAAGAAAGGTGAGATGGTAGGTGTACAAGAGAGGTGAGAGGTAGGTGTACAAGAAAGGTGAGAGGTAGGTGTACAAGAAAGGTGAGATGGTAGGTGTACAAGAGAGGTGAGAGGTAGGTGTACAAGAAAGGTGAGATGGTAGGTGTACAAGAGAGGTGAGAGGTAGGTGTACAAGAGAGGTGAGAGGTAGGTGTACAAGAAAGGTGAGATGGTAGGTGTACAAGAAAGGTGAGATGGTAGGTGTACAAGAGAGGTGAGAGGTAGGTGTACAAGAAAGGTGAGATGGTACATGTACAACAGAGGTGAAAAGTAGAATGGCTCAGGCAAAAGCAGCTTTCCAAAAAAATGGGGAAGATACAGTGCAATCCATTTATGACAATAGAAACATGAAAAAAAAGGTCTTAAATGTTATGTAGAGCCAGTCTTTACATATGGATGTGAATCATGGACAATAGATAACAGGCAATAAAATCACTGGAGTCTGTAGAAATGTGGTTTTACAGAAGAATGTTGAGAATACCATGGACAGCTAAAAAGAGCAATGAAAACGTTCTGAAAAAGGTCAAAACAAAAAGAGCTAATTTTCAAAATTAGGAAGAAACAATCATCATTTTTTGGCCATGTAATGAGAAGAGAACAACTGGAATATATTGTAACAACTGGGAAAATTGAGGGACGAAGAGATAGAGGGAAGCAAAGAGAAAAGATACCAGACAGCTTTAAGAGAATGGCTTGGCAGAAGGTCAACAACAGAAATGATAAATAACTGTCGAGATCGAAAGTTGTGGCGAGACATGATCACCTACGCCAGCAAGCTTGGTACTTGATGGTGATGAACACCATTTTTCTTATTTGCCGTGTCAGGGGTTCTCTTCTCTTCTTCTGCACTCTAATCACAGAATGATACGTATATAGAAGTACTGTCTACTAACGTCAACATTTTTTTTTTAAAGTAGCTTAACTGGCAGTGTATTGAAATGCAGTTCTCTGAGCTGTGTCCAGGAATACGGGCTCGATTCTATATAGTAACTGGTACTTTTCACTCTCTGTAAAGGTCAAGGTCAAGTACGAGACTTGAACCGAAGCGACATTCCTCACCTTCCTAGGGTAATACCCTGGTACCCATTTCTGCCAACGGCTGGGTCGACCGTGGGGGTAATTTTTTTTTCCAACCACGAGTACAATTCACACTGCTCCCAGCGGGAATCGAACACGGGTTGTCCGAACGTCATTCTCTGTGTTTTCTGTTAATGGCGTTTTCTTTCTTCTATCTCAACAGGGAGACAGAGAACAGGAGCTAGGCCTTCCATTCTCCCCTCTCTGTGATAGAAAAAATACGCTTGTCGCTGAATCTCAGATAGGTAAGTTCAGATAGAAAAAATACGCTTGTCGCTGAATCTCAGATAGGTAAGTTCTGATAGAAAAAATACGCTTGTCGCTGAATCTCAGATAGGTAAATTGTGAGGAAATAGACGCTTGTCGCTGAATCTCAAATAGGTAAGTTGTGAGGAAATAGACGCTTGTTGCTGAATCTCAGATAGGTAAGTTGTGAGGAAATAGACGCTTGTCGCTGGATCTCAGATAGGTAAGTTGTGAGGAAATAGACGCTTGTTGCTGAATCTCAGATAGGTAAGTTGTGAGGAAATAGACGCTTATCGCTGAATCTCAAATAGGTAAGTTGTGAGGAAATAGACGCTTGTCGCTGGATCTCAGATAGGTAAGTTGTGAGGAAATAGACGCTTGTCGCTGGATCTCAGATAGGTAAGTTGTGAGGAAATATACGCTTATCGCTGAATCTCAAATAGGTAAGTTGTGAGGAAATATACGCTTATCGCTGAATCTCAAATAGATAAGTTGTGAGGAAATAGACGCTTGTCGCTGAATCTCAAATAGGTAAGTTGTGAGGAAATAGACGCTTGTCGCTGGATCTCAGATAGGTAAGTTGTGAGGAAATAGACGCTTGTTGATGAATCTCAAATAGGTAAGTTGTGAGGAAATAGACGCTTGTCGCTGAATCTCAAAAAGGTAAGTTGTGAGGAAATAGACGCTTGTTGCTGAATCTCAAATAGGTAAGTTGTGAGGAAATAGACGCTTGTTGCTGAATCTCAAATAGGTAAGTTGTGAGGAAATAGACGCTTGTTGCTGAATCTCAAATAGGTAAGTTGTGAGGAAATAGACGCTTGTCGCTGAATCTCAAAAGGTAAGATGTGAGGAAATAGACGCTTGTCGCTGAATCTCAGATAGGTAAGTTGTGAGGAAATAGACACTTGTCGCTGAATCTCAAATAGATAAGTTGTGAGGAAATAGACGCTTGTCGCTGAATCTCTGATAGGTAAGTTGTGAGGAAATAGACACTTATCGCTGAATCTCAGATAGGTAAGTTGTGAGGAAATAGACGCTTGTCGCTGAATCTCAAATAGGTAAGTTGTGAGGAAATAGACGCTTGTTGCTGAATCTCAAATAGGTAAGTTGTGAGGAAATAGACGCTTGTTGCTGAATCTCAAATAGGTAAGTTGTGAGGAAATAGACGCTTGTTGCTGAATCTCAAATAGGTAAGTTGTGAGGAAATAGACGCTTGTCGCTGAATCTCAAAAAGGTAAGATGTGAGGAAATAGACGCTTGTCGCTGAATCTCAGATAGGTAAGTTGTGAGGAAATAGACACTTGTCGCTGAATCTCAAATAGATAAGTTGTGAGGAAATAGACGCTTATCGCTGAATCTCAGATAGATAAGTTGTGAGGAAATAGACGCTTGTCGCTGGATCTCAGATAGGTAAGTTGTGAGGAAATAGACGCTTGTCGCTGGATCTCAGATAGGTAAGTTGTGAGGAAATAGACGCTTGTCGCTGAATCTCAGATAGGTAAGTTGTGAGGAAATAGACGCTTGTTGCTGGATCTCAGATAGGTAAGTTGTGAGGAAATAGACGCTTGTTGATGAATCTCAAATAGGTAAGTTGTGAGGAAATAGACGCTTGTCGCTGAATCTCAAAAAGGTAAGTTGTGAGGAAATAGACGCTTGTCGCTGAATCTCAGATAGGTAAGTTGTGAGGAAATAGACGCTTGTTGCTGAATCTCAAATAGGTAAGTTGTGAGGAAATAGACGCTTGTTGCTGAATCTCAAATAGGTAAGTTGTGAGGAAATAGACGCTTGTTGCTGAATCTCAAATAGGTAAGTTGTGAGGAAATACCCTTGTCGCTGAATCTCAAAAAGGTAAGATATGAGGAAATAGACGCTTGTCGCTGAATCTCAGATAGGTAAGTTGTGAGGAAATAGACACTTGTCGCTGAATCTCAAATAGATAAGTTGTGAGGAAATAGACGCTTATCGCTGAATCTCAGATAGATAAGTTGTGAGGAAATAGACGCTTGTTGATGAATCTCAAATAGGTAAGTTGTGAGGAAATAGACGCTTGTCGCTGAATCTCAAAAAGGTAAGTTGTGAGGAAATAGACGCTTGTCGCTGAATCTCAAATAGGTAAGTTGTGAGGAAATAGACGCTTGTTGCTGAATCTCAAATAGGTAAGTTGTGAGGAAATAGACGCTTGTTGCTGAATCTCAAATAGGTAAGTTGTGAGGAAATAGACGCTTGTTGCTGAATCTCAAATAGGTAAGTTGTGAGGAAATAGACGCTTGTCGCTGAATCTCAAAAAGGTAAGATGTGAGGAAATAGACGCTTGTCGCTGAATCTCAGATAGGTAAGTTGTGAGGAAATAGACACTTGTCGCTGAATCTCAAATAGATAAGTTGTGAGGAAATAGACGCTTATCGCTGAATCTCAGATAGATAAGTTGTGAGGAAATAGACGCTTGTCGCTGGATCTCAGATAGGTAAGTTGTGAGGAAATAGACGCTTGTCGCTGGATCTCAGATAGGTAAGTTGTGAGGAAATAGACGCTTGTCGCTGGATCTCAGATAGGTAAGTTGTGAGGAAATAGACGCTTGTCGCTGAATCTCAGATAGGTAAGTTGTGAGGAAATAGACGCTTGTTGCTGGATCTCAGATAGGTAAGTTGTGAGGAAATAGACGCTTGTTGATGAATCTCAAATAGGTAAGTTGTGAGGAAATAGACGCTTGTCGCTGAATCTCAAAAAGGTAAGTTGTGAGGAAATAGACGCTTGTCGCTGAATCTCAAATAGGTAAGTTGTGAGGAAATAGACGCTTGTTGCTGAATCTCAAATAGGTAAGTTGTGAGGAAATAGACGCTTGTTGCTGAATCTCAAATAGGTAAGTTGTGAGGAAATAGACGCTTGTTGCTGAATCTCAAATAGGTAAGTTGTGAGGAAATAGACGCTTGTCGCTGAATCTCAAAAAGGTAAGATGTGAGGAAATAGACGCTTGTCGCTGAATCTCAGATAGGTAAGTTGTGAGGAAATAGACACTTGTCGCTGAATTTCAGATAGGTAAGTTGTGAGGAAATAGACGCTTGTCGCTGAATCTCAAATAGGTAAGCCATTATTTCATTTTGATCGCATAAGAAATGAGAAGATGCCGTCAGAGTTATCTTCACAAGCTTTCCTTGGGTAGTCCTTTCCAGGGCTATGTGCCTAGAAGCGGCCTTATATAATTTAGTTTTAAGGATAGAAGCGACCTTATACAATGTAGTCTTAAGGCTAGGAGCGGCCATATACAATGTAGTCTTAAGGCAAGGTCAATAGAAGTGGCGTTGTACAATGTAGTCTTAAGGCTAAGAGCCTAGGAACTACATTATACAATGCAGTCAGCCTATTATCATCATCATCAAGTACCGGACCTAGTGGCGTAGGTGATCATGTCTCTCCACAACTTTCAATCTTGGCAGCTATTTATCATTTCTGTTGTTGACCTTCTGCTTAAGCTGTCTGTTATTTTTTCTCTTTGCCTCCTTCTATCTCTTCGTCCCTCAATTTTTCCAGTTGTTACATTATATTCAAGTTGTTCTCTTCTCATTACATGGCCAAAAAATGATGATTGTTTCTTTCTAACATTGGAAATTAGCTCTCTTTCTGCTTTGACCTCTCTCAGAACCTCTTCATTACTCTTCTTAGCTGTCCATGGTATTCCCAATATTCTTCTGTAAAACCACATTTCTACAACCTCCGGTGATTTTCTTGACTGTTGTCCTATTGTCCATGACTCGCATCCATATGTTAAGACTGCCTCTACGTAACAGTCAGCCTATAACAACCTGCATTATCAATGCAAAATACAGAGCTGAATGTAACGCTCAATGATAACCAACCCTCGATGCGGAGACGGCACTTCATGATGATGAACTATTATTGTCTGACCTCGTCTTTATCTTGTGATGTTTGTCTTGTTATACTATCACCTCTTCCTCGATGTATGTCTTGTTATACTATCACCTCTTCCTCGATGTATGTCTTGTTATACTATCACCTCTTCCTCCATGTCTGTCTTGTTATACTATCACCTCTTCCTCCATGTATGTCTTGTTATACTATCACCTCTTCCTCAATGGATGTCTTGTTATACTATCACCTCTTCCTCGATGTATGTCTTGTTATACTATCACCTCTTCCTCGATGTATGTCTTGTTATACTATCACCTCTTCCTCCATGTCTGTCTTGTTATACTATCACCTCTTCCTCAATGGATGTCTTGTTATACTATCACCTCTTCCTCCATGGATGTCTTGTTATACTATCACCTCTTCCTCCATGTATGTCTTGTTATACTATCACCTCTTCCTCCATGTCTGTCTTGTTATACTATCACCTCTTCCTCCATGTCTGTCTTGTTATACTATCATCTCTTCCTCAATGGATGTCTTGTTATACTATCACCTCTTCCTCCTTGTCTGTCTTGTTATACTATCACCTCTTCCTCCATGCCTGTCTTGTTATACTATCACCTCTTCCTTCTCAATGGCCTCGATTTTCTTAATTTTGTTCTCCATACATTACGATCTGCCAATCTCTAAAAAAAAAAAAAAAAAGTAAAGTGTCCCGTCACGCCAAGTGGCGTATCGGGAATATGGTGTAAGTGACCATACATTTTACAAACCATCAGCACATGATTTTTGGGGTAATGTCAATCTCTTTTGTTAGTACAGAATTCTTTCAGTGAAGCGCTGCAATGATATTACACTATAAAATATATACATAAATATTGTCCTTTCGAGCCGAAAACGGGACATAGGGCAGTTGTTCTTGACTCTGTCCACGGTCTTTGTTATCAAGAGTCAGATCTTGCGCAGGAAACGCAATGAATCAAACACGTCTCTTTTCTGGACGAACCGTTCAATCTCGACAAGGTAACTGATGCCTGCTGTTGTTGTCTCTCACCTAAGAGTTCTTTTCAGTGTTTCTATAGGTAGGTTTCATTTTCTTTCATCCTTTTCTTCCCATTTGAGATCTTGTTTTGAGTATTCTCTTGTTGTCTCTTTTCTTTACATGGCCAACATATGTCCACCTTCTCTTGTTGTCTCTTCTCATTACATGGCCAACATATGTCCACCTTCTCTTGTTGTCTCTTCTCATTACATGGCCCACATATGTCCACCTTCTTTTGTTGTCTCTTCTCATTACATGGCCAACATATGTCCACCTTCTCTTGTTGTCTCTTCTCATCACATGGCCAACATATGTCCACATTCTCTTGTTGTCTCTTCTCATCACATGGCCAACATATGTCCACATTCTCTTGTTGTCTCTTTTCATCACATGGCCAACATATGTCCACCTTCTCTTGTTGTCTCTTCTCATCACACGGCCAACAACTGTCCACTTTCTTCTCTTGTTGTCTCTTCTCATTACCTGACCAACATAAGACCACCTTCTTCTCTTGTTGTCTCTTCTCATTACCTGACCAACATAAGACCACCTTCTTCTCTTGTTGTCTCTTCTCATCACATGACCAACATATGTCCACCTCTTGTTATCTCTTCTTATCACATAACCAACCACCTTCTCTTGATTATAGATCATACTTTTGGATAATTTCTCATTTCTCTTATTTCTACTCTACTCTTAAATTCCGTCCATGCAATAGGAAGTACATCTATTTTCCTGAGGCACTAGTTTTTCAAATGCATCTAATTTATTTTCTATGTCTCTTGTTGTTTTCCAGCTTTCACACGCATACGTAAGGGTTGATAGTACATCTGATTTGAATAGCCTAAGTTTTGTGTTTGTGCTGATGAGTTTTGATGTTCACATCTTTTCAAGCCTTCTGAAAGACATTGCTGCTTTAGCTATTCTGATTCTAATTTCTTTGCTTGTATCCCCTTCTCAATCAATGTGACTTCCACGATAGATAAAGTGATCAATCTCTTCTACTGGTTTGTTTTCCGTGTATATTCTGTCATCTGTTGGAACCAAGCTTTTCATGACCTTAGTATTTTCATGATTGATCTAAAGCCCTATTTTACTGGCCATATATATGGTCTGGAACCTCGGTGGCTGAGTGGTTAGTGTGCTCACTACCTGACCAGAAGGGTCCTGGTTCGATTCCCAGAAGTGGCGGATTTTTTTTCGGACTGACAAGGCTCTGGGATTTACCCAACCTCTAAAAATGAGTACCACAGATTTTTCTGGAAAGTAAAGGCGGCCTGGCACGGTACAGACCACATCACCCAAAAATGTGCCGTGGTTATAGAAAAATATGGTCACTAACACCATATTCCCCATACGTAAAGCAAGGAGTGAAGGGAACCTTTACGTTTTTTTTTTACTTTTATATCCGCCTACGTTTCATTAACAAGTTATATATATATAACCACACAAAGTAATTTTTTAAAAATATATTTACAAGAACTAATTTCTTTCTTCTGATATTTGCAGGTTTTATTGACTTCATTGTGGACCCAAGCTTCCAAGTAATGGGTGACATGTTGGAGAAGGTGATGTCACCGCTCCATCAGCAAGCTCCGATCTCTGCCAACAGGAACATCGATGAGGCCATCTCCGAGGAGGTGTTTGAGAGCAAAGACCGGCGCGACAAGTCCACCAGTACAACCAGTTTGTGCAGCCGGCCTACAACACCGAAAACTCCTGCATCGCCTTGTGAGTTTCAAAAGTAAAACTTTGTACACTGTATAGATCATCATCATCATGTTCCATTCTGATTAGCGTAGGCGATCATGTGCTTTCACAATCTTCTATTCACAGTGAATCCTGTCTAATCTGTTGTTGACTGTTTTATATGCCATGACACCCAGCTATCTAGATCTTCTCTCTTTGTCGTCCGCGATCTCTCTTTCCCTGTATTTTTCCAGTTGTAACCAAGTATTCCAACTATCTTCTCATATTGTGCCCACAGAATGTTGATTGTTTCTTTCTGGTGTTTTTAGGAGCTCCCTTGTTGTGTTGGCTTCTCTGAGAATTTCCTCGTTGGTCTTTTTAGCTGTCCTGGAAAATCTCCTGGAAAAAATGTTCAATGAAGATGAACATATGTTGGACATTGGCTGAGAAGAGACAACAAGAGAATTCAAAAACAAGCTCTTATGGGTAACATCAGGGTACGGACAAAGAGGAAGACCTAGAGCGACACTGAAATGAATAAGAGAAGCGAGACTCATAAGAAAAGATCGAACATAGCATGCAGAATCGAGATGGGTGGTAAAAAAACAAACACTTCTAGTCGTATATATATTTATATATACAACTGGGAAAAAATTGAGGGATGAAGAGATAGAGATAAAAGAAAAGATACCAGACAGCTTATGAGAATGGTTTGGCAGAAGGTCAACAACATAAATTATAGAACTCGAGATCGAAAGTTGTGGAGAGACATAATCACCTATGCCTTGGTGCACTGTACTTGATGATGATGATGATGATGACGAGATATATATATATATATATATATATATATATATATATATATATATATATATTATATGTAAAATTTAACATGGATCACCATACATACACGGAAACTCCAACCATAATACTAGACATTGTTAAAAATTCATGGTCTGTTTTATAACAATTTGGAAGATACCACCCATTGAGACGTGATGCTACACAACCAGTTAGTTTATCGTGTTTTGTCAACATCCTGAATAAGGGTATCACTACACTGTAGCAGCTGTGCAGGTGGCACTGCATTGTGAGCATGTCTGGAGATTGGTTGATCAGATTCAGCCACTGCCGTTAATGAAATCTGGCTTACCCGCCATGACAAAATTAAGAGTTATCCCCCTGTCAGCTCTCAACACACATTCTTTTTTGAGTGGCAGAGTTCCTAAGCGTTTGGCTTTTCGTGGCAAGGCGCTGTGCCACTGAGTACAGGTTCGATCCTGCCTTGGTCCATAATTTTTTCTGTTGTTGATTATTTGTCATTTTTCCGAGTGCTGTAAACATACCTCTTCCTCTGAATTGATTCTTTAAGAGCCTGTGAATGTTTCTGCAGTTCTCATTTCTAACCACACTGAGTTGCCATACATTTTTAAAGAAATATGACGATCAACACTTTCGGGAGGACATGAACTTCTGGTATTTGGTGGGTAGGCGGCAGGAACCATCGCAGGCTATGCATGAAAAGTGTTCCTTGTTACAGTTTCCTCATATTCCAAGTCCATGGGGGACTGGTTGGTCTCTAGGCAAGACGCCGGCCTCGGGACAGAGAGGCTGTGGGTTCAAATCTCGGCTACACCGGCTCGGATTTTTATTTATGATTTCTCTCTGCGACAACTACCCCTGGTCTCAGTTTGAAACGTCAGTTACTCATCAACGGAAAAAAAACATGAGTACCTCAGAAGTCGGAGTTATCTGCATGTGCGGCGAGGGACCCCTGTGCACACGGCTGCCAGGGAAAAAATAGTCTCTAGGGACTTCGTCAGAGGTAAAAAGCAGGCGAATGAAAAAAAAAATTTCTTCCTTTCTCTATTGTCATTATTTTTTTAATTCTTTCTTCCTGTCTTTTGTTGTTTTGTTTTTTTTGTTTTGATCCTCGTTCCTTCATTTCTTCGATACTTCCTTTTAAATTATTCTTTTTTTTCATTATTTCTTTTTCCCCTTGGTCTTTCTTTCTTCCTTCCTTTTTATAAACACATATATAAAATGTAATAGATATGTGTTGCCCATGCCTTTAAAGAAAACAACCACAGCTATATAACCACTGGTATTTACAAATGTACAACTGAAATAAACAAAAGAATAGGAATGGCAAAAAGTAATTTTAAAGTCATAAAGAACATACTAACATCAAAACAAATAACAGCAAGGCTAAAACTAAGAATAGCAAAATGTTACATCTTCTCAATATTCCTATATGGTGCAGAAACATGGACATTAGACAAATGTGGATATATAGAAGAATAGGTAGAATTGGATGGAAGGAAAAGAAAACAAACGATGAAATGTTAAAACAACTAAAAATGAAAAGAGAACTACTAAAGCACAATTCAAACAAGACAAATGCGATTTTTGGGCCATGTTAAAAGACACAACAGCCTACTAAAAGTAATCCTGGAGGGGAAAATACAAGGTAAAAGAGGCAGAGGCAGACCAAGACTAACATGGATGAATAACATCAAAAGATGGACAAATCAGCCTATGACAACTTGCACCATCAAAGCAAGAGACAGAGTAGAATGGCGCTCCATAGTAGCCAACCTTTGTTGCGGAGATGGCACTCGATGTTGATGATTTACAAAGGAGTTCTCTGAGTTAATATTACCTCCCTTAGTAAACCCAAATATTACCTCCCTTAGTAAACACAAAAATTATCTCCCTTTGTAAACCCACAAATTACCTCCCTTAGAAAACCTAAATATTACCTCCCTTAGTAAACCCAAATATCCTACAAGAATTGTAATTCTCTGACTATCTCAGAGGTAAAAGCTGGGGAATGCCTAAAAAAAGATAAATGTTAAGAATAAGAGGTGGTTCCTAGGTTCACCTATTGATGAACAAAAATGTGAAAATATGAGATGAAAATAATCAGCTATGACACACACATGACTTTTATAATAAACACGTAGGTGTTCTTGAGGATATACTGAGGGCTCATATGACGAAGAACAGTCCAGCTGTATTCACTTTTGGTGCCGCTTGGCGAGTGCTGTAGCTGCTATGATGGGGCTTATTACCATCGAGTGCCGTCTCCGCATCCAAGGTTGGTTACCATGGAGCGCCATTCCACTCTGTCTCTTCCTTTGATGGTGCAGATTGTCATAGGTTGACTTGTCCATCTTTTGATGTTACTCGTCCGTGTTAGTCTTAGTCTGCCTCTACCTCTTTTACCTTGTATTTTCCCTTCCAATATTACTTTTATTAGGCTGTTGTGTCTTTTAACATGCCCCAAAAATGTCATTTGTCTTGTTCTAATTGTATTTAGTAGTTCTCTTTTTATTTTTAGTTGTTTTAAAACTACATCGTTTGTTTTCTTTTCTTTCCATCCAATTATACCTATTCTTCTATAAATCCACATTTCAAAGTCTTCAATTTTCTGTTCTGTTTTCTGGTCTAATGTCCATGTTTCTGCACCATACAGGAATATTGAAAAGATGTAACATTTTGCTATTCTTAGTTTCAGCCCTGGTGTTATTTGTTTGAGGCTAGTATATTTTTCAATGCATTAAAATTACTTTTTTCCATACCTATTCTTTTGTTTATTGGTTTTACATTTTCCATCACTGGATATAGTGTGTCCCAGGTAGTTGTAGCTCTGAACTATCTCGAGATGTATTCCTTCAACTTTGATATTTAATTGCAGGTCTTGATGGGGACTATCTATCTATTTATCTATTGTCCTTTCGAGCCAAAGACGGCACATAGGGCAGAACCACAATCTCAAAAACAGAAACCTTGCATGCCAAAATGGCACATATTGCAGAGATCACTGCTTCTAAAATCTATGGCTCTGTTTCCATAACAACACTTTTTACAATGACAGCTTGTCAAGCCATCGATCAACCTCCTTGGTCGCCTCTTACGACATGCCTGGAAGGTCACAGTGTCACTATTCTTTACTTCCCTCATAATGAGGCCCCGGTAACATTTTGTTTGGATCCTTCAATGAGATAAGCTTTCGGATGATTCCACTGGCACGGGCGGTTGAGCAATTATGGATTTTAATTCATCTGCAGTGATACCGGGGCCTTTGACTAACCATAACCATACTTAGGGGCTCAAGCTTGAGGGTATGTCTAATATAATCAAATATATTTTTATCTTCCAGATGGACGCTACGAACTGAAACGGCCCTGGGTTGACTGTCTGGGGCAGAATAAAAGCCTTTGGAAGGTTCGAGCAATCAAAGGTACTTGACATTTTTTGTTCTGCTTCTCTCATATAACAAAATTACTGCACTTTTTAGGCTCACTACATTTATTATAGAAGGACTCAGCATTGATAGCAAAAAAACAGAAGTAATGGTAGCAACAAAGAAAAAGACATCGCCGCAATCTATAATAAAGACAAGTGGAGCAATACCTGTAATGAAAACCTGAAAGAGGCCAAAGCAAAAAGAGAGCTAATTTTCAAAAATTAGGCAGAAACAATAGTTTTTTGGCCATGTAATGAGAAGAGAACAACTGGAATATATCGTGACAACTGGAAAAATTGAGGGATGAAGAGATAGAGGGAAACAAAGAGAAAAGATACCAGACAGCTTAAGAGAATGGCTTGGTAGAAGGTCAACAAAAGAAATGATAAATATAGTTGAGGCCGAATGTTGTGGAGAGACATGATCCCCTATGCCAGCAGGCCCGGTACTTGATAATGATGACATTTATTAGTCAGTCTCATCTACCTCCCTTGGTAGGTCTCTTCCAGTATTGTATCTCTTCACATATCCAAAAAAAATTCAGTTGTCTTGTTCGAATTGTGTTACATAGTTTTTTTTCCAGTTTCACTTGATTTAGAAATTCTTAGTTATGTCTTTTTTTGTTACCACCCAATTCTTCCCATTTTCCTGTAGATCAACATTTCAAAGGCTTCAATTGTCTGCTCTATTTTCTTATTTAATGTCCACATTTCTGCACTGTACAGAGATACTGAGTAGAATAACCTTTTACAATTTATAATTTTAGTTTTGCTTTGATGTGTTTATATTTTTCATGTTGTTAAAATTTCTTTTTTGACATTCATATTTTTCTAAAATGTTATTTGTCTAACATTTTCTATCATTTTTTATAATATCTCCAAAATAGCTATATTCTTGAACTCTTTCTATGCTCTTTCCATCTACCCCATTTGTCAAACATATTTCTCAGGACATTATATTCCTATAAGGTTTATTTGAAAATGTTTCAGGCCTTCTTGGCTTCAGAATCAAAGAAACAATTTTCAATTCGTGGTGATGTACACTTGTAGTGTCAGGATCATCATCAGAGTACTCCAGGCACACCCATAGGTGCTCTGATCTTCTCCTAAAAATTGTTATCAGCACATAGTGACTAATTGTCCCAGTTCGGTGTTGGTTGACAATTGATAACAGCTGAAATATATCATGAAAGTTGAGCAAAAGAGAATTATATAGAAACAGAGAATATTTGAAAATGAAAATTATATATTTGAATATGAGAATTATATATATGAATATAGGAATAGTATAGAAACAGAGAATATTTGAATATGAGAATTATATAGAAACAGAGAATAATTTAAAATATGAGAATTATATAGAAACAGAGAATAATTTAAAATATGAGAATTATATAGAAACAAAGAAAATATTTGAATATAAGAATTATATAGAAACAGAATAATTTAAAATATGATAATTATATAGAAACAAAGAAAATATTTGAATATAAGAATTATATAGAAACAGAATAATTTAAAATATGAGAATTATATAGAAACAAAGAAAATATTTGAATATAAGAATTATATAGAAACTGAGAATAATTTAAAATATGAGAATTATATAGAAACAAAGAAAATATTTGAATATAAGAATTATATAGAAACAGAGAATAATTTAAAATATGAGAATTATATAGAAACAAAGAAAATATTTGAATATAAGAATTATATAGAAACAGAGAATAATTTAAAATATGAGAATTATATAGAAGCAAAGAAAATATTTGAATATAAGAATTATATAGAAACAGAGAATAATTTAAAATATGAGAATTATATAGAAGCAAAGAAAATATTTGAATATAAGAATTATATAGAAACAGAGAATAATTTAAAATATGAGAATTATATAGAAACAAAGAAAATATTTGAATATAAGAATTATATAGAAACTGAGAATAATTTAAAATATGAGAATTATATAGAAACAAAGAAAATATTTGAATATAAGAATTATATAGAAACAGAGAATAATTTAAAATATGAGAATTATATAGAAACAAAGAAAATATTTGAATATAAGAATTATATAGAAACAGAGAATAATTTAAAATATGAGAATTATATAGAAGCAAAGAAAATATTTGAATATAAGAATTATATAGAAACAGAGAATAATTTAAAATATGAGAATTATATAGAAGCAAAGAAAATATTTGAATATAAGAATTATATAGAAACAGAGAATAATTTAAAATATGAGAATTATATAGAAACAAAGAAAATATTTGAATATAAGAATTATATAGAAACAGAGAATAATTTAAAATATGAGAATTATATAGAAACAAAGAAAATATTTGAATATAAGAATTATATAGAAACAGAGAATAATTTAAAATATGAGAATTATATAGAAACAAAGAAAATATTTGAATATAAGAATTATATAGAAACAGAGCATAATTTAAAATATGAGAATTATATAGAAACAAAGAAAATATTTGAATATAAGAATTATATAGAAACAGAGAATAATTTAAAATATGAGAATTATATAGAAACAAAGAAAATATTTGAATATAAGAATTATATAGAAACTGAGAATAATTTAAAATATGAGAATTATATAGAAACAAAGAAAATATTTGAATATAAGAATTATATAGAAACAGAGAATAATTTAAAATATGAGAATTATATAGAAACAAAGAAAATATTTGAATATAAGAATTATATAGAAACTGAGAATAATTTAAAATATGAGAATTATATAGAAACAAAGAAAATATTTGAATATAAGAATTATATAGAAACAGAGAATAATTTAAAATATGAGAATTATATAGAAACAAAGAAAATATTTGAATATAAGAATTATATAGAAACTGAGAATAATTTAAAATATGAGAATTATATAGAAACAAAGAAAATATTTGAATATAAGAATTATATAGAAACTGAGAATAATTTAAAATATGAGAATTATATAGAAACAAAGAAAATATTTGAATATAAGAATTATATAGAAACAGAGAATAATTTAAAATATAAGAATTATATCTCATTTTCTTTTTGGCGTTCGCCAGCTTGTACCTCTGACAAAGTCCCTAGAGACTAGGAACTGAATTTTGCGCGTTAATCCATTTTTCCCCAGCAGCCCACAGGGGTCCCTCGCCGCACAGGCAGATAATTCCAACTTCGGAGGTACTCATATTTTTTCCATCAATGAGTAATTGAGGTTTCAAGCCGGGCCTCACTGCTAAGACCAGGGGTGGTTGCCACAGAGAGAAATCATAAATAAAAAACCGACCAACCAGTCCCCCCCTATAATATATAATAATATATGACAATAGAAACAAGAAATTAGTTCTTAAATATTACGTAGAGCCAGTCTTAACATATGGATGTAAATTATGCACAATAGGACAACAAACAAGAAAATCACTGGAGTCTGTAGAAATGTGGTTTTGAAGAATAATGTTGAGAATACCATGGACAGCTAAGAAGAGTAATCAAAACGTTCTGAAAGAACCCAAAGCAAAAAAGAGAGCTAATATCCAATATTAGGAAGAAACAATCATTTTTTTGGCCATGTAATGAAGATGGAGCAGCTAGAATATATTATAACAACTGGAAAAATTGAAGGACGAAGAGATAGAAGAAAGCAACGAGAAAAGATATCACACAGCTTTAGAGAATGGCTTGGCAGAAGGTCAACAACAGAAATGATAAATAACTGTCGAGATCAAAAGTTGTGGAGAGACATGATCACCTACGCCAGCAGGCATGGTAGTTGATGGTGATGAGCCTTATAAGTTATGAGAAACAAATAATAACAATTAATTAAACTTAATTCAATATACCCAAATCATGAAAAAAGACTAAATGTCTTCCACATGAGATGTCTCAGCAGAATAATGCACATCAAATGGCAGGACAAAATAACCAACTTAACTGTCCTGCAACGTGCTAAGACTCCAACAATCATGTTGATGCTCAGATGTCGAAGACTAAGATGGCTGGGGCATGTCCAGCGAATGGAAGAAAAAAAATGCATCCGCAGGCAAATACTATATAGTGAACTAACACACGGAAAAAGACAAATAAGCAGAAATAAACTACAATATAGAGATATCTGTAATTCATCTCTGAATGACTTCTCTATCTGTGAAAAAGACTGGGAACATCTGGCAAGTGATCACACATCATGGGAGAGCATGTATAAGGAACAGCATAACATCATTTGAAAATGTGCTAAGGCAAAACTTAGAAGAGAAAAGACTCATGAAAAAGAATGGGACACACTATGGATCAGTGGGCCTGACACTGTGTTGTGGAATTTTCACATTTCATCTATGACTTCTCATCTTCTTTATCAAGCACTGCACAACGGCTATTAAGCTCAAGGCTGAAGTTTCCATTATTCTCATCTTTCAGATTGAGTTTCAGTCTTTAGAAGCTTCAATTTTTGTGTGTTGGCTTTTCAGTTATAATTTTATATTCTATCTATTGTACTTTCGAGCCGAAGTGGCACATAGGGCAGAACCACAATCTCAAAAACAAAAACCTTGCATGCCAAAATGGCACATATTGCAGAGATCACTGCTCTAAAATCTATGGCACTGTTTCCATAACAATACTTTTTACAATGACAGCTTGTCAAGCCATCGATCAACCTCCTTAGTCACTTCTTACGACGTGCCTGGAAGGTCACAGTGTCACTATTCTTTACCTCCCTCATAATGAGGACCCGGTAACACACAGGATAATTTTATATTACCAATGCATAAATTAGAGAGCTGCGATAGCTCAGTGGTTAGTAAGTAAAAGTAAAGTACCCTCGTCACGCCAAGTGGCGTATAGGGAAATATGGTTTTAGTGACCCTATATTTTACAGACCTTCAGCACATGATTTTTGGGGTAATGTGGTCGGTATTACGCCCGTGCTGCTTTACTTTCCCAGAAAAAATCTGGTACCCATTTAAGGCTGGGTGAACCCGGAAGCCCTCGGTTGAGATCGAACCCTACCCCTTGTCCTTTGTAGTTGAGTTCACTAACCACTGAGCTATCACGGCTCCCATCAGTGGTTAGTGAACTGAACTATAAAAGGACAAGAGGTCAGTTTCTATCTTGATTGACAGCGTCTGGGTGCACCCAGCCTTAAACGAATACCAGATTTTTTTTCTGGGAAAGTAAAGTGGCACGGGCGTAATACTGATTACATTACCCCAAAAATCATGTGACAAAGGTCTGTAAAAATTATGGTCACTAACACCATATTCCCTATACACCACTTGGCGTGACGGAACCCTTTACTTTTACTAACGCATAAATTACAATCACTGTTAATATCTGTTACTCTTACATCTATCAGAAATGTTCAAAATGCCTTTTAATATGGTTAATCTGGTTTTTCTGCAAAGAATAAAATTATGAAAATGGCACAGAATATAGAAACATAGAATATAGAAACATAGAATATAGAAACATAGAATATGGGAAAGTTCCAGTTTAATATGAGGAGGAAAATAAAAGTGATGAGGACAATGATAAGACTCACACGGTAGAGGCTGACTGACTGAGAGTAACAACATGCCCCTATTTGGAATCCCAGGGTAGGAAACAATGAGAAAGGCAGAATACAGTTGGAAAAGACAGATTTAAAGAAGTCATAAAAAATGGGAAAGACTTGGAGCGATCATAAATGTCACCAAACAAGACTGTCTGTGGTAAACGTTTCTTGGAAACCTATACTTCACAGAGAGTAAACAACAAGAATATAAATGTGTTCAATAACATTTTACATCTGCATTTATTTATTTCTGGTATATGGTGGATAGGCGGCAGAAACCATTGAAGGCTATGCATGAAAAGTGTTCCTTGTTGCAGTTTCCTCATATTCCAAGTCCAGCTTGTTGCAGGAGCTACTGAGTTGAGTGCTCTGTTCGCACTGTGAGCTGTGTGTCTCATTTGTTTTGATCATGTTTCAATATTCCAATTGTTTATGATGAATGATGATATCGTATGACAGGGAACGGTTGGCTGTGTTCACTTTCTGTGCGGTTTTACCTTATGTCTTTTGGCATGTGCTGAGACTGCTACGATGGGGACTACAGTTACCTTTCTTTGTTTGGAAGATGAGATATTAATTCAGATGATTACGTTGGCACAGGCGGTTGAGCAATTAGGGATTTTAATTTGTTTGCAGTGATACCGGAGCCTTCCATAACCAAATAACCAAATTTATTTATTTTCTGTTTCCTTCTTAGATGCCGAAGAAAGAGAGAAAGCAAAGCAATGTGCCTCTAAAGCAGATGCGCAAATCAAAGAAGAAGCACAGAGTAATGCAACAGAGACATCAAATCCAGAACCACCAGCAACAGTTACATCATCAACGACTGTGCCATCGCCAGTTATACAAGCAACGACTGTGCCATCGCCAGTAACACAAACAACAACTGTGCCGTTGCCATCACCAACATCATCCGTGCCAGTGTCTTCACCATCATTGATGTCCAAGTTTCAAAAACCCAGATTGACTCCAAAACCATTTATCTCCTCCTTCAAGTCCTCCTCATCAACTACTCAAAACAAACTCACTTTAAATGATGCAACATCTAGAAACTCCTCCCCCGAGGTCAAAGGTAAGGAAGGAGTAGCGATGTGACCTTCAGGAATAGAACCATGTCCGAAAGGTCACAGCCTCCAAGATCACTTGATCTTTTGTACACCTGTTGTATCCTGCTTAAATACCATCTTTCTTTTAATGTTGTTCAAGCATATAGCTTTTATGGCTTACTTTTTCTTTTCTTAAAGTACATTTAGCTTGTTCTATGGCAGTTGTGTTTATGTGCAGATGTTCTCTGTTAAACAAAATACCATCATGTTAGCTAATTACTGCACCATATTTGACTAGGTTAGAATCAACAAAAATGATATGCAAAAACAGGCATTTGGTTACTAAAGAAGATGACTGAACCGTTCTTTCTATTTTGTTTATATGCCAGTAGTGCAATAATAACTATTGAGAAACTATATGACTAAACAAACACAACTATAAACAAAAAAGATCAATAGATAGATATGTCTCTCCTGCAGACTCCAGTAATGGGATAATGTCGTAAATTTATATGTCAAGTTCCGAACAGTCAAAATAATATATCTGGTCTGCATCATACACGTGATTATTACGGATCTCATTGAAAATTAACTTGTTCAAAATAAAAATCAATTTAAATGAAATAATGTTTTAAACAAAAAAAAAAACAATATTTATTTAAGTTTATACATGGAAAACAAACCAGTAGAAGAGATCGATCACTTTATCTATCTTGGAAGTCACATTGATCGAGAAGGGGATACGAGCAAAGAAATTAGAATCAGACTGGCTAAAGCAGCAATGTCTTTCAGAAGCCTTGAAAAGTTGTGGAAATCAAAACTCATTAGCACAAACACAAAACTTAGGCTATTCAAATCAAATGTACTATCAACCCTTACGTATGCGTGTGAAAGCTGGAAAGCAACAAGAGATATAGAAACAAAGTTGAACGCATTCGAAAATAAATGTCTAAGGAAAATACTTGGTATAGAATGGAACGAATTCAAAACAAACGAGGAAATTAGAGAAATCGCCAATCAACCACTAATATCTTCAGTAATAAAGAAAAGACGATGGTCATACGTTGGACATGTGATGAGAAGAGATAATAATCGAATAGCAAAGCAAGCCCTCATATGGGAAACAACAGGTAAAAGAAAAAGAGGAAGACCCAGGGAGACACTGAGAAGAACATTGATGAGAGAGGCAAGAGCAGCAGGAATCGGCTCCCTCAATGAGATAGAACTGCTTGCACAGAACAGAGACAGATGGCGAGATTTAATAAAATATCTTTAAAAGAAAACTGCTAGAACAAAAATTCATATAGGAGAAGGTGTATCTTGGTCTACGCCCTATGGGCCGGTTACGGCTCGAAAGGTCAATAGATAGATAGATTTAAGTTTATTTATATGTAAAGTGTGTATGTATCCCCTACTAACACAAACAAAAAGACTAATAAAATGAAATTTATGTCCAACGCTTCAAAATACAGGTAGGGACAAAGAGATTATCGAAATTTTTTACAACACCAAAATTTTGCTAAAATATCTCATCTTTAACCATTTTAAACAAATAAAATATCTCATTTTTACCATACTAAAAAAAAAAAAGCAAGCCCTCATATGGGAAGCAACAGATAAGAAGAAAAGAGGAAGACCCAGAGAGACACTGAGAAGAACATTGATGAGAGAGGCAAGAGCAGCAGGATTCGGCTCCCTCAATGAGATAGAGCTGCTTGCACAGAACAGAGACAAATGGCGAGATTTGATAAAATATCTTTAAAGAATTGAAAACTGCTAGAACAAAAATTCAGATAAGAGAAGGAGTATCTTGGTCTACGCCCTATGGGCCGGCTACGGCTCAAAAGGTCAATAGATAGATAGAAAAAAAAAACTATAAAAATATCTCATTTTCACACACCAACAATTTGCCAATAAAAATAAATGTCATCACACACACATTTTTATAGGGATAGCATACACATTTTGTCCACTAATTTTTATGCTTAGAGATAATTAATATCTAATGTTCAATGCACTAAAATTGTTTCCCTGAAATAAACAAAATATCTCATTCTCTCAATTACCAAAATTGTGTCCTAGAAATAAACAAAATATCTCATTCTCTCAATTTTTCAGGATTTTTAAAAAGTCTAATCTGCTGTAGTTTCTTCTTTGCTTTACAACCCTTCCCTGGTTTCTGGGTCGTGAGATCCAAGTATTTAGCCCCTCTTGGGGGGGAGAAGGTCCAGTGTGCAAAGAACCGTTCGCAGCTGGAAATAAAGAATAGACCAATAAATGGCTGCTGCCATGGCAAAATTAACATGGAAAAAAATCTACTCAAAACGCCAAAACAAATTACTCAAAATGCTAAAACGCTTGACAATTAAAAAAATATAACCCTGAACTTGGAGAATATCTGCCTGTATGGTGATGAACACCTGGGCATACAACTGTCAGTGTGCAAAATAGGAAAAAGTGATGGGAAAAATCAGTCCCTGTGGAATTTGCTAGGGATATAAATCAGGATGTATGCAAACAACAATACTAGGAGAATGTGGCAATAACTTATAACAACTTTCACTACATCAAGAACCACTTAAATGTCTAAAACTCAGAAAATAAACCAGGATGGATCGATGCATGAAAGTGCAACTAGAATTCAGATGCCCAACTTGAATGTCACGTGGAAATTTACAGCTTCTGTTGTTGATGTCTCTCATATCTGGCTAGAGAATTTGGCTGTCAAGTTTATTATTCTTTACACCATTATCCCATTAATGAGGTCTGCTGAGGAAAAAAATATCATATAGGATCAGAGAATAAAGGCCACATGTCCTGAGCTGTCACAGCGAGATTTTCAGATCTGAGTTTTTATTTCACTCTCGCTATAAAAAACTTTTGACCCGACCAGGATTTTAACCTGCATTCTCCTGGTTTGGAGCATGACGAGTTATCAATTCATCCACCTGCTCTCCAAATGAGAACGTGGGTTCGAATCCCTGTAGGGGCAAAAGTTTTTTCTCTCGGGGATGAAATGACAACTCAGACATGAACACTTCATGATGACTGCTCAGGACAAGCGCCCATTATTTCTCCGGTTCATATCGCTTTTCCGATTTTGATCCAAAATGGAGATATTTTTCTCCCACTTGGTACAGAGCCGTTGATCAGAGGTCTAACAAGCTGCTATCGTAAAAACGTCTTTGTTTATGAAATGTAGACCTGATCATTGATACAAAGGTAGCAGGAATCAGCTCCCTCAATAAGATCGAGATGTTTGCACAGAATAGAGACAAATGGCAAGATTTGATAAAAGATCTTTGCATGGAATGAGACTGCTAGAAAGAAAATTTATGAAAGAGAAAGAGTGTCTGGGTCTATGCCCTATGGGCCAGCGGTTCGAAAGGTCAATAGATAGATAGATATGTCACTCCTACAGACTCCAGTAATACGATAATGTCATAAAGATATATGTCAAGTTCCGAACAGTCAAAATAATATATCTGGTATGTATCATACACTTGATTATTACAGATCTCACTGCACATTAACTTGTTCAAAATAAAAATCTATTTAAATGAAATGTTTTTAAAAAAAAAAAAACTATTTATTTGAGTTCATTTATATGTAAAGCGTGTATGTGTACCCTACTAACACATCCGTAAAAATGTGTGGAGTCCTGAGCAAGACGTTCAATTACTTTTTTATTTTAATGATAATGGAATGGTGATTTTTATTTATTTTTTTTTTGTTGGCCCTGGCATTAATAACTGACGTTTTATTTTTCAAATAAATGAAATCAATTCACAATTATTGAGATCGATCGGGCTAAAATATTTGTGTACATATTACATGTTTTTATTTTAAACCAGTGATAATTATGTAAATAATATGTTTGCCCTTTATAACATATGATTACTCTTCAGCTGTGCCGGTGTTTATGCGTTAAGTTATTTTTTTATATTTTACTTTGCACATTTCAACTTTTAATGTATTTTTTTTTTTTTTAGTGAAGCATTATTTACAGAACATGCATTTTGTTGCTACCCTTTCTGATTCATGAATATTAATTACAGTTTTAATTCAACAAAAATATCTGTTGTTTCTTGGCTCATGCTTGTTTTTAACTATGTATTATCTTTTACATTTCAAGTTTTAAATTATGTCTTCACTTTATAATTATTTAATTTGTTTTCCTCTTTTTTTTTTAATCACTCTGTTAAAAATGATAACCCTAGAATCTAGAGAAAAAAAAAACATGCAACAAAATTAATGTTTCTTTATGTATGTATGTGCATAAATACATATATATATGTATTTATTTATTTGTGTATATGTATATATTTTAGTATGAATATCTTTGTAATAATACGAATATACATGAACACACCAGTTAGTATAAAACAGTGTATATTTAAACAACTAAACATGTGTATGGTCTTCCAGTTACAAAGGGAGACAAATATCAAGTGATCCAAAGATTTGGTTAGCATTAAAGACCTCTATTAACAATGTCAGAAAAACAGGAACAATTTAACTCACAATTCTGGAGTTGATGCTGCTTGTTGATCAAGTTATTTACAGCCACATTGATACCATCCGAGGTGGAGGGAAGTTGAGCTTCCTCATTGCAGTTCAGACCATGGGGGAGTATTCTGTCTGATCCACTCTGCACTACTCTCCCCTTACATCCTTCATCCCAGGGTCAGAACAGGTGTTTATTCATTTTACCTAAAATGAAACATAAACATTAGCCCCAAGAGTGTTTCAATCCAACATACAAAAGAGCTCTATCTCTTGTCCTTTTGAGCCAAAGATAAGGCAGAAATTCTAAGACACCCGGTGTCAAACAATCTTAATATACATAGGGCTTTGCATAGATCTCCACATAATTGTGAACGATATTATACGTCAGACTTTGCATAGATTGCCACATGATACATCAGACTTTGCATAGATCGCCACATAATTGTGAACGATATTGTACATCAGACTTTGCATAGATTGGCACATGATACATCAGACTTTGCATAGATCGCCACATAATTGTGAACAATATTATACGTCAGACTTTGCATAGATTGCCACATGATACATCAGACTTTGCATAGATTGCCACATGATACATCAGACTTTGCATAGAAAGCCACATGATTCTGAATGATATTATATGTCAGACGTTGCACAGATTGCTACATGATTCTGAACGAGCCTCAACTCAAAGATCTCTTTCACAGATGACAATTGAAAAGTGCAGACTATTTTTCTTTGATATTCTCTCCTTTTGCAAATATCAGAACAAATGTCAATTTGGCAATCTATTTCACTTCTTCTTGAACCCATTTGGGTATTGAGGGAGGGAGATACAAAATTCTGGTTCTTGCCTGTTGGTGGGTTCAATCATTGCCAAAATGATGTTGTCGTTGTGGTTCTTTGATGTTTTCTGTCCATTTTACTCTTGGTCTGCCTTTTGCTCTTCTCCCTTCTCCTCTTTTAATATATGCTTTGTATGATAAGGATACAACATTCTTCCCAGATAGGCAAACAAGTTTGTTTATTGTTTCTGTACGTAGCTTAGAATTTTGGTTCAATACCTACTCTTTCTCTTATAATATCATTTCTGATTCTGTCTTTTCTGGCCACTCCAAGCACTTTTCTCAGACATTTCATCTACGCGATGAGAAGCTTTCTTGTATGCCTAACCTTAAGTGACAATGTTTGGCATCTGATCTCTATTTCTTTATTGATTTTACCATCTTTGTAATATATCTACTTCATTGGGTCTATAAATATCAAAACTAAAGTCAATCTACTACACTGTGGTCTATACATATAATGCAAAAAGTTACTGATCTTTTCTGTGCGCATTGTCTTCTTGGTAGTCCAATCTCATAATGAATTCTATAATAATCTGCAAGACTGGACTAAATTGTTCTGCATGATGAAGACCTGTTATATAGGGCGCCCACAAAAACACTCCTTGATTTAAACTAGTTATACAATTTTTTTTCCATTTATTGGAATATTAGAATAGGTAGGATTGGATGGAAAGAAAAGAAAACAAATAAAGAAGTCTTGAAACAATGAAAAATGAAAAGAGAACTACTAAATACAATTAAGACAAGACAAGTGAGATTTTTGGGGCATGTTAAAAGACACAACAGCCTACCAAAAGTAATCTTAGCAGGGAAAATACAAGATAAAAGAGGCAGAGGCAGACCAAGACTAACATGGATGAGTAACATCAAAAGATGGATAAGTCAGCCTATGACAATCTGCTCCATCAAAGCAAGAGAATGGTGCTCCATGGTGGCCAACCTTCGATGCGGAGACAGCACTTAACGATGATTGGAATATTCGTATATATCAGTGGCTACAGCTGCATCAACTTATAAAGTTTCTTGTGGTATCACACGCACATGACGTGTGCCCCAGCCATTGCTCGGCAGACATTGATGCATGCCCCAGCCGTTGCTCAGCAGACATTGATGCGTGCCCCAGCAGTTGCTTGGCAGACATTGATGTGTGCCCCAGCCGTTGCTCAGCAGACATTGATGTGTGCCCCAGCAGTTGCTCAGCAGACATTGATGCATGCCCCAGCAGTTGCTCAGCAGACATTGATGCGTGCCCCAGCAGTTGCTCAGCAGACATTGATGTGTGCCCCAGCCGTTGCTCAGCAGACATTGATGTGTGCCCCAGCCGTTGCTCAGCAGACATTGATGTGTGCCCCAGCCATTGCTGAGCAGACATTGATGCATGCCCCAGCCATTGCTCAGCAGACATTGATGTGTGCCCCAGCCATTGCTCAGCAGACATTGATGTGTGCCCCAGCCATTGCTCAGCAGACATTGATGTGTGCCCCAGCCATTGCTCAGCAGACATTGATGCATGCCCCAGCCAATGCTCAGCAGACATTGATGTGTGCCCCAGCCATTGCTCAGCAGACATTGATGTGTGCCCCAGCCATTGCTCAGCAGACATTGATGTGTGCCCCAGCCATTGCTCAGCAGACATTGATGTGTGCCCTAGCCATTGCTCAGCAGACATTGATGCATGCCCCAGCTGTTGCTTGGCAGACATTGATGCGTACCCCAGCCATTGCTCAGCAGACATTGATGCGTGCCCCAGCCATTGCTTGGCAGACATTGATGCATACCCCAGCCGTTGCTCGGCAGACATTGATGCATACCCCAGCCGTTGCTCGGCAGACATTGATGTGTACCCCAGCAGTTGCTCAGCAGACATTGATGCATGCCCCAGCCATTGCTCAGCAGACGTTGATGCGTGCCCCAGCCATTGCTCAGCAGACATTGATGTGTGACCCAGCCATTGCTCAGCAGACATTGATGCAAGCCCCAGCCATTGCTCAGCAGACGATGCATGCCCCAGCCATTGCTCAGCAGACGTTGATGCATGCCCCAGCCATTGCTCAGCATACATTGATGCATGCCCCAGCCATTGCTCAGCAGACGTTGATGCATGCCCCAGCCATTGCTCAGCAGACGTTGATGCATGCCCCAGCCATTGCTCAGCATACATTGATGCGTGCCCCAGCCATTGCTCAGCATACAGTGATGCGTGCCCCAGACATTGCTGTGTGCCCCAGCCATTGCTCAGCAGACATTGATGCGTGCCCCAGCCATTGCTCAGCAGACGTTGATGCATGCCCCAGCCATTGCTCAGCAGACGTTGATGCATGCCCCAGCCATTGCTCAGCAGACATTGATGTGATAATCTAGCTTGGACTAGACTCTCTGTAACATATTAGGCATGATTATAGCTTCAGTGATGCATCCCTGTATATCATCTAGATTTGCTATGGGCAGTGAACACACATAACCTTGTCCTTCATGTAGCCCCAAAGGTAAACGTCACAAATAATTAGGTCCAGTGATCTCAGGAGCCACTTACAGAATGGAATGCTAGTCATTTTGTCTAAAACGTTGCTCTGGGGGTGATTGCTGTCTTGGATTTCCTGTAGTGAACTGAGGAGTGCACAGACATTTTGTTGGAACATGAAAACATTTTAATTAATTTACCTGAGGTCACCATATTTATTAACATATTCCAATATTTTATTTTATAACTTTTTTAAATCACGGAGTGTTTTTGTGGACACTGTACAATTCCTCTGTGACGGTACATTCATGATGATTATGGGCTTAAATGTTAATGAACTCTGTGGTGACAAAACTTTTAAATAATTAACATCAAAACATGTCAGTAAAATCAGTCTTATCTTTAAATTGCTTCAATCCTTAATCATTATTAATCTACCAAAAAATATCACTAAAATTATTTAAAGTTGAAACTTAACATTTTTGTATGGTTTGACATATTGGAATGACTCCTATACAACATTAGATGTTATGAATGAGAAGAGCATATGTAGTACAGCGGTTCTCAAAGCCCCCCCCCCCCAATCTGTTTTGTGGTCACAGACCCTTAGGATTCAACTTCAACATTCTCTTTTTCCAATTAGCTACAAAATATTATACTATTATTCAAACCATCGCAGACCCCATGTGATGCATCAGCGGACCCCAGGAGGGCTGCAGACTATAGTTTGAGAAACGCTAATGTAGTATACCTAAATTTAGGTTCATTAATAAATACTGCAAGATATCTAGGTGTTTTGAAATGAAATGTCGTATGAGGGAAAAATAAGTAGCTGTGTTTTAGCAAATTTACTGAAAAAAACATACATATTTTTAACAAAAAATATTTTATGAGTAGTAAGAGTTCATTCCCCTATTATAAAAGTGGTATTTATTAGTTATCTATCACTAGTGAAGGTGTTCTTGTACCATCAAATAGATGTTTCTGTTATCTCTTATATTTTAATTTGCACGATGTAAGTTACAATTGTAACATCATCAGTTACGAATGTAACATTATCTCTGCTTATTAAATAACGTCTTGTATATATGCAGCTACTTTTTTTTCTTTTGTATATGCTGCTTGTGTTATTTCCTTTTCATGTGTGAGATCACATGCCATGTTTGTAACAATTAATATTTATACTGTTTATTTATATTAACTAATAGTCGCAGTTGGTGGAAATAATTAAAAATCTGCGTAATTTACAAAACAGTGTTTTAAATAACATGTGTGGAGTTCAGATTTGTAAAGTGGCTGTCTTAAAACCATGTTTTTAATGTAAACTTGCATTTTCTTGGTGAATTTATATTTATTTACATGTTTCCGATTGGAAATAGTACATATTTGCGTGCTCACTTAACGACCCAAAAATCATGGGCTCCTTCACTAACAGACACTCTCTGATTGAATCAGTTGACAACAAATGGGTTACTGCACTGAAAGTTAGAATAGGTGATGCAACAAGGGAAATGTGCTAGTCTATCTACTCAATTAAAAATGCTTATCAGTTCTACGGTTGTTATGTTCTTATGTTTTTGCAGCAAATTTAATGTTTTTTTCATTACATTTTACATCTTACGTTTTTTTCCCCCTTATTTTTTCCATTTTTTTATCTTATATCCACAAAACTATTGTAAAAAAAAAAAAGTAAAGAGCTCTGTCATGCCAAGTGGCGTATAGGGAATAAGGTGTTAGCATCCATAAATTTTCTAGACCTTTGGCACATTATCTTTGAGGTAATGTGGCCGGTATTACACCCGTGCCGCTTTACTTTCCCAAAAAATCTGGTACCCATTTAAGGCTGGCATAACCTGGAAGCCATCAATCAGGATCGAACCCGACCTCTTCTCCTTTGTAGTCCAGTTTACTAACCACTGGGCTATCACGGCTCCCACAAAACTATTGAATAATATTTTTAAATTTACAGGTAATGAAATATGTTACAGCATTTTTTTATTGTGACTAGCAGTGTTTTATTAATTTTTTAATATCTGAAGAAATTACATGTAATTAATGTAAAATTGTCAATGCGCTATTCATTTTTGCCAAATTAGAAAGTGAATTTTTCTATATTATGGTATTGCAATGCCTTTTTTTGATTGGTTTTAAAAGAATTTGATGGTGGGTAGTCTCATAAGATATTAATGTGGTAGCAATAGCAGCAGCAGCTGTAATAGTAGGTGGCAGCACTTATAGATTACATATCATTTGCAGCCTTCTTATTTCCTTCCTCATTTGTCGAGGGGAAATATAATTTGCGGTCTTTTGCTCTTCTGTTCGCCTCTGCTGCTGTTATGTTTCATAGTGTTTCCAGTATTCCGTCGATCCATCTTTTTCGTTGTTGACCTTTGGGTCTGGTGTTCTCGCAACATTTATTGAAGACTCATTGTGTTGTGTTTTGATCTTTCTGCCTTGTCACGTGGCCAAATAATTTATCTGTTGTTTCTTTGTTATCTTTCAGGCTGTTTCCTATCACTCGTCTAACACATTTCATCTCAGTAGTTATTTTTCTTATTGTCCTTGCATCTAGGATCGTGGACGCATTGGTAGCACAACGTTGGGATGAAGATTGTATTGTATAGTGCTCGTTTTGCCTCTAGTTATTTCCTTGTTGGACAATAGTGGTGATAGCTGTCCAATCTTGTAATGCCAGTGCCATAATATAAAGTACCATAAATGATTTATGATAATTACTGAAAATCCTCCCTTTTTTTTCCTCACATAAACCAGGAAACCTTCCTACTCTTTTCCCCTGACAAAAAAACCAGGAAAGTTTTCTTTTTTTTTTCCTGGCAAAAACAGACAACCTTCCTTTTTTACGTGACAAAAACCTGGCAACCCTAATTAATTCTTTACTTTACTTTCTCCTTTCTTGTTAGCATTAAGGAAAATGAAGTGTTCATATCAGTGGTGTATATAGCATGTCTTCTGCATGGTGCTCAGCGCGATATCTGCAATTCCATTTATCCATCTTTTAGTTCTATCTTTGTAGTAGTATCCACTCAGCAGATGTAATGTTGATTCATTTAGAGATCAACTTATTGATTAGGGAAAAGCTGTTCACAACATTTGATATTTTGAGTGAATAAGGTATTAGCACGCTTGCTCCCTTGCGTTTGCCCGATGACTAAAGGAGTATACCTCTTTGTCATCCACCCTTATAAAGACATTAAGTGGGTGTTTCTGCGTTGTGTTGTGGTGTGCAGCATAACTGTGATATTTGCGCCTTTCGGCTCAACACATTTGACTTCAGCATGACAGTTTTATGAGTACCAGGATGTCTTTCCTGTTCGATCCCTACTCGCTTGGCCAGACTAGACATGTTAGTCTGTTACTGGAGGCACCACGGAGAGATGGAGCAGGGTCTGGATGGTTCTGGTTCACCGAACCTGGTGCAAGCCATATGGTATTGACATAACAAAGTAGCTTGAGGACAGTTTCTTGTCCGTGTGCTCTTTCTAGTGTTCACCCAATGGCTCAAGGAATGAACACTCTTCTTCCGCCCTTCAATGGACATTAGGTACGTGTGTTGTATGGGGGTTAGCTTGCACCTTTTGGCTCAACACTTCCAACTTCAGCAAAGCATTTTTGAGTACCAGGGATTGCCTTCCCTCTTCAATCCCTACCCACTTTGCCAGACTGGATAGTTTGTTCCAGAAGCACCACTGGGAGGTAGAGTGGGGGTCTTGAACCCTGTGTGAAAGTGGGGTCTTGAACCCTGTGTGAGAGTGGGGGTCTTGAACCCTGTGTGAGAGTGGGGGTCTTGAACCCTGTGTGAGAGTGGGGGTCTTGAACCCTGTGTGAGAGTGGGGGTCTTGAACCCTGTGTGAGAGTTGGGGTCTTGAACCCTGTGTGAGAGTGGGGGTTTTGAACCCTGTGTGAGAGCGGGGTCTTGAATCTGTTGTTCAACAATTCTGACGCAGTCAGTTGTGGGTCACCGACCGTACTCAGCTCTATTGCTGAACAGGTGTCTTGGTCATCCATGTGCTAATAATCCCTGGCTGTTCATACAGAAGTTTTCAAATTGACTTCCTGTTAAGATTTCACAAATTAGCTGTACTATTGGGAAAACAAAATTGTGTTTCTTGATTGTCACTGTAAACTTTCACACATGCTCAGTTGTTGAATTCAACTTGTGTCATATAGTTTGCTTTAATATGGAAAATATTCTTGCTCTTAATCGTAGGCAACTCGAATCCTGTGTCACCAACATCATTTCAACATTGTGACATTTTATGCACAACGTGAGTAATCACGACACAACAGAGAAACTGTAATAAAGTTATCCAACACAACACTTGTCCTCAACACTTCATGTGATGCCTCTAAGACGCAATCTCGATTACATTCGAAGGTTTATTTACACAGCTAACCCTGCAGTTATACCCCTTCCACAAGCTCATCTGAATACATGTTTTTCTTACATATAAAAAGTCTCATTACACAGAAATCCTGGTTATGGCCATCAACGAATCTATCAAATTATATATAGTTAGCGGACAATTTGCATGCGTTCGCCCGATGACTAAAGGAGTGTACCTCTTCATCTTCAGCGTGTATGCGTTGTGTTGTGGTTTGCAGTACAACTGTTATTTTTGCGCCTTTCAGCCCAACACATTCGACTTCAGCATGACATTTTTGAGTACCGGGTTGTCTTCCCTCTTCGATCCCTACTCGCTTGGCTAGACCAGACAGGATAGTCTGTTACTAGAGGCACCACGGAGAGGTGCAGCAGGGTCTGGATGGTTCTGGTTCACTGATCCTGGTACAAGCCATCAGCTGTGGGTCGCTGACAAATTCCAGCTCTGGTGCTGTGAGGCAGGTCTATAAGAAACAGTTGTCAGCGGACAATTTTATTTTGTGTAAATCAGGAGTCTTTCGCATTGGTATAACCACACTGGAATAACCACACTGGTTGTATCAAAAGTCTTATCCTGTACAATCTTTTAAAATCATTCCTCTAAAAATCTCCCTTGAAAATCTTCCTTGAATCATCTTCCTAAACCATTCTCCTCTTTAAAAGTCTCTCCTTCAAACCACTCAGCACCATTTCTTTTTGTCTGTCTCTATCTCTTGTATATTCTATTTTGCATGTTGTTATTAAATATTTACCTGCCTACACATGCTCAACAAGACACCTTTTTGTCTAATTTGTATTATATATAACTCTGCCTTTTCATATCTGCAAATCAATTCAGAGGAAGAGGTATGTTTACAGCACTCTGAAAAAATGACAAATAATCAGCAACAGAAAAATAACAAAGAACAATACATATGGACCGAAGCAGGACCGAAGCCGTACTCAGTGGCACTGCGCCTTGCCACGAAAAGCCAAATGCTAAGGACCACTGCCACTCAGTTAACTTACTATCACCTCGGAAGCTCCTCTGAATTGATTCGCTGATTATTGCCTCGGAAGTTTCCCTCTATTATAATATTCATTTATTTATTATTTGTCTCCTTTTCATATCTGCCCCTTTTGGTATCTGTCATTTGATTTTGTGATGTCCACAGTACTTTTAGCCTTCTTCTCAAAACCGGCATCTTAACTGTTCAGTTCAGCATTATATCTCTTTGTCTGCTGTTCAAGATTCACAACCATAAAGAAGCACTGGTTCAATCTAACACTCTTATACTCTCTTTCTAACTCCCAATGGTATATTACTTGTTTCAATGGCAATCATTGATGATCTTCATGGCAGGAGGCAATCTGATCATTGACAATCATGACAGAAAACTCCTTATACAGCTAGATCTTCATGGCAGGAGGCAATCTGATCATTGACAATCATGGCAGAAAACTCCTTATACAGCTAGATCTTCATGGCAGAGGCAATCTGATCATTGACAATCATGACAGAAAACTTATACAGCTAGATCTTCATGGCAGGAGGCAATCTGATCATTGACAATCATGACAGAAAACTCCTTATACAGCTAGATCTTCATGGCAGGAGGCAATCTGATCATTGACAATCATGACAGAAAACTCCTTATACAGCTAGATCTTCATGGCAGGAGGCAATCTGATCATTGACAATCATGGCAGAAAACTCCTTATACAGCTAGATCTTCATGGCAGGAGGCAATCTGATCATTGACAATCATGACAGAAAACTTATACAGCTAGATCTTCATGGCAGGAGGCAATCTGATCATTGACAATCATGGCAGGAAACTCCTTATACAGCTAGATCTTTACGGCAGGAGGCAATCTGATCATTGACAATCATGGCAGGAAACTTCTTATACAGCTAGATCTTCAAGGCAGGAGGTAATCTGATTATTGACAATCATGGCAGGAAACTCCTTATACAGCTAGATCTTCAAGGCAGGAGGTAATCTGATTATTGACAATCATGGCAGGAAACTCCTTATACAGCTAGATCTTCACGGCAGGAGGCAATCTGATCATTGACAATCTTATGGTTATGACTCCCAGAGGTCTATCTCCCGCTGCATTCAACCAGAAAGTTCATAATACGATGCACACATAGTAGGAAAGACTCTGGTCTACACAAAACTTCTGATAGAATGTACTGTCCATCTATCTATTGACCTTTTGAGTCGTAGTCGGACAATAGGGCATAGACTCCGATACTCTTTCCCTGTTTCGAAATTATTTTCTTTCTAGCAGTCTCAATCCTTGCAAAGATCTTTTATCAAATTTTGCCATTTGTTTCTGTTCTGTGCAAGCATCTCGATCTCTTTCAGGAGCCAGTTCCTGCTGTCTTTGCCTCTCTGATCAATGTTCTTCTCAGTTCTGGGTTGACCTCTTTTCTTCCTATCTGTTGTTTCCCACTTGAGGGCTTGCTTTGCTATTCAGTTATTATCTCTTCTCATCATATGTCCAATGTCTTTTCTTGATTGCTGATGATATTAGTTGTTGATTGGCAATTTCTCTAATTTCCTCGTTTGTTTTGAATTCGTTCCCTGCTATACCAAGTATTTTCCTTAGACATTTATTTTCAAATGCGTTCAACTTTGTTTCTCTGTCTCTTGTTGTTTTCCAACTCTCGCATGCATATGTATGGATTGATAGTACATTTGATTTGAATAGTCTAAGTTTTGTTTTTGTGCTGATGAGTTTTGATTTCCACAACTTTGTACTGTCCATACGCAGTCATAAATTCAGTCTTAAAAGGCTTGTGATACTTCAGTGATGTACGCTTAAATAGTTTTTGGTAACATGGGTACACCTGGACTCTCATGACAACTAATCCACTTATCAATATGTATAACATATATCAGCCATATTAATAATTGGTTTCCGGTTGTATACAAAATGGAGGAATTATTTTTCTCTGGCTTGGTATAGAACCGTTGATCAGAGGTTTAACAAGCCGCTATCGTAAAAATAATTTTGTTAAAGTAAACATAAACCTGATACAGAATGTGTAAATTAGCAGTAGATAATAGTGATAGTATTTTTGGCCCTAAAACAACAACAAAAATTGAGGAAATTAGAGAAATTGCCAATAAACCACTAATATCTTCAGTAATAAAGAAAAGACGATGGTCATATGTTGGACATGTGATGAGAAGAGATAATAACAGAATAGCAAAGCAAGCCCTCATGTGGGAAACAACAGGTAAGAGGAAAAGAGGAAGACCAAGAGAGACACTGAGAAGAACATTGATGAGAGATGCAAGAGCAGCAGGAATCGGCTCCCTCAATGAGATAGAGCTGCTTGCACAGAACAGAGACAAATGACAAGATTTGATAAAATATATTTAAAAGAATTGAAAACCACTAGAATAAAAATTTAGATAAGAGAAGGAGTATCTTGGTCTACGCCCTATGGGCCGGCTATGGCGCGAAAGGTCAATAGATAGATATATATTAATAATAAAAACATACAAGGACTATTTATCATAACATAGTGATCACTACTCTATCTCGGGGGCTGGGTGGTCTAGAGGTACATTGTCAGCCTCAGAACAGAAAGGATCCTGGTTCAAAGCTCAACAGAAGGGGTGGTGATTTTTCAAAAATTGGAAAAATTAATCCAAGGTTTCTTTATGTTGTTGTTCTTCTTCTACCTTTCAGCTCCCTGTGGAGCATAGGTCTTCAACAAACACTTTCAGTCCCCTGTGAAGATAGGTCTTCAACAAACACTTTCAACTCCCTGTGGAGCATAGGTCTTCAACAAACACTTTCTAAGCCGTTCTGTTTCTTGCCATTCTTTAAGATCATTCCAGGTCTTCCCCACCATCTTCATCTCTGATTCTATCTGTCTTCTCAAATAATTCATTGGTCTTCCTCTTTGTCTTTTCCCCTGGGGATTCCAAAAAAAGGGCCTGTTGTGTAATACTCTCAGATGGCTTCCGCAGTGTGTGTCCTAATCCAGCTCCATCGTCTACCTTTATGATGTTACCCTCCCCAAATCTCTTGGATAGTGAGATCTGATGTTTATCCCTCTCAGATGGCTTCCGCAGTGTGTGTCCTAATCCAGCTCCATCGTCTACCTTTATGATGTTACCCTCCCCAAATCTCTTGGATAGTGAGATCTGATGTTTATCCCTCTCAGATGACTTCCGCAGTGTGTGTCCTAATCCAGCTCCATCGTCTACCTTTATGATGTTACCCTCCCCAAATCTCTTGGATAGTGAGATCTGATGTTTATCCCTCTCAGATGACTTCCGCAGTGTGTGTCCTAATCCAGCTCCATCGTCTACCTTTATGATGTTACCCTCCCCAAATCTCTTGGATAGTGAGATCTGATGTTTATCCCTCTCAGATGACTTCCGCAGTGTGTGTCCTAATCCAGCTCCATCGTCTACCTTTATGATGTTACCCTCCCCAAATCTCTTGGATAGTGAGATCTGATGTTTATCCCTCTCAGATGGCTTCCGCAATGTGTGTCCTAATCCAGCTCCATCGTCTACCTTTATGTTACCCTCCCCAAATCTCTTGGATAGTGAGATCTGATGTTTATCCCTCTCAGATGGCTTCCGCAATGTGTGTCCTAATCCAGCTCCATCGTCTACCTTTATGTTACCCTCCCCAAATCTCTTGGATAGTGAGATCTGATGTTTATCCCTCTCAGATGGCTTCCGCAATGTGTGTCCTAATCCAGCTCCATCGTCTACCTTTATGTTACCCTCCCCAAATCTCTTGGATAGTGAGATCTGATGTTTATCCCTCTCAGATGGCTTCCGCAATGTGTGTCCTAATCCAGCTCCATCGTCTACCTTTATGTTACCCTCCCCAAATCTCTTGGATAGTGAGATCTGATGTTTATCCCTCTCAGATGGCTTCCGCAGTGTGTGTCCTAATCCAGCTCCATCGTCTACCTTTATGATGTTACCCTCCCCAAATCTCTTGGATAGTGAGATCTGATGTTTATCCCTCTCAGATGGCTTCCGCAGTGTGTGTCCTAATCCAGCTCCATCGTCTACCTTTATGATGTTACCCTCCCCAAATCTCTTGGATAGTGAGATCTGATGTTTATCCCTCTCAGATGGCTTCCGCAGTGTGTGTCCTAATCCAGCTCCATCGTCTACCTTTATGATGTTACCCTCCCCAAATCTCTTGGATAGTGAGATCTGATGTTTATCCCTCTCAGATGGCTTCCGCAGTGTGTGTCCTAATCCAGCTACATCGTCTACCTTTATGATGTTACCCTCCCCAAATCTCTTGGATAGTGAGATCTGATGTTTATCCCTCTCAGATGACGTCTATAAACAGGAACTCCCCTGTGCACTCGTGAATGTTAAAGATCCCTTGGTAGTTACAATAAAATAGGTAGTTTCCCTTGGTAGTTACAATAAAATAGGTAGTTTCCCTTGGTAGTTACAATAAAAAAGATAGTTTCCCTTGGTAGTTACAATAAAAAAGGTAGTTTCCCTTGGTAGTTACAATAAAATAGGTAGTTTCCCTTGGTAGTTACAATAAAAAAGGTAGTTTCCCTTGTAGTTACAATAAAAAAGGTAGTTTCCCTTGGCAGTTACAATAAAAAAGTTAGTTTCCCTTGGTAGTTACAATAAAAATGGTAGTTTCCCTTGGTAGTTAAAATAAAATAGGTAGTTTCCCTTGGTAGTTACAATAAAAAAGGTAGTTTCCCTTGGTAGTTACAATAAAAAAGGTAGTTTCCCTTGGTAGTTAAAATAAAAAAGGTGGTTTCCCTTGGTAGTTAAAATAAAAAAGGTAGTTTCTTCCATGATTGATGAGCCTTACCTTGTAATTGGTAATCTGCGTAGCGATTCTCTTGGTCTGCCTTGTTTTCTTTTACCAGAAGGTTTCCTCAAGAATGTCTGATGGGGAGGTCTTTCTTCATTCATTATCAGCACATGACAGATAAGTGCAGGACACAAGAAAGGTGTAATCACACTTAGCACCAAAGCTATTGTTGCCACACAATGTGATGAATAGCTGTTATTAAATAATATAAAATTATATGTATGTTTGATTTTTTTCTGGAAAAGTAAAGCAGCACGGGCGTATTACCAACCACATTAACCCAAAAATCATGTGCCGAAGGTCTATAAAATTTGTGGTCACCAACACCATATTCCCTATATGCCACTTGGCGTGACGGGGGTACTTTACTTTCTATATGTAGGTTTACTACCCATCATCAGGTCACGTGTCCTTTAGAGAATGCTGCATTCATCACAACCCGTCTCTGAAAGAATATCTGTCTCTAGCCAGATCTCCCACTTCTGTTGTTATGTCCAAGGTCTCCTTAATATCTTGAACCCACCTTCTTCTTGGTTTGCCTCTGATGCGATGCCCAGGAACCATGCCTTCCATTATTGTACTTTCAATCCCACTGTGTCTTTTGACATGGCCATAGTATTTTAATTTCCTTTGTAGAATGGTGTTTGTAAACCAGTTCATTTTTAATGTTTTAAGTCTTTTAATGTCTTCGTTGCTCTTTTACATTATCCAAGATATTTTAAAGATTTTTCTGTAACATTTTTTTCCCCAAATGAATTGATTTTCTTCCTTGCTGTTTGAAAGTTATCCATAATTTACAACCATGTGTTGCTAATGGGAAGATACAAGCCTTCAGTGTACTTGTATATTTTGGAAGTGTGGACAAAAATAACTGCGGACTTTTTTCTTTCGTTCACTTTTTGAGGTAAAAGCATTTTTGTTGAAGTTGAAAAGTTTGTCCTGTGTGTTACTGGGGCCTCATTATGAGGGTAGTAAAGAATAGTGACACTGTGACCTTCCAGGCATGTTGTAAGAGGCGAATAAGGAGGTTGATCGATGTCATTGTAAAAAGCATTGTTAATGAAACAGAACCATAGATTTTAGAAACAGTGATCTCTGCAATATGTGCCATTTTGGCATGCAAGGTTTCTGTTTTTGAGATTGTGGTTGTGCCCTATGTGCCGTCTTCAGCTCGAAAGGACAATAGATAGATAGAAAGAATAATGACACTGTGACCTTCCAGGCATGTCATAAGAGACGACTAAGGAGGTTGATTGATGGCTTAATAAACTGTCATTGTAAAAAAGTATTGTTATGGAAACAGAGCCATAAATTTTGGAAGCAGTGATCTCTGCAATATGTGCCATTTTGGCACGCAAGGTTTCTGTTTTTGAGATTGTGGTTGTGCCCTATGTGCCGTCTTCGGCTCAAAAGGACAATAGATGGATAGATAGATAGAAGAGTTTGTCTGTTAGTGAAAAGGTAGCCCCCTAGCAAATACTTATATTTATTAAAAGGATTTTTAAAATATATATATTTATTACACAACTAACACAAATTTGTTTATAATGATATTTTAACATTATATAGTGCCGTATGCTAATTTCTACATACCAGATACCAAATCCTTCTCATAAAAACTGTTAAAGTCCTGGCATTACTTTTCCTCTTCTTTGTTGTTCATCAAGAAGTCAAACTGGGATTCCAGAATCCAGTTTCAGAAAATTTCAGAAAACAATTGCTATTGTCCCAATCCTGCCACGTACCCTATGAGGGTGGGGTGATAAGGCCCATTTTTCTCCTCAAGCCCATATGCTGGATGGTGCTGCAGAATATATTTCACATATCACATGTCAACATAATGAGTTGCTTGAAAGAAATAACAATTTCACATGGAACACGGGTGTTTGACAATTATATTTTAGATATCTTGATTATGTTAATTTCAGAAACATAAACGTGCATGTAGTGGTTGAGGAATGAGGTGAACACATTGTATTATGACAGCTTCAAGGGAGAGAAGAAAAAAAATGAGACAACATTTTTGTCCACATACAGCATTCCTCGCAAACAAAAAAACAAGACATACAGAACACGTACATGAGAGATGTACCAATACAAAACTATATCACGGAATGCGAGGGAGTATTGAAAAATAAAAATAGAAAAAAATTGTAAGGTAAAAGCTTTACGTGATTGATAGACGACACAAATTTGAAATATGTTTCGGCTCAATAGGCCTTCAGCAGGAACAAACAAACAACACGCATACACAGATGTGTAAGTAAATAAAACTAATCCTACATAGCTAACTAGTAATGAAACATCCAAAACAAAATAATCAAAACTGGTTTAAGAAAAGAAAAATTTCTTCCCTGTGTCGTGGACCGTGGCCGGAATTAAAAAGAGAGAGCCGAGAGTGTGCGCTGTAATTACCCTGCTACCGTTTGTTTGTTCCTGCTGAAGGCATACTGAGCTGAAACGTCGTTCAAATTTGTGTCATCCATCAATCACGTAAAGCTTTTACCATACAATTTTTTCTATTTTTTTTTTTCAATTCTCCCTCACATTTAGCTTTACTGCAGCTTCACATCTTTATGCATTCATTTATATTTCTTTGCCATGACCCATCACAGAAAGTGACAAAAATATAAAAAGATTTTGCTGCCAGTGGGGTTCTAGTCCTCACTCCACAAGTGGATGATGGAGAATGACCACTTGATACAAGGGGGAGAATAGTGAAAAGTATTCAAGAATGAATTCAAGACTAATAAAGAAATAAGAGAAATAGCCATGCAACCAATGATCTCATCTACAATTAGAAAGAGACTTTGGGACACATGTCAGACATGTATGTGTTGAGAAGAGACAACAAAAGAATTCCAAAGCAAGCTATTCTATGGGAAACAGCAATATAGGGAAAAAGAAGAAGACCTTAAGACACTTTAAAAAAACAATTATAAGAGAAGCAAAGTTGGCAGGCATAGACTCATTAGGTTAGATCGAATATATCTCCAAGAATTGAGATGGATAGTGAAAAACACTACAGCCCCTATGTGACATCTAGCAGTACTAGAAGGATCAAAACCAAGATAAAAGCCCCTATGTGACATCTAGCAGTACTAGAAGGATCAAAACCAAGATAAAAGTCCCTATGTGACATCTAGCAGTACTAGAAGGATCAAAATCAAGATAAAAGTCCCTATGTGACATCTAGTAGCACTAGAAGGATCAAAATCAAGATAAAAGCCCCTATGTGACATCTAGCAGTACTAGAAGGATCAAAACCAAGATAAAAGTCCCTATGTGACATCTAGCCGTACTAGAAGGATCAAAATCAAGATAAAAGCCCCTATGTGACATCTAGTAGCACTAGAAGGATCAAAACCAAGATAAAAGTCCCTATGTGACATCTAGCCGTACTAGAAGGATCAAAATCAAGATAAAAGCCCCTATGTGACATTTAGTAGCACTAGAAGGATCAAAATCAAGATGGAAGTAATTACCCTGCCCACAAACCAGGAAACAGAGGCAGATGTGGGGCCTAAGTATTGTCGTGGTTGGTATACTGGCTTTGTAATAAAAATGAATATGGGTTCAACTTCTGCCTTCTACCATCAACTCAGCTGGAATGAAAAAGGGAGAGGTGCCATACTCAATTCATGTAAAAACAGTCCTTTTACCTTAGCAGCGAGGCCCGGCTTGAAGCGTCAATTAATCATAGACGGAAAAAATATGAGTACCACAGAAGACAGAGTTATCTGCCTGTGCAGCGAGGGGCCCCTGTGCATACGACTGCCAGGGAAAAATGGATTGACATGCAAAATTCAGTTCCTAGTCTCTAGAGACTTCGTCAGAGGTATAAGCTAGCGAAAAAAAAAATATGGCTTATTTATATATATATATATATATATATATATATATATATATATATATATATATATATATATATATATATATACTTTTATATACATAAAAAATGGACAAGTCAGCCTATGACAATCTGCACCATCAAAGCTAGAGACACAGCAGAATGGTGCTCCATGGTATAGCCAATTTCTGATGCGGAGACGCCACTCAATGATGATGAATGATATGGCTCAGAGACATGGGTGTTATATATTACACCATCATCATCATCATCATGAAACATAAATGTTACAACTAAACAAAAATTACAAACATTTGTAACCAATTATTGGAGGAAAATTCTGAACATCAGATGACAAGATGATATCTGCAAAAGAACAAAACAATTGAGCAACAGATTATGAATAGAAAATGGGTCGGATTGGACAGGTACTACGAAAACCTGATTCTAGAATAGCAATACAGGCACTGTCATGAAACCCACAAGGGAACAGAAATGAAAGCCAGGAACATTGGCGTAACCTGGAGAGAAGTAGAGAAAATGTCAAAGAATAGGGAGTGACCTTGTCTGTGGTTTTTACTCCATAAAGGGGTCTAGTAAAAAAAATTACTTTCCCAGAAAAAAAATCCGGTACCCATTAAAGGTTGGGTGAACCTGGAAGCCGTCAGTTGGGATCGAACCCTACCTCTTGTCCTTTGTAGTCCAGTTCACTAACCACTGAGCTATCGTGGCTTCTGGCTCAGAGACATGGGTGTTAAATATTCCATCTCTTCCATGGCCTGTGACGCCGCACAGCAATATAGCTCAATAGATGATGTTACTCTTGAGTTAGTTTCATGTATTGAAATCTAACAGGTAGCACCACATCCATACAATTTATCTATCTATCTTTAGCACCACAGAAATAAAAAGCAGAATAGCTCAGGCCAAAATATCATTTCAGAAAATGAAAAATATCTTATGCAACAAATCTATGTCAATAAAAATGAGAAAGAGAGTTCATCGGTGCTATATAGAACCAATTCTGACTTATGGAAGCGAATCATGGACAGTAGACAAACAAATGAAAAGACGATTAGAGGCTACAGAGATGGGATTTCTCAGAAGAATGTTGAAAGTTCCCTGGACAGCTAAAAAGACCAATGAGGAAGTTCTCAAAGAGCCCAATACAAAAAGGGAGCTCTTAAAAACATCAGAAAGAAGCAATCAACATTTTTTGGGCACATCATGAGAAGAGGAAAGTTGGAATACTTGGTTACAACTGGCAAAATAAAAGGAAAGAGAGATCGCGGACGACAAAGAGAGAAAATACTGGACAGCTTGGTGTTATGGCATGGAAAACAGTCAACAACAGAACTGATACGATGCACTGTAGATAGAAGATTGTGGAGGGACATGATCACCTACGCCAACCGGTATGGCACATGATGATGATCTATCTTTCGTTCGCCTGAAGTATTGTCTATATCTGCAATATCGTTTCCTGTATAAATTAAAATAAAAGGCCAGCTCCTTGTTGTGGGGATGGGGCTAAACAGTCACCAGGGACAGAAAACCAAGACTGGCCAGGCCTTCCTACACCCGAGCAAGACCACAGTCTGCTCTAGCAAGTTTAAGTGCTGAAGTCGGAGGCAACCAGCCAAAAGGCACACTATAACAATCAGGTTGCCATGAACTCATGCCAATGGGAATACAAGTTATGGTTCCCAGGCTGTTTAGCATGCTCATGCGTGTTGGTTTGAGTTCTCTTCGGAGATTGTTAGCTCTGAGAGGAGATTAGAACAGCTATGGATGTGCCAAGACTGTAGTGATGACGATCCTATCATAAGGACATCATCATCAAGTACCGGGCCTACTTTCATAGGTGATCACGTCTCTCCACAACTTTCGATCTCGACAGTTCTTTATTATTTCTGTTGTTGTCCTACTGCCAAGCCATTCTCTTAAGCTGTCTAGTATTTTCTCTCTTTGCTTTCCTCTATCTCTTCGTCCCTCAATTTTTCCAGTTGTTACAATATATTCCAGTTGTTCTCTTCTCATTATATGGCCAAAAAATGATGATTGTTTCTTCCTAATATTGGAAATTAGCTCTCTTTTTGCTTTGGCCTCTTTCATAACATTTTCATTACTCTTCTTAGCTGTCTATGGTGTTCTCAACATTCTTCTGTAAAACCACATTTCTACAGACTCCAGTGATTTTCATGTCTGTTGTCCTATTGTCCATGATTTACATCCATATGTTAAGACTGGCTCTACATAGCATTTAAGAACTCTTTTCTTGACATAAGGACATATCAAACTGAAAAACACATGAAAACAGAATTATAGGAAATTCATGCTCACCTTTTCTGTGTCATGTACTGGATATAGGGAATTGAGCACTGGAGTAGAAGTAACACATCCATGAACTCTGGCTGTACGATAGACCACCATGTACATACATATTGACCAAATGATCAAACTGTAGAACACATAAACTAAGGGACTGCACCCTGTAAGACAAATTAAATCAAATACACATAGGTCATACTTTAGTCAGTATTATTATTATTTTTTTTGCGTTCGCCAAATTTCATCTCTCACCTAGAGACTAGGAATTGAATTTTGTATGTTGATCCATTTTTCCCTGGCAGCCATGTATAGGGGTCCCTTGCTGCACAGGCAGATAACTCCAACTTTGGAGGTACTCATATATTTTTCCATCAATGAGTAATTGACGTTTCAAGCCAGGCCGCGCGGCTGAGACCAGGGGTGGTTTCCGCAGAGAGAAACCATCAACTGTCGCAGCCGAGATTTGAACTCACAACCTCTGTCTCAAAACTAGTGTCCTGTCTCAATACCAACCATTTCCGCTTTTGTCAATATAACTTTGATTTAAATATTGATTCTTCTGACCAATCTAGTCCAAAGTCTCAATATTCAAATCAAAGTTATCCTGACCAAAGCTCTGAAACTCCAGCCAACAATCAAATTAATCCCATTCACTTGATGCTATAACAATGAACATGTGAACACAAGAAGAAGAAAGTTAACAATTCACTTCCCATCTACATTGTGTGCTATATTGGCATTGTTTACCTTCTATTTAACACTTCACATTTTTTACCACCAAATTTTTTTTTTAACTAACATTTTTTTATTCTTAATTTAAACCCCTTGAAAAAAAAAGAGTTGCGTACTAGATTCATTTGAAATAGGATCCGCATAACAGAAGACTTTGAAATAGGAGCCAAGCAACAAGAATATTTTGAAATAAGAGCCATATAACAATACTTTGGAATGTGAGCCATGTAACAGAATACTTTGAAGCAAGAGCCATGCAACAGATTACTTTGAAATAAGTGCCATGTACTAGAATACTTTAAATAAGAGCCATGAAAAAGAATACTTTAAAATAAGTACCATGTACTAGAGTACTCTGAAATAAGAGCCACATACTGCATCAACCTTCTATAACTGTTTACTCTGTTAATTAAAACTTACAGAATTAAAAAGAAAAATTAGAACAAAGACAATAATACTTGCAACCAAAAACACACAAAAACACTCATGAACAAAATAAGAATATTCAACAACTCAACACTAAAATTGTTGATTCGTCAGCAACAAAAATGTCATTACATGTGAAAGGGTATTTACTTGACATTTTAAATTGTAAAAAATGAAAATATTAATTTATCTGTGGTGTTTACTTCTGTTCCCTTGGCAACAGTGATGAGCAGTGATATTATATATACACACACATGTGTGTGTGGGTGTGAACACTGGCAAGTTCTATTATCGCAACATGTTATTTCATTATTAAAAGAAATAAATGAAAAAAAAGTGTTGGATACTACTTTTTATTGTGCTTAATCCATTGAATCTATGTTGTATTGTTGGTTTTTTTTTTTTTTTTTTTTTTTTTGCTGGCATATTCTGCTTTAAGACAATCTATTTCTGATACTTCGATTCAAATTATTTCAACCATAAGGGAAATAAAATGGTGGAGAAAATAGGAATAAGCTACACCACTATGGCATCAAATGATTTGATAATTTCCACGTTAGGATTAAAGTCCTTCTTCAGAGATTACAAATAATACATGCCCAGACTTTACTCTTTCCGTACAGAAACTTTTTATCGACGCAACGGAAGAGATTTCAGAGACAACATTTTTTATTGTTTTAAGAATCAATCTACATGCTTATATTTATCTAACATATAACATATTATATATGAATTCTTAGGTAATTGAACAAGGTATTAGATTTCATCAATACCAAGATGATACAAGACATGTAAAAAGAATATGGTTTGATGGCGTTCAAACTAATAAAATTGAGTGTGGCGCACTATGTGGTGAAACGTATGCTACTGAAATCGGCATGGCACACATGGCGAGACATACAGAATGAGTTAAGATGCAACAGAGTATTTGGTAATGGACTCTCTCTCTTCACTTCCTCTTCCCATTGGGTGTCGAGGGAGATACAAAATTCTAGTTTCTGTCCTTCTTGCAGCCTCAGTCATTGTTAATTGATGTAGCTGTAGCATTTCTCAGTCTATCACACTATGGATCTGCAACTGGCTCATCCTTCCATCTCCTCTTAAAATATTTTTTTTGTGTGGTATAGAATCCTCTTGGCATTCTTTCCAAATAAGCAAACCACTTCATTTGTTGTCTCTGTATGTAGTTTAGAATTGATTCTAACCTCTCTATTACAACATTAATGTTAACCTCAGATGGTAGATGTGCAACAGAGGTGAGATGCAGAATGTCTCTGGCAAACGCAGCTTTCCAACAACAAAAATGAGGAAGATATTGTACAATCTATTTTTGACAACAGAAACAAGAAAAAGAGTTCCTAAATGTTATGTAGTAGAGTCAGTCTTAACATATGGGATGTGAATCATGGACAAAAGGACAACAGAGAAGAAAATCCTTGGAGGCTGTAGAAATGTGGTTTTACAGAAGAATGTTGAGAATGCCATGGACGGCTAAGAAGAGTAATGAAAACATTCTGAAAGAGGTCAAAGCAAAAAGAGAGCTCATTTCCAATAATAGGAAGAAACAATCATCATTTTTTTGGCATGAGAAGGGAATATATTGTAACAAACGGGAAAATTGAGAGACGAAGAGATAGATGGAAGCAAAGAGAAAAGATACCAGACAGTTTAAGAGAATGGCTTGGCAGAAGGTCAACAACGGAAATGATATATAACTGTCGAGAATGAAAGTTGTGGAGGGACATGATCACCTACGCCAGCAGGCATGGTACTTGATAATGACTCTGTAAAGGCCTGGTGAACATGGACACCATCTTCCAGCTCACATATTCTGCCATGTTCCAAGCTTCCAGCCATTATTACAACACACAGGAACTCAAGACAAGGAAGAATGGGACATATCACAAGAATGGACAACAATTGCATTCACAAACAATGTACTGAAAGGGGGGGAACTTACAACAGTTGACCAAAATGAGATACAAAGATGTATGCAAGGAATCATTGACACGGTTCTTCATTTGTAAAAAGACAGAGAAAATCTGGCAGAAGCTCATAGAAAAAGGAAATTCTACTTTTTCATCTGCTACAATCATGACTCATTCAAACAGGGATTCCAGATTCTCTTTTGAAGTGGGTGGGTTAAGGCAAAGAAATGCAAATGAATGCATAAAAATGTGAAGTTGCAGTAAAGCTAAATGTGAGAATTTTTTTATTTGTATTTTTTTAATGTTATGTTTTTAATGGTATGGTAAAAGCTTGATGTGATTGATAGACAACACAAATGTGAAAAAACTTCTTTCTTCGAATTTATGTCGTCTCATATCATCATCATCAAGTACCATGCTGGCGTAGGTGATCATGTCTCTCCACAACTTTCAATCAAGACAGTTATTTATCATTTCTGTTGTTGACCTTCTGTCAAGCCATTCTTTTAAGCTGTCTGGTATTTTTTTCTCTTTGCTTCCCTCTATCTCTTCGTCCCTCAATTTTCCCAGTTGTTACAATATATTCCAGTTGTTCTCTTCTCATTACATGGCTAGAAAATGATGATTGTTTCTTCCTAATATTGGAAATTAGCTCTCTTTTTGCTTTGACCTCTTTCACAACATTTTCATTATTCTTCTTAGCTGTCCATGGTATTCTCAACATTGACAGACAAACAACAATAGAAAAAAACGAAGAACAATATATGGTCCGAAGTGGGATCGAACCCGTACTCAGTGGCACCGCGCCTTGCCACGAGAAGCCGAACGCTTGGTACACTGCCACGCAGCCAACTAAAAAATTGGCTATTGCAGTAGTGTCTTCCACGAAAGGCGATCTCAATGACTATAGCATAGGGTAACGATCACAGACCGGAAATAAATTGTATATTTGTACTTTCCTATTAATGCAAGTATCTCCCAGTAGGGCTGAATACTTGTGTTGTAGACAAACATTTATAGGACGAAACAGCACGAATAGTAGTTCCCAGTGGTAATATACTGGGTACAAATAATAATACATAAATATTATTATATGGGGAACTTCCGAGGCGATAATAGGGAATAATAGAACAAAGAAGTATGTGTTAGCACTCCTTACACAGAGTAATGAAAACATTCTGAAATTCGTGCTGTTTCGTCCTATAAATGTTTGTCTACAACACAAGTATTCAGCCCTACTGGGAGATACTTGCATTAATAGGAAAGTACAAATATACAATTTATTTCCGGTCTGTGATCGTTACCCTATGCTATAGTCATTGAGAGCGCCTTTCGTGGAAGACACTACTGCAATAGCCAATTTTTTAGTTGGCTGCGTGGCAGTGTACCAAGCGTTCGGCTTCTCGTGGTAAGGCGCGGTGCCACTGAGTACGGGTTCGATCCCACTTCGGACCATATATTGTTCTTCGTTTTTTTCTATTGTTGTTTGTCTGTCAATTTTTCCGAGTGCTAACACATACTTCTTTGTTCTATTATTCCCTATTATCGCCTCGGAAGTTCCCCATATAATAATATTTATGTATTATTATTTGTACCCAGTATATTACCACTGGGAACTACTATTCGTGCTGTTTCGTCCTATAAATGTTTGTCTACAACACAAGTATTCAGCCCTACTGGGAGATACTTGCATTAATAGGAAAGTACAAATATACAATTTATTTCCGGTCTGTGATCGTTACCCTATGCTATAGTCATTGAGAGCGCCTTTCGTGGAAGACACTACTGCAATAGCCAATTTTTTAGTTGGCTGCGTGGCAGTGTACCAAGCGTTCGGCTTCTCGTGGCAAGGCGCGGTGCCACTGAGTACGGGTTCGATCCCACTTCGGACCATATATTGTTCTTCGTTTTTTTCTATTGTTGTTTGTCTGTCAATTTTTCCGAGTGCTAACACATACTTCTTTGTTCTATTATTCCCTATTATCGCCTCGGAAGTTCCCCATATAATAATATTTATGTATTATTATTTGTACCCAGTATATTACCACTGGGAACTACTATTCGTGCTGTTTCGTCCTATAAATGTTTGTCTACAACACAAGTATTCAGCCCTACTGGGAGATACTTGCATTAATAGGAAAGTACAAATATACAATTTATTTCCGGTCTGTGATCGTTACCCTATGCTATAGTCATTGAGAGCGCCTTTCGTGGAAGACACTACTGCAATAGCCAATTTTTTAGTTGGCTGCGTGGCAGTGTACCAAGCGTTCGGCTTCTCGTGGCAAGGCGCGGTGCCACTGAGTACGGGTTCGATCCCACTTCGGACCATATATTGTTCTTCGTTTTTTTCTATTGTTGTTTGTCTGTCAATTTTTCCGAGTGCTAACACATACTTCTTTGTTCTATTATTCCCTATTATCGCCTCGGAAGTTCCCCATATAATAATATTTATGTATTATTATTTGTACCCAGTATATTACCACTGGGAACTACTATTCGTGCTGTTTCGTCCTATAAATGTTTGTCTACAACACAAGTATTCAGCCCTACTGGGAGATACTTGCATTAATAGGAAAGTACAAATATACAATTTATTTCCGGTCTGTGATCGTTACCCTATGCTATAGTCATTGAGAGCGCCTTTCGTGGAAGACACTACTGCAATAGCCAATTTTTTAGTTGGCTGCGTGGCAGTGTACCAAGCGTTCGGCTTCTCGTGGCAAGGCGCGGTGCCACTGAGTACGGGTTCGATCCCACTTCGGACCATATATTGTTCTTCGTTTTTTTCTATTGTTGTTTGTCTGTCAATTTTTCCGAGTGCTAACACATACTTCTTTGTTCTATTATTCCCTATTATCGCCTCGGAAGTTCCCCATATAATAATATTTATGTATTATTATTTGTACCCAGTATATTACCACTGGGAACTACTATTCGTGCTGTTTCGTCCTATAAATGTTTGTCTACAACACAAGTATTCAGCCCTACTGGGAGATACTTGCATTAATAGGAAAGTACAAATATACAATTTATTTCCGGTCTGTGATCGTTACCCTATGCTATAGTCATTGAGAGCGCCTTTCGTGGAAGACACTACTGCAATAGCCAATTTTTTAGTTGGCTGCGTGGCAGTGTACCAAGCGTTCGGCTTCTCGTGGCAAGGCGCGGTGCCACTGAGTACGGGTTCGATCCCACTTCGGACCATATATTGTTCTTCGTTTTTTTCTATTGTTGTTTGTCTGTCAATTTTTCCGAGTGCTAACACATACTTCTTTGTTCTATTATTCCCTATTATCGCCTCGGAAGTTCCCCATATAATAATATTTATGTATTATTATTTGTACCCAGTATATTACCACTGGGAACTACTATTCGTGCTGTTTCGTCCTATAAATGTTTGTCTACAACACAAGTATTCAGCCCTACTGGGAGATACTTGCATTAATAGGAAAGTACAAATATACAATTTATTTCCGGTCTGTGATCGTTACCCTATGCTATAGTCATTGAGAGCGCCTTTCGTGGAAGACACTACTGCAATAGCCAATTTTTTAGTTGGCTGCGTGGCAGTGTACCAAGCGTTCGGCTTCTCGTGGCAAGGCGCGGTGCCACTGAGTACGGGTTCGATCCCACTTCGGACCATATATTGTTCTTCGTTTTTTTCTATTGTTGTTTGTCTGTCAATTTTTCCGAGTGCTAACACATACTTCTTTGTTCTATTATTCCCTATTATCGCCTCGGAAGTTCCCCATATAATAATATTTATGTATTATTATTTGTACCCAGTATATTACCACTGGGAACTACTATTCGTGCTGTTTCGTCCTATAAATGTTTGTCTACAACACAAGTATTCAGCCCTACTGGGAGATACTTGCATTAATAGGAAAGTACAAATATACAATTTATTTCCGGTCTGTGATCGTTACCCTATGCTATAGTCATTGAGAGCGCCTTTCGTGGAAGACACTACTGCAATAGCCAATTTTTTAGTTGGCTGCGTGGCAGTGTACCAAGCGTTCGGCTTCTCGTGGCAAGGCGCGGTGCCACTGAGTACGGGTTCGATCCCACTTCGGACCATATATTGTTCTTCGTTTTTTTCTATTGTTGTTTGTCTGTCAATTTTTCCGAGTGCTAACACATACTTCTTTGTTCTATTATTCCCTATTATCGCCTCGGAAGTTCCCCATATAATAATATTTATGTATTATTATTTGTACCCAGTATATTACCACTGGGAACTACTATTCGTGCTGTTTCGTCCTATAAATGTTTGTCTACAACACAAGTATTCAGCCCTACTGGGAGATACTTGCATTAATAGGAAAGTACAAATATACAATTTATTTCCGGTCTGTGATCGTTACCCTATGCTATAGTCATTGAGAGCGCCTTTCGTGGAAGACACTACTGCAATAGCCAATTTTTTAGTTGGCTGCGTGGCAGTGTACCAAGCGTTCGGCTTCTCGTGGCAAGGCGCGGTGCCACTGAGTACGGGTTCGATCCCACTTCGGACCATATATTGTTCTTCGTTTTTTTCTATTGTTGTTTGTCTGTCAATTTTTCCGAGTGCTAACACATACTTCTTTGTTCTATTATTCCCTATTATCGCCTCGGAAGTTCCCCATATAATAATATTTATGTATTATTATTTGTACCCAGTATATTACCACTGGGAACTACTATTCGTGCTGTTTCGTCCTATAAATGTTTGTCTACAACACAAGTATTCAGCCCTACTGGGAGATACTTGCATTAATAGGAAAGTACAAATATACAATTTATTTCCGGTCTGTGATCGTTACCCTATGCTATAGTCATTGAGAGCGCCTTTCGTGGAAGACACTACTGCAATAGCCAATTTTTTAGTTGGCTGCGTGGCAGTGTACCAAGCGTTCAGCTTCTCGTGGCAAGGCGCGGTGCCACTGAGTACGGGTTCGATCCCACTTCGGACCATATATTGTTCTTCGTTTTTTTCTATTGTTGTTTGTCTGTCAATTTTTCCGAGTGCTAACACATACTTCTTTGTTCTATTATTCCCTATTATCGCCTCGGAAGTTCCCCATATAATAATATTTATGTATTATTATTTGTACCCAGTATATTACCACTGGGAACTACTATTCGTGCTGTTTCGTCCTATAAATGTTTGTCTACAACACAAGTATTCAGCCCTACTGGGAGATACTTGCATTAATAGGAAAGTACAAATATACAATTTATTTCCGGTCTGTGATCGTTACCCTATGCTATAGTCATTGAGAGCGCCTTTCGTGGAAGACACTACTGCAATAGCCAATTTTTTAGTTGGCTGCGTGGCAGTGTACCAAGCGTTCGGCTTCTCGTGGCAAGGCGCGGTGCCACTGAGTACGGGTTCGATCCCACTTCGGACCATATATTGTTCTTCGTTTTTTTCTATTGTTGTTTGTCTGTCAATTTTTCCGAGTGCTAACACATACTTCTTTGTTCTATTATTCCCTATTATCGCCTCGGAAGTTCCCCATATAATAATATTTATGTATTATTATTTGTACCCAGTATATTACCACTGGGAACTACTATTCGTGCTGTTTCGTCCTATAAATGTTTGTCTACAACACAAGTATTCAGCCCTACTGGGAGATACTTGCATTAATAGGAAAGTACAAATATACAATTTATTTCCGGTCTGTGATCGTTACCCTATGCTATAGTCATTGAGAGCGCCTTTCGTGGAAGACACTACTGCAATAGCCAATTTTTTAGTTGGCTGCGTGGCAGTGTACCAAGCGTTCGGCTTCTCGTGGCAAGGCGCGGTGCCACTGAGTACGGGTTCGATCCCACTTCGGACCATATATTGTTCTTCGTTTTTTTCTATTGTTGTTTGTCTGTCAATTTTTCCGAGTGCTAACACATACTTCTTTGTTCTATTATTCCCTATTATCGCCTCGGAAATTCCCCATATAATAATATTTATGTATTATTATTTGTACCCAGTATATTACCACTGGGAACTACTATTCGTGCTGTTTCGTCCTATAAATGTTTGTCTACAACACAAGTATTCAGCCCTACTGGGAGATACTTGCATTAATAGGAAAGTACAAATATACAATTTATTTCCGGTCTGTGATCGTTACCCTATGCTATAGTCATTGAGAGCGCCTTTCGTGGAAGACACTACTGCAATAGCCAATTTTTTAGTTGGCTGCGTGGCAGTGTACCAAGCGTTCGGCTTCTCGTGGCAAGGCGCGGTGCCACTGAGTACGGGTTCGATCCCACTTCGGACCATATATTGTTCTTCGTTTTTTTCTATTGTTGTTTGTCTGTCAATTTTTCCGAGTGCTAACACATACTTCTTTGTTCTATTATTCCCTATTATCGCCTCGGAAGTTCCCCATATAATAATATTTATGTATTATTATTTGTACCCAGTATATTACCACTGGGAACTACTATTCGTGCTGTTTCGTCCTATAAATGTTTGTCTACAACACAAGTATTCAGCCCTACTGGGAGATACTTGCATTAATAGGAAAGTACAAATATACAATTTATTTCCGGTCTGTGATCGTTACCCTATGCTATAGTCATTGAGAGCGCCTTTCGTGGAAGACACTACTGCAATAGCCAATTTTTTAGTTGGCTGCGTGGCAGTGTACCAAGCGTTCGGCTTCTCGTGGCAAGGCGCGGTGCCACTGAGTACGGGTTCGATCCCACTTCGGACCATATATTGTTCTTCGTTTTTTTCTATTGTTGTTTGTCTGTCAATTTTTCCGAGTGCTAACACATACTTCTTTGTTCTATTATTCCCTATTATCGCCTCGGAAGTTCCCCATATAATAATATTTATGTATTATTATTTGTACCCAGTATATTACCACTGGGAACTACTATTCGTGCTGTTTCGTCCTATAAATGTTTGTCTACAACACAAGTATTCAGCCCTACTGGGAGATACTTGCATTAATAGGAAAGTACAAATATACAATTTATTTCCGGTCTGTGATCGTTACCCTATGCTATAGTCATTGAGAGCGCCTTTCGTGGAAGACACTACTGCAATAGCCAATTTTTTAGTTGGCTGCGTGGCAGTGTACCAAGCGTTCGGCTTCTCGTGGCAAGGCGCGGTGCCACTGAGTACGGGTTCGATCCCACTTCGGACCATATATTGTTCTTCGTTTTTTTCTATTGTTGTTTGTCTGTCAATTTTTCCGAGTGCTAACACATACTTCTTTGTTCTATTATTCCCTATTATCGCCTCGGAAGTTCCCCATATAATAATATTTATGTATTATTATTTGTACCCAGTATATTACCACTGGGAACTACTATTCGTGCTGTTTCGTCCTATAAATGTTTGTCTACAACACAAGTATTCAGCCCTACTGGGAGATACTTGCATTAATAGGAAAGTACAAATATACAATTTATTTCCGGTCTGTGATCGTTACCCTATGCTATAGTCATTGAGAGCGCCTTTCGTGGAAGACACTACTGCAATAGCCAATTTTTTAGTTGGCTGCGTGGCAGTGTACCAAGCGTTCGGCTTCTCGTGGCAAGGCGCGGTGCCACTGAGTACGGGTTCGATCCCACTTCGGACCATATATTGTTCTTCGTTTTTTTCTATTGTTGTTTGTCTGTCAATTTTTCCGAGTGCTAACACATACTTCTTTGTTCTATTATTCCCTATTATCGCCTCGGAAGTTCCCCATATAATAATATTTATGTATTATTATTTGTACCCAGTATATTCTCAACATTCTTCTGTAAAACCACATTTCTACTGACTCCAGTGATTTTCTTGTCTGTTGTCCTATTGTCCATAAATTCACATCCATATGTTAAGACTGGCTCTATATAGCATTTAAGAACCCTTTTTCTTCTTTCTATTGTCAAAAATGGATTGCATAGTATCTTCCCCATTTTCTTGGAAAGCTGTTTTTGTGTGTCGTCTATAAATCACATAAAGCTTTTACCATACCATTTTTTATTTATTTATTTTTTTTTTTTCAATTTTCTCTCTTTTGAAGTCTGCTGTCTGTTTGAGGGTTTCAGTCAATGTTTCTTTTCAAGGTATGGGAATGAGCCATGTTTTCCTCCTTAAGTCCTTGTACGGGGGGCAGTCTTGTCAAATGTATTTTGCTGATGTGTCGGCTATGGTGCAGTACAAGGAAATTGAACCTCAGAAATGGCACAACAGCACTCAAAAATTAAAAGTCAAATTATTACATAAAATTTGCTACAAAAACTAAATTTTCCTCTTCATGCTGCTGTTAGGCATGCCATTCAGACTGGCGCAGCCAGCTATAGAAGAAACTGCTCAACAAAATAGCACTTGGCAGTAACTATCAAAAAAGGACAGCAGCTGACTGTTTCCAACAACATGACGATGCAAATACATTTTGTTGTGTGGAGGTGTGTGTTAATTATGTATTTAATTCACCCATGCAATTGGTAAGTAAGAAAATACACTTACAGTATTCAATAAATTACAGAACATTACAAAACTGCTCAAGCTTGAATCTTCTGAAGATGTAAATCTGATGTAATTTTTCAACTCATTGTAGCAAGAATTTACCGTGCTGCATTTACAGCTTTAAACCTCATTCTTGTTCTAGCAGTTATCCTTCTTCTACTGTCATACCTTGTTTCACTCAGGCTATGAATCGTTCATCCTAAAAAGAAAAGAACAGAAGTTTACAGTGGTTATCATCAAGTACACTTATTCTACTGTCATCCTTTGTTTCACTCAAGCTATGAATCTTTCATCCTCACAGAGCGGGACAAGTAAATTTTGGTTGTTTATAAACAGCCTATATGGTGGATAGGCGGCAGGAACCATTAGAGGCTGTGTCTGAAAAGTGTTCCTTGCAGTTTCCTCATATTCCAAGTCCGGCTTCTTGCCGGAGCTACTGAGTGAAGTGCTCTGTGCACACCGTGAGCTATGCGTTTCATCTGTTTTGATCATGTTTCGATACTCCGATTGCTTATGAGTGATGATAGTGTATGATGGAGAACAGATGGCCGTGTTCACTTTCTGTGTGGTTTCACCTTATGTCTTTTGGCGTGTGCTGAGGCTGCTATGATGGGAACTACAGCTACCTTTGTTTGGAAGATAAGATAGTAATTTGAATGACTCCACTGGCATGGGCAGTTGAGCAATTATGGAATTTAGGTCGTTTGCAGTGATACCGGTGCCTTCCATAAACATAACCATCTTTTATCCTAAAAAAAAAAATAAATAACAGACCACAACAAGAAGTTTAAAGTGTTTCATTGTTTCTTTATTTTCTTAAACAATTTTCCTGTAGTTGTATCTTGTATTGTAGATGTAGGTGTAAAGTTGGTAGCAAGATACCAGTAGTAGGGTGTAACACACACTCATACAAGGTATGGTGACAGCTTTACAAAACAGGAACACAACAAAATACTGACATTTGGGCCTACATGCAGCCTTCTTCAGAAAACAAGAAAAACATCAACAAACAATGAGATACAGACAAATTCTACTACATCTAGGATGAGCGAGCAGGTAAGTTGAGGAGAAATAAACAGAGGGACAAGAGATGAAATGATGAAACGAGGCAAACAGATGTGCTACAAATCAGAGGGTAAAAATATATAACATGTGAAAATGTGTGAGTTAAAATATATATAAATTGAAGCAAGGCTCAACTGATAGTAAGTTCCGACAGCACAGCTCGCAGCAAAAATGAATTTCAAATGTAAGTAAAATGTAGTGGAAGGAAAGGAGGTTGCTGGGTAACTGAACATCAACACAATAAATAATCAATAACTGACTTGCTGGCTATGACAAACTCATATACCTGAGACTAATATGACAAATCTCCTCTCCCTTTTCCCTCCCCTGCTTTGGTTTCCCCCCCCCCCCTCCTCACCCCCTCCATCACCTGACATGATCCCTCCCCAGGCGATTTTCATGGTCTGTATCACATATCTGATTATCCCCTGATTACGCCTCATTTATCACTAGGTTTCCAGTGCAATGTTGGGTCTGTTTGCTTGCTTTAACACTTCATATATATAACTTTAGTGATTACCTGTGTCAAACTGGACTGCTTCACACCTAACTTCTCTACCTAGTTATCTTGCCTCACCTACCTTCTTTTCATGTAACTGGTTTCCCATCAACCTCTTTTCTTTCGGCCACATTTTACTTATATTTCAAATTTAGTTTCGCTGTGAGCTGTGCTGTCGGAACTTGCCACCAGTTAAGTCTTGTTTCAATTTTATTTATATTTTTACTCACATATTATATATTTTTACTCACATATTATATATTTTTACTCACATATTATATTTTTACTCACATATTATATATTTTTACTCACATATTATATATTTTTACCCTCTTATATGTAGCACATCTCTTTCTCTCGTTTCATCATTTCATCTCTTGTCCCTCTGTTTATTTCTCCTCGACTTACCTGCTCGCTCATCCTAGACGTAGTAGAATTTATCTGTATCTCATTGTTTGTTGATGTTTTTCTTGTTTTCTGAAAAAGGCCACATGTAGGCCGAAATGTCAGTATTGTGTTCCTTTTTTATAAAGCTGTCACCATACCTTGTAGGAGTGTATGCTACATCCCAGTACTGGCTTCCTCCTCAAATCTCTCAACCTTGGCAAGGGAGCTGATGCCTGCATTTTTGTTTCTCACATCAGTGTTCTTTTTAGTGCTTCTCTAATATAAAACCACTTCAGTGTAACACATATTCATCATCATTGAGTGCCACGTCCGCATCAAAGGTTGGCTACCATGAAGCACCATTCCACTCTGTCTCTTGCTTTGATGGTGCAGATTGTCATAGGTTGACTTGTCCATCTTTTGATGTTACTCATCCAATCTTGGTCTGCCTCTGCCTCTTTTACCTTGTATTTTCCCTTCCAAGATTACTTTTAGTAAGCTTTTGTGTATTTTAACATGCCCCAAAAATTTCATTTATCTTGTTCTAATTGCGTTTAGTAGTTCTCTTTTTATTTTTAGTTGTTTTAAAACTACATCGTTTATTTTCTTTTCTTTCCATCCAATTCTACCTATTCTTCTATAGATCCACATTTCAAAGGCTTCAATTTTCATTCTGTTTTCATGTCTAATATCCATGTTTCTGCACCATACAGGAATATTAAGAAGATATAAAATTTCGCTATTCTTAGTTTTAGCCCTGGTGTTATTTGTTTTGAAGTTAGTATATATTTCATGGCATTAAAGTTACTTTTTGCCATACTTATTCTTTTAACATATATTAAAGTGACAAATGATCACAAAAATTACAGATTAGCATCCAAAGGGATTTGGTCTACAGAAATGACCTCAAACTTAGCATGCTATATAAGTACTGCATCCCTGTTGCTAATAGCAACGGCAAAGATTGTATTTCATGCTATTGATGTTGTAATTGCTGTTGCCATGTCTTTTGCTATGAATATATCAGATATTGCTTTTCTGTGCTTTTAAGTTTCACAAAATTGATGGTATTGCTTCTTCCATCAGTTTATAAAATGTTCAAATAATGAATCTTACCGATAATAAATGTTCTGATGTTCATATCATAGGTGCAGCATTGTATAGTGATGTTGTCGATAACTGGGTATAGAGATATTACTTTGAGAATTTATTGAGTGAAATATAAATGAATAAACATAAGCTGTGAGATATAAATAATCATAAGTGCTTGCTTGCGTTTGCCCGATGACTAAAGGAGTACACCTCTTTATCATCCGCTCTTGAAAGAACGTTAAGTTGGTGCGCCTGCGTTGTGTTTTGGTTTGTAATACAACTGTGATTTTTGCACCTTTCGGCCCAACACACCTGACTTCAGCATAAATGGTCATAAGCAATGACTCAATGTAATATAAATGACCATGAATAATAACTCAGTGAGATATTACTGTTAATTAACAGTGACTGTGAGATATAAATTACCATTAGTTGTGAGTGGGTAAGATGTAAATGTTTAAGACTGTATATGTAACATAACTGAACACAAGCTATGAATGGGGTGGGTATAAATGATCATAAAAATTATTTGGGTGGAATATAAACAGTCATAGGTAATGACTGGGTAATATAAAGAATCATGAATAATGACTGAGAATATAATTAGTCAAGAATTTATTTTTTCTCATCAGGATATAAATGGTCATTGATATTAACTCTTCTTCATAAGAAGAACATAATCTTCTTCCTCTACCTTTCAGCTCCCTGTGGAGCATAGGTCTTCAACAAACACTGTCCAGGCCATTCTGTTTCTTGCCATTCTTTTAAGATCATTCCTAGTCTTCCCCATCACCTTTCGCCTCTGCTTTCATCTGTCTTCTACAAGAACATTTTGGTCTTCCTGTCTTTTTCCTTGGGGATTCCAAAAAATAGGGCCGGTTTTATAATAATTTCAATTAGCTTCCGCAGTGTGTGTCCTATCTAGTGCCATCAACTTCGTTGTATCTCTTCATCCACTGGTATTTGACTGTTAAGCTTCCATAATTCTATGTTAGTGATTTTGTCCTGTCATTTCCATCCTTTTATTCTGTGCAAGCATCCATTAATAAAGGTCGGTATCTTCATGATTATTTTTGTTGTTCTCCATGTTTCACAGTCATATAATAGGACTGACTTAATATTGGAGACGAAAATGTTTATTTTTAACCTAATTTCTTTGGATTTCCAAATGTTTCCTAATGCAACAAATACTCCTCTTGCTTTAGATATCCTTATTTTGGTATCATTCTCTGTTCCTCCCTCTTTGTCTATATTACTGCCCATATATATATATATATATATAAGATTGTACATTTAGTAGAGGTATTTCTCCTATTATTTTTTTTATTGTCGACTGCATTAATTCTCATAATTTTTGTCATATCTATTAATTTTCAGTCCCAGCTGTTGTGATCGTTCATCAAGTATGCTCATTTTATCTTGCATCCGCTGATGATTATGTGATAGGAGAGCTATATCATCAGCAAAGTGTTATAATATATAATAACCGGATTATAATAACTATCTCCAACTGTTTTCAATATAATAATTACTGTATTTATCTTTGTGTGTGCACGTCTGTGTTAGTCACCTCTAGTGACTCGGGCAGATGGTGCTCGTAAACCTGGGAGGGCCGACCATCTAAGGGCAGAATCCCCCTACAGAAAAGACAATCTGCTGCCTTGCAGGAAGATTGGGGACAATCAAAGGCTAAGAAAAGCAAACCTGAATAAAATGCTGGCTGAAATCGGACGCACTGGGCCACTGGCGCAAAACACAATGCAACGTATTAACGGGTGTTCGGTCAGAGTGGATCTGGCAGACTCTAATTATGATGTTCTGTCTGTGGGGGCGATCAACACACTTAACCTGACAGCTGACTTCATGTGAGAGTCTGGAATCCTACTCTGATTGAGTCCTGATTCCAGAGAGAGAGAGAGATTATTGTATTTTGAATTTAGGACAGAAAACTAGGCACAAGCAAAAAAAACTTATTGAGCATAAGATAGATTGGCAAATGTAGCAGCTTATTTGATAAGTTAGCATTAGTCTTAGTGTGTCAGCTGGGATGCATTGTGTCAAAAGTTTATGACAAAGCTGCAACACTTGCACCTTTAGATCCGCAACATCCATCTTTAATGTGTACGAGCACAGTTATTCAAGAAAGTTAGAGATCAGATCTCATTATCCAGAGAACAGGTTAGAGTAAATCCACAAGGAAACCAGGGATTTAAATCCGAACATATGAAACACATTTTGGTCATCGGATTATCCCCGTCACACATCAATTTTTTTTTTTTTTTAGTGGATCAGATTGACTAAACTAAAATATCAGATAATTAATACATGTATTACTAAATATTATATAAATATTATAGTATATTCTGTTATCAATAGAAGACCTACAAGAACACTTAAATAAACTCAACAGCTCAGACACAAAATACAACATGAAAACAAAACAGAAGTCATGAATGTCGCCAAAAATAAACAGAACATGAACATAACTATAGAAGGCAGGCAACTAAAATAAGTAGAGGAATTCAAGTACCTAGGAAGTTCAGTGACAAACGATAATTCTCAAACAGTAGAGATAGAATCAAGATGCAACAAAGCTTGTCAAATCATCGTTCATTCTCAACGGCAGTCATTATAGTTTAGCTTTTACTAGCACAATGCCTGGAGTATAAGCTCAGAACACAATCTTGTCGTGCTTTCTCCCTGCATCGAAGGTTGGCAACAATGGAGATTCATTTCACTCTAACTCTTGTGGACGCTGTCTTAAATGAACAAAATTAGTAAACAACCATGTGTCCACTAACGCAGGAGGAGATCAACACCTTCTTTGACAAACTATCCAAATAGTAAATTACATGTTTCATCATATATTCGTATATATCTGGTAGAACTTTTAGTTTAAAATACTTGTCATAACATGACTTGTCAGCATCAGTGAGACTCCCAGAAGTTCGTGATAGTTAGAGGGGGTCTTATAGTCTGTTGTTTGATGTGTGATGGTGATGGTCTAATCACCAACTAATAACTACATCAAGCTTGGGCAGATGGTGCTCGTAAGCCTGGGAGGGCAGACCATCTAAGGGCTGAATCCCCCTGCAGAAAAGACAATCTGCTGCCTTGCAGGAAGATTGGGGACAATCAAGGGCTAAGGAAAGCAAACCTGAATAAAATGCTGGCTGAAATCGGATGCACTGGGCCACTGGCGCAGAACACAGTGCAACGTTTTAACAAGTAATCAATCAGACTGGATCTAACAGACTCTAATTATGATACAAACAACCGCTGACCGGAAAGGCTTCAAGAAATAGCTGAATATAATACACTGGAATGCAGAGGGCATATACCACAAAAAACAAGCTCTAACAGTCAGATTAGCAGAGGAGGAGACAGACGTTGCCTGCATCCAGGAAACACATCTTAATCCTCAGCACAGATTTATGATCAGGGGCTATCAAACATTTAGACAAGACAGGGAAGGTCACAAGGGTGGAATTCTTATACTTATTAAATATTCCATCCCAGCAAAACTGATAGATGTAGTCACAGAGAGGCAGAGATCATTGGTACAGACCTATACATTAACTCCGCTAGTATAAGGATATTTAATATATACTGTCCAAATGACAAATTACTGAAGCTGGAGTCAATGGAAATAACACCATCAAAGTGTCTGGTAGTAGGAGACTTTAACAGCCACTCTGAAAGATGGGGATATAAGGAGTCCAATGTGCGAGGTGAAGAAGTGGGAGAATGGGAAATAGACAACAACCTATTCCTCATAAACTCTAGGGAGGACCCCCCCAACCTTCTACTCAAGAAGATGGAAAACAACTTCCACTCCCGACCTAGCATTTGCAACTGGAGACATATCTGTCAAAATAACCAGAAAAGTGCTGAACCAACTTAGAGATAGTGACCATAGACCAGTCAAACTTTCAGTGGTTCTTGCTCACAAACAGGAGTTGCAAATACCTCTTCCCCGCTGGAACTATAAGAGAGCAGATTGGGCAAAGTTTGCAAGGCTCACTGATGCATATACTGCGCCTATCAACACCCATGAAAAGAAGGTCAATAATATGATAGAGCAGTTAACAAATGGAATCCTGAGAGCTGCTAAAGAATCCATTCCTAGAGGAGCAAGAAGAAACTACAAGCCATACTGGAGCAAGGAAATACAGAGACTAGAAGAGGAACTGGACTCTGCCAGAGAACTAGCTGAAACATTTCACAGCACTGAGAGCAATATTGCCTACAAAGCAGCCTCAGCCAAATACAGACGTGAGGTCATGATATCAGCAAGACAGAGCTGGATAGACAAAACAGAGAGCCTTAATCTAGACAAAAATGGTCATAAACTATGGAAACTTGCGAAAGCTCTGAGCGACGAAAACAATTTCCAACCTCCAATATCATTAACACACAATCAGAACATCCTCACAGGCAAAAGGGGAGCAAATCTACTGATAGAGACTTACACAAACATTAGTAGAATTAACATTCCAATAGACAAACAGAAAGCTGCAAGACAGGAAAACCAAGATGCAAAACACGTGCCTTTAACACCAGAAGTGCATCAGACGACCATCTTTACCCCAACTGAATTAGATGTTGCCCTCAAAGGATTGAAACTCTAAAGTTCCCCTGGGAGAGATGGAATCTCCAACGAAATGCTCCTAAATCTGGGGCAGAAAGCCAAGAGCCAGCTTCTAAGGATAATAAATGCTAGCTGGAAGAGAGGTCATGTGCCGGCAATCTGGAAAGAAGCTATTATGGTGCCCATCCTCAAGCGTGGAAAAGACCCACTAGACCCAAGTAGCTATAGACCAATTAGCCTACTGAGCTGCCTGAGTAAACTCATGGAAAGGCTGGTTAACAGAAGACTTATGTGGCATTTGGAGACAAAACAAAAATCATACCACAGCAAAGTGGCTTCCGTCGGCACAGATCAACTGAAGACCTGGTCACCTACATTGCACAGGAAATAGAGGATGCTCTACAAGAAAAGAAACACACACTGGCAGTGTGGGTTTCTTATGCAAAATCTTATTTCAGTCCTTTTTCTACCTTTTTTTTTAGCTCCCAGTGGAGCATAGGTCTTCAACAAACACTTTCCAAGTCGTTCTGTTTTTTGCCATTCTTTTAAGATCATTCCATGTCTTCCCCATCATCTTCATCTCTGCTTCTATCTGTCTTGTCCAAGAATTCCTTGGTCTTCCTCTTTGTCTTTTCCCCTGGGGATTCCAAAAAAGGGCCTGTTGTGTAATACTCTCAATTGGCTTCTGTAGTGTGTGTCCTATCCAGCGCCATCGTCTTCACTGTATCTCTTTATCCACTGGTATTTGACTGGTACATTTCCATAATTCTATGTTAGTGATTTTGTCCTGCTATTTCCATCCTTTTATTCTGTGTAAGCATCTATTAATGAAAGTCTGTATCTTCGTGATTGTCAATTTTGTTGTTCTCCATGTTTCACAGCCATATAATAGGACCGCCTTAACATTTGAGTTGAAAATTTTTAATTTTGTATTTAACCTAATTTCTTTGGATTTCCATATGTTTCCCAGTGCAATGAAAGCTCCTCTTGCTTTTGATATCCTTATTTTGGTTTCATTTTCAGTAGCCTTCAAAAATGATCTTATGATTGTTCAGGATTATCTTAAAAATTCAAAGACAGGCTCTACAAGACAATGAGAAACACTTTGTTCAAATATCTTTCTAAATGTTGCCTTTCTACATTGCTGCTATTTTACACTTTTACAACAAACAAAAATTATAAGTTATAAATTAATCGCATACTTTTATAAATGAATGCAACAAAATAATTACAGATTTCAGTTATGAAAGTTATTTGATAGAATTTTCAGATGTGAAAACATCATATTTTACATTAATCTACTTTCAATTCTTAAAAAAATTTATCCATTTTCAACCACGCACTTATTTTCTACTTCTAAAACAGCTCCTCCATTTGTGAGTCGGCAGACATCGACAACTGGTTTGATTAAAACTATTGAGCTTCATTCAGTGGATGGGAGAAAAAAATTCCCCCAGGTAAGCAATGTGATGCGAGACTGCCAACAGATCCCTGAGGCTTCCAATGTTCCAGAAACTGGCGAGACAGACAGTCAGCAGCCCTCACCTAGAAATGAAGCATTAAGTCCTGCATCAAGACTCCAGGAAGGACATCTTGCTCATCTACCAGAAATGGCCTCATTTTCATTCTCCGAAGAACAGACTGTTCCAAACGATGAAGTACATGCTTCTACTGCATAACTACTGTTTGTAATATATTATTATATTATTTTCTAAGTCTGTTCACAAATATATGGACTGAAATTACTCAAAGAGAAGAGCTGTGGAGCAGATACAGGTAAACTCTCATCTCTGGTTGCTCTTCTTATTTTTACCTCTTCAGATAACGAGTGAGATAATGAGTGAAAAAAATCAATCATCTTGTGCCATCTCCATATTTGAAGGGTGGTATACGCTGTCATAGGTTCTTCTGCTCATTTACATTATCAGCCTATTTTAGTCTGTCATAAAAGCTTGTCAAATCATTGGACAGTTATCACCATTATTGTCCACCAAGGAAATAACTCTAGAGGCACAACGAGCACTATACAATACAATCTTCATCCCAACGTTGTGCTATCAATGCCAGACCTGGTCCCTAGATGCAAGAACAATCAGAAAAATAACCTCTACTGAGATTAAATGTGTTAGATGAATGACAGGAAACAGTCTGAGAGATAAGATCAGAAATGAAGAACTGAGAAAAAAGCTAGGAATAGCCCCCGCCATAGAATATATAAGGAAACAACAGATAAAATGGTTTGGCCACGTGACAAGGCAGAAAAATCAAAATACAACATAGCGAGCCTTCAGCAAACATTGTGAGAACACCAGACCCAAGGGTCAACTATGAAAAAGATGGATCAATGGAATATTAGAAACACTAGGAAACATAACAGCAGCAGAGGCGAACAGAAGAGCAAAAGACTGCAAATTATATCTCCCCTCGACGCTAAAAGGCAGATGAGGAAGGAAAGAAGAAGAAGAAGATAAAAGAATCACAAATGTGTAGTTCTTACTCTCCTAGCAGCCTATTGTTATTACACACTGTTGATTGGCATTGCGGCTTATGCCTTCTTCTTGGCAAGGCACGATTTGTTCAACCATAAACAATGCCTCTAGGTTATATTAGACATGATTGGTATTAAAAACACTGTAGGAGAAACCACATTTTTGTTTCAATGTAGTCTTACTTTAATATCGCACTGTTGTATAGTTTCCTAGATGATGTTTTCTCCATCTTAATCTGAGTTTGCCTCGGATGTTTGTGTTCACCTGCTTTCAGCCTCTAGAATGTAGCAAAGCCCCTGTAGACTAGTGTAGTTCTCTAGAAAGTAACATAAACAAACCAGAACTCACGCAGCTCATGGCACAGATAACATTATTAACACACACAACATAAAGTTAGAACCAGAACTCACGCATCTCATGGCACAGGTAACATCATTAACACACACAACATAAAGTTAGAACCAGAACTCACGCATCTCATGGCACAGGTAACATCATTAACACACACAACATAAAGTTAGAACCAGAACTCACGCTGCTCATGGCACAGATAACATTATTAACACACACAACATAAAGTTAGAACCAGAACTCACGCTGCTCATGGCACAGATAACATTATTAACACACACAACATAAAGTTAGAACCAGAACTAGCGCAGCTCATGGCACAGATAACATCATTAACACACACAACATAAAGTTAGAACCAGAACTCACGCATCTCATGGCACAGGTAACATCATTAACACACACAACATAAAGTTAGAACCAGAACTCACGCATCTCATGGCACAGGTAACATCATTAACACGCACAACATAAAGTTAGAACCAGAACTCACGCATCTCATGGCACAGGTAACATCATTAACACACACAACATAAAGTTAGAACCAGAACTCACGCATCTCATGGCACAGGTAACATCATTAACACGCACAACATAAAGCTAGAACCAGAACTCACGCTGCTCATGGCACAGATATCATTAACACACACAACATAAAGTTAGAACCAGAACTAGCGCAGCTCATGGCACAGATAACATCATTAACACACACAACATAAAGTTAAATCCAGAACTCACGCAGCTCATGGCACAGATAACATCATTAACACACACAACATAAAGTTAGAACCAGAACTAGCGCAGCTCATGGCACAGATAACATCATTAACACACACAACATAAAGTTAAATCCAGAACTCACGCAACTCATGGCACAGATAACATCATTAACCCGCACAACATAAAGTTAGAACCAGAACTCACGCAGCTCATGGCACAGATAACACCATTAACACACACAACATAAGGTTAGAACCAGAACTCACGCCACAGATAACACCATTAACACACACAACATAAGGTTAGAACCAGAACTCACGCCACAGATAACACCATTAACACACACAACATAAGGTTAGAACCAGAACTCACGCCACAGATAACACCATTAACACACACAACATAAGGTTAGAACCAGAACTCACGCCACAGATAACACCATTAACACACACAACATAAGGTTAGAACCAGAACTCACGCCACAGATAACATCATTAACACATACAACATAAGGTTAGAACCAGAACTCACGCCACAGATAACACCATTAACACACACAACATAAGGTTAGAACCAGAACTCACGCTGCTCATGGCACAGATAACATCATTAACACACACAACATAAGGTTAGAACCAGAACTCACGCCACAGATAACATCATTAACACACACAACATAAGGTTAGAACCAGAACTCACACCACAGATAACATCATTAACACACACAACATAAGGTTAGAACCAGAACTCACGCCACAGATAACATCATTAACACACACAACATAAGGTTAGAACCAGAACTCACGCTGCTCATGGCACAGATAACATCATTAACACACACAACATAAGGTTAGAACCAGAACTCACGCCACAGATAACATCATTAACACACACAACATAAGGTTAGAACCAGAACTCACGCCACAGATAACATCATTAACACACACAACATAAGGTTAGTGATGCAATGGATCCCAGAATACTCCAACACACCAGGTAGCAACAAGGCATGTACATTAGCTAAGAGAGGACACAGACAGACACAATATCACACCGCCATCTCTTTAAGCACAGTCAAACAAATCATAAACTCCAACAGTAGAGAGGAGCAGTTGAATGGATGGGCCATAGGAAAAACAGGGAGAGAACTTTTTAAATACATGTCAAGGCCAAACCCCCTATGACAACATTAACAACCTGAAAAGAAGAGACCAAACCACCACCTTCAGAATGAGAACTGGTCATATACCATTGAACAATCACATCAACAGAACACAACGAAACCTAATTCAAGCATGGCCGCTCTGTGAACGAAAGACTAGAACATCATCTTTGTGACTGTCCATAGCTCACTGACATCAGAGCAACTCTACTTCCTCAAAGACCTGATAAATGGAACACCTTTTATGGACGGTTGGCTGTGTTCACTTTCTGCGCGGTTTCGCCTATGTCTTTTGGCATGTGCTGAGACTGCTACAATGGGGACTACAGTTACCTTTCTTTGTTTGGGAGATGAAATATTAATTCGGATGATTACGCTGGCATGGGCGGTTGAGCAATTATGGATTTTAATTCGTTTGCAGTGATACCAGGGCCCTCCATAACCAAATAACCTTTTATGGAACTACACGGGAACTCAGAAATACCTGCAGGTATCATTACATGGCATTGGACCAAAGGGCATAAGCTCACAGGCTGCTGGATCCATAACAAGAACAGACTAGTGTAGGTTTGTAGGCTTTTTCAGGGAATGAATTTTGCATGAATACCTGTTTTATTCTCAGCACATACTGGCATCCTTGGCACTCAGCTGCTCAGTGTCCTTAGTGTCAATAGGTGTTCCTTGCAATACATGCAGACAGTCTCCAGCTTTAAAGATGTATTTTTATCATAGAGAATTCTGACATTTCGGGCCGATTTATTTCTAACAATTTTGCCTCAACAGCTGCCGTTTAACCTACACTTTTAGATTTATTACTACTTTAGGGTTCTTTAATTTGCGCAGAGTGCACAAACAGGACTAGACATCAGATCTCACTACCTAGATCCCAGGGAAGGGTAAGACTGCGAATAAACCCAGATTAAAGGAAACAATTTATAAATACCAGGAGAGGGTAATACCACAAATAAACCACATATAAACCCACACATAAAACACATATAAACCCATATTAAAGAAACAAATTTCTAAATACCAGGGAAGGTTAATACCACTAATAAACCAAGAATAAAGAAACAAATTTCTAAATACCAGGGGAGGGTAAGACTGCGAATAAACCCATATTAAAAGAAAATATTCCCACAATATTCAGGGGGCCTCGTAGAGAAGCCTAGTAGAAAACCACCCGACTGGACTACCGACGTTCGGACAACCCGTGTTCGATTCCCGCTGGGAGCAGTGTGAATTGTACTCGTGGTTGGAAAAAAAAATACCCCCACAGTCGACCCAGCCATTAGCAGAAATAGGTACCAGGGTATAACCCTGGGAGGGTGAGGAATGTGGCTTCGCATGTGAGTTTCGATGCTTGAAGCAACACTATAGAGAAATCTCCGAACACTTCTGGATAGGCAGCCGAGCACATATGGGTGTAAACTCGCGTGCTAAGACGCCGGTTCAAGTCTCGTACTTTATCTTTACCTATTCCCACAAATTTCCAACCATTGACCTTTCTTCAAATGCCAACATCGTGTCTCTAGACAACCCAGACTTCTCCTTATCGCAGATTTAGCTTTCTCCTCTTCTTCATATATATATATATATATATATACTGTTTAATGTAAGAAGTCATAGGGCATTTTCTCTTGATGTGCAAACAATATTAATTGTTTCCGTATATAACCAAAGATTAGTTCTATGCAAATTCTGTCTCTTATGCTTTTAGTTATGATTTTGTCTTTATTGATCATTACTTATTTGTATAAGTGTAACTAGCTTCCACTTAGTCAGTTTTCTGTATCTTCACACTCAAGTTGCACTGTTTTTAATCCAAATACTTAATTTCAAATTTGGCTTGCCTTTGCTGCTAGCCTGATACTACATCTTCAACTTTGGCTTCTCTTTGTTACTACCCCAACATCACAACTTCAACTCTGGCTTCTCTTTGTTACTACCCCAACATCACAACTTCAACTCTGGCTTCTCTTTGTTACTACCCCAACATCACAACTTCAACTCTGGCTTCTCTTTGTTACTACCCCAACATCACAACTTCAACTCTGGCTTCTCTTTGTTACTACCCCAACATCACAACTTCAATTTTGGCTTCTCTTTGTTACTACCCCAACATCACAACTTCAACTTTTGGCTTCTCTTTGTTACTACACCAACATCACAAATTCAACTTTGTCTTCTCTTTGTTACTACTTAAACATTACAAATTCAACTTTGTCTTCTCTTTGTTACTACTTCAACATCACAAATTCAATTTTGTCTTCTCTTTGTTACTACTCCAACATCACAACATCAACTCTGGCTTCTCTTTGTTACTACTTCAACATCACAAATTCAACTTTGTCTTCTCTTTGTTACTACTCCAACATCACAACATCAACTCTGGCTTCTCTTTGTTACTACTCCAACATCACAACATCAACTCTGGCTTCTCTTTGTTACTACTCTATCATCACAACTTCAACTCTGGCTTCTCTTTGATACTACTCCAACATCACAACTTCAACTCTGGCTTCTCTTTGATACTACTCCAACATCACAACATCAACTCTGGCTTCTCTTTGTTACTACTCCAACAGCACAACTTCAACTTTGGCTTCTCTTTGATACTACTCCAACATCACAACTTCAACTTTGTCTTCTCTTTGTTACTACTCCAACATCACAACTTCAACTTTGTCTTCTCTTTGTTACTACTCCAACATCACAACTTCAACTTTGTCTTCTCTTTGTTACTACTCCAACATCACTACTTCAACTTTGGCTTCTCTTTAATACTACTCCAACTACACAACTTCCAATTTGGCTTCTCTTTGTTATTTGACCTACGCTTTTAGATTTATTACTATTGTCCATTTCAAAATGGTTAAGCCGCTATTTAATAATTAATATTTCTGTAACCACTTAATCGAAATTGTTCAAATTTTGCACATGACATAATCTCAATGTCCCCACGAATATATTTGTGTTCCTAATTAAAAAAGTATGGTTTTAAATTTTCTTTATTTAATGTATACAAATTTACTACCTCTTAGACAAACCATTATTTTATATGGTTTATCCCTTCATATTTCTGATCTATTTCGCTTAAAAATCTTTCACGCAATTTCCATGATTTATGTAGTTTCTCCGCACATTATTGAACGATGGTTGAGCGACAAGTAAATTTTGGATGTTTATAAACAGCTTCCATTTCTATTCATTGGCGTTGTATAAATCGTTGGGTGTTCTAGGCATTTATTGAAATGAGCGTTAAAGTCAAGTTTCTGACACTGCAATCAGTTGCAGTGAAGATTTATAAATATTTCTGCAGAGAATCTAAACATGGGAAACAACATCAGAGTATCTCAAATCCTGGAAAGAGAACTATTCACATTTTGGGTTTAAATAAGCATTCATTTAATCAATGACTCAAAGCTATTAGAGCCATTGGAGCAGGTGAAGGATGGTGCTGTGGGAGCAACCGACAAGTAGTGCCGGTTATGCTCCCCACTCCATGATGGCAGGCAGAGAATCTCATGTATAGAGACAATGGCTGTGATCTCCGACTAGTACAGTCACTGCCAAGAAGGAAAGGAATGGCAAACTACCTTCTTATATTGTCTAGAATAATCATGTCAAAAATAATTTGCGACATGGGTATGACACAGTCTTAATAGCAGAGACAGAGAACTACAAGATATGATAGATATAATAGTAAAAGAAAGCAACAAAAAAGGTCTCAGTATGAATAGTACGAAAAGAGAAGTAATGGTTCTATCGAAGAAACAATCATCACCATCATGCAGCATAAAAATAAACAGGATAAATCTGAAACAAGTTCAACGCATCAAATACTTGGGCACAATAATAACATCAGATGGAAGATGCACCACAGAAATAAAAAGCAGAATAGTTCTGGCCAAAATAGCATTTCACAAAATTAAAAATATCTTATACAACAAATCTATGTCAATAGAAGTGAGAAAGAGAGTTCATCGGTGCTATATAGAACCAAATCTGACCTATTTAAGCGAATCATGGACAGTAGACAAACAAATGAAAAGACGATTAGAGGCCACAGAGATGGGATTTCTCAGAAGAATATTGAAAGTTCCCTGGACAGCTAAAAAGACCAACGAGGAAGTTCTCAAAGAGGCCAACACAAAAAGGGAACTCCTAAAAAACATCAGAAAGATACAATCAACATTTTTCAGGCACATCATGTGAAGAGGAAAGTTGGAATACTTGGTTACAACTGGCAAAATAAAAGGTAAAAGTGATCGTGGACGAGAAAGAGAGAAAATACTGGATAGCTTGGTGTCATGGCATATAAAACAGTCAACAGCAGAACTGATACAATGCTCTGTGGATAGAAGATTGTGGAAGGACATGATTGCCTATGCCAACCGGTATGGCACATGATGATGATGATTTCACAACTATAGCTCCTAAGTGTTTGCTGTCCAATTCTGCCACAATTCTGACTTATATGCTCTTACAGTCTTAACGCCCCCCAAAGTTTTTCTCCCCCACTTCAGTACTATGACTCCACTGCTCCTTTTGCAAACTTCAAGATATGAGACACTAAAGGCCTAAGCAAAATTTGTGGGGAAAAAAAAGCATCCAGATATAAGTGATTCATGAAAACTGCTATTAAATTTGCTTGGGTCACAAGTCTTTGCTCATTGAATTGTTTTTCATATATTTCCTTAACACTTCCGCTATCGAGTAGTTTAACATACTGTGGCAATGCCGTTTTCATCAGTTTTTTTGTTTTTAATTTCAACTAAGAGCAAGAAAATTAATGAAAATTGATCTAAAACAGACAATTTGTTAGGAAAATTTTCTCAGAAAGTCAGAAAAGAGATTAAATAAGAGAATTACTAGATTTTAATAGAAATTATTGTGGAAACATCAAAACAAAATATGGCTCCTGGGTTTCCCGCATTGACTACTAGAATAGGGAGAATGAAAAGTAGCCTCTATCTATTGTCTTTTCTTGTGTTTACTAGAATATGGAAAATGTTAAGTAGCCTCTATCTATTGTCTTTTCTTGTGTTTACTAGAATATGGAAAATGTTAAGTAGCCTCTATCTATTGTCTTTTCTTGTGTTTGCTAGAATATGGAAAATGTTAAGTAGCCTCTATCTATTGTCTTTTCTTGTGTTTACTAGAATATGGAAAATGTTAAGTAGCCTCTATCTATTGTCTTTTCTTGTGTTTACTAGAATATGGAAAATGTTAAGTAGCCTCTATCTATTGTCTATTCTTGTGTTTACTAGAATATGGAAAATGTTAAGTAGCCTCTATCTATTGTCTTTTCTTGTGTTTACTAAAATATGGAAAATGTTAAGTAGCCTCTATCTATTGTCTTTTCTTGTGTTTACTAGAATATGGAAAATGTTAAGTAGCCTATATCTATTGTCCTTTCTTGTGTCTTGTGTTTTCTAGGATATGGAAAATGTTAAGTAGCCTATATCTATTGTCTTTTCTTGTGTTTACTAAAATATGGAAAATGTTAAGTAGCCTCTATCTATTGTCTTTTCTTGTGTTTACTAGAATATGGAAAATGTTAAGTAGCCTCTATCTATTGTCTTTTCTTGTGTTTGCTAGAATATGGAAAATGTTAAGTAGCCTCTATCTATTATCTTTTCTTGTGTTTACAAGAATATGGAAAATGTTAAGTAGCCTCTATCTATTATCTTTTCTTGTGTTTACTAGAATATGGAAAATGTTAAGTAGCCTCTATCTATTGTCTTTTCTTGTGTTTACTAGAATATGGAAAATGTTAAGTAGCCTCTATTGTCTTTTCTTGCGTTTACTAGAATATGAAAAATGTTAAGTAGCCTCTATCTATTGTCTTTTCTTGTGTTTACTAGAATATGAAAAATGTTAAGTAGCCTCTATCTATTGCCTTTTCTTGTATTTACTAAAATATGGAAATGTTAAGTAGCCTCTATCTATTGTCTTTTCTTGTGTTTACTAGAATATGGAAAATGTTAAGTAGCCTCTATCTATTGTCTTTTCTTGTGTTTACTAGAATATGGAAAATGTTAAGTAGCCTCTATCTATTGTCTTTTCTTGTGTTTACTAGAATATGGAAAATGTTAAGTAGCCTCTATCTATTGTCTTTTCTTGTGTTTACTAGAATATGGAAAATGTTAAGTAGCCTCTATCTATTGTCTTTTCTTGTGTTTACTAGAATATGGAAAATGTTAAGTAGCCTCTATCTATTGTCTTTTCTTGTGTTTACTAGAATATGGAAAATGTTAAGTAGCCTCTATCTATTGTCTATTCTTGTGTTTACTAGAATATGGAAAATGTTAAGTAGCCTCTATCTATTGTCTTTTCTTGTGTTTACTAAAATATGGAAAATGTTAAGTAGCCTCTATCTATTGTCTTTTCTTGTGTTTACTAGAATATGGAAAATGTTAAGTAGCCTATATCTATTGTCCTTTCTTGTGTCTTGTGTTTTCTAGGATATGGAAAATGTTAAGTAGCCTATATCTATTGTCATTTCTTGTGTTTACTAAAATATGGAAAATGTTAAGTAGCCTCTATCTATTGTCCTTTCTTGTTTGAAAAGGTGTCTTCCTTCTGTAATTATTCTATTTTCTTTTTTTAATTTTCAGAAACTGTGTAACATTATTTTTCAAACCAACTGCAGGTCTTCTTAACAGTCTAATTCACTGTCTCTTGTTTCCCTTTGTATATGAGGAGGGGATTGTTTTTTTTTGTTTTTTTTTTTTTGGGGGGGGGGGGGGGTGGTAAACTTTAAGTTTTGAAACAATACCAATTTATCTTGGTTAGTCATCAGATCATTTGCATGTCAGACAAATCTATAAGTGCTCAGATCATTTGCATGTCAGACAAATCTATAAGTGCTCAGATCATTTGCATGTCAGACAAATCTATAAGTGCTCAGATCATTTGCATGTCAGACAAATCTATAAGTGCTCAGATCATTTGCATGTCAGACAAATCTATAAGTGCTCAGATCATTTGCATGTCAGACAAATCTATAAGTGCTCAGATCATTTGCATGTCAGACAAATCTATAAGTGCTCAGATCATTTGCATGTCAGACAAATCTATAAGTGCTCAGATCATTTGCATGTCAGACAAATCTTAAGTGCTCAGATCCATTCTTTATCATAATCTTCAGCTTATTGCAAATGATGACAGGAGAACTGAAAAAAATGTACAAAAAAATATACCAAAAATAATATACAAAAAAAATATACCAAAAAAAATATACAAAAAAATATAGAAAAAAATATTTTTTAAAATATACAAAAAAGCGGTATGGTTAAAGCTGAGCATAATAAGTGGACAACACAAATTTGAATGACGTTTCAGCTCAATAGGATCTTGTTCCTGCTGAAGGCCTATTGAGCCAAAATGTTGTTCTAATTTGTGTTGTCCACTTAATATGTGAAGTATGAATCATACCGCCTTTTTCTATTTTTTTTTCTATATATTTGTTTCATTTCTCCTTACAATTAGCTTTACTGCAGCTTCGCATTTTTATGCATTTCTTTGCCTTGACCCTGTGAGTCGCGATAGCTTAGTGGTTAGTGAACTGGACTACAAAGGACAAGGGGTAGGGTTCGATCCCAACCGACGGCTTCCGGGTTTACCCAGCCTTAATTGGGTACCGGATTTTTTTCTGGGAAAGTAAAGCAGCACGGGCGTAATACCGACCACATTACCCCAAAAATCATGTGTTGAAGATCTGTAAAATATAGGGTCACTAACACCATATTTCCCTATACGACACTTGGCGTGACGGGGGTACTTTACTTTTTTTACTTACTTTGCCTTGACCCTGCAAATAATGACACCATATCCATGTTGGTTCACAAGTCTTCTTTAGCTGCCTGCAAAGCGTTAATGTCTTGCTTCTCTTCTGACTTGTTTAGTCTATTTAGTCTGGTCATAACCACAGATCTAAAATGATGACCTCTATCTATCTTTCGTTCGCCTGAAGTATCGTCTATATCTGCAATGTTGCTTCCTGTATAAATTTTACTGTCTTTTGTAATTCTTGCAGTGCCCCCTTAGCGTTGTATCTATGGGCCAAAGGATTTTCCTCAGTCCACTTTATTCAGTGCAGTCTTGAAGTATGTGTTCAGCAGTCTGGGGCGCCTGTCCACATGTACATGTAGTCGAGGCGCTGATCTTTAATTTTGTACACATGTGACTATGGAGTCGATCGTGTCATGTTCTGAGGCATATAATGATAACTCGTTCCCATCTATTCATATTATGGAAGACATCCTGATTTGGGGATTGTGGTCTTCTGATTGATTTGATTATCTGTTTCTTATGATGGTATGTAACCGGTTCATCTGGTTGTGCCTGTTGCAACTTCTTTTGCCAGTTGAAATAAAGACTTGAGTATCTTACTTGTTCTGCCCTCCGAGGAGTATTAAGACTATCAGAGAAGTCTTTTGCTCATCCATTCTCCGCAGCTGCTGCATCTGCAAGTACATTGGCTCAATTGTTCTATCTTTGTTGTAGAAATCATTGGAGGCCACAGAAATATGGTTTTTACAAATGAATGTTGAGTATACTATGCACAGCTAAAAATTGTCATGAGGACCTTTCAAAAAAAGGGACCAAAACAAAAAAAGAGGCCGAAACTAAAAAGAGACAAAGCAAAAAAAGAGGCCAAAGCCAAAAAAAAAAAAAAAAAAAAAAAAAAAAAGAGGCCAAAGCAAACAAGAGAATAAAGCAAAAAGGAGACCAAAGCAAAAAAAGAGACCAAAGCAAAAAGAGGCCAAAGCAAAAAAGAAGGCTAATTTCCCTCATCTGAAGAAAACAGTTATCATTATTTGACCAGGTAACAGAAAGGAACAATTATAATATATTGTGACAACTGGAAAAACTGAGGGAATGAAGAAACATAGGGAGAGCAGAGAAGAAAGAAGACGGTTTCAGAGAATGGTTTGGTAAGAAGTTAACAAATTAAATTATATACAACTATAGAGACAGGAAGTTGTAGAGAGACATGATCACTTCCACCAACAGGCACTGTATTTGATGATGGTGATGATCATAGTTGTCACTTTTCTACTTCTTCCTATATAAATACCACTTCAACACCACCATAATGATATGTTTCTTGTCACTAATTAAAGCTGATAGACTTTCCTCAAATTCTTATTTCCTGGTCTGAGACTGCCTTTGAGTTGTTATGCACTACTATCTCTACAACATGTATTTGTTATAATAATAATGATTATGTTTCATAAACTGTTATCTTCTTTTTTCTTTAAATAAAAAAAGTTAATTAAATATTCTTCCACTAAATTTATGAAATTTGGCAATAGGAATGCATTTGTATTATTCTTTTTAAATGTTACGTTTTCAATTATGGCTACAAATGTTAACATTCATATTTTAGGCTGATTGAACAGCTATGATATATCTTGGATAAATTGTTTGTACATCAATTTTACTTCACTTGCCCTACACATAATGTACATATATTATTTAATTATATTTCCTGACATGTCATTACCACGTAAGATTTATGAACGTATGTATTGGTCTGTGATCTGTTATGTAATTCAACATGTTGTTTACTTATTTGTTCATACTGAGGTATACAATGCACAAATGAGTTGGAAAAATGGAAATGAGTGATTGCTATTTATTTAAGATGACCGGTGAATATATGGAGTACTTATCTTTGCTCATTCTGATTGGTGGATTTGATGCATCTATATGTCTATTGTATGACAGAAGACAAAATAAATGCAGAATTTATTGTTCAAAGTAGCTGTAAACATAATTCCATATATATGCTCATTAAATATTTAACTTGCCTAAAGATATTAAATACATTACTAGCTTTCATATACAACTTGTGAAGGTACATACACTATATACATGACCCCTATGTGCTTTGATTTATGCTTAAATCAAAGATTTAAACATTTTTTTTATGATGACTGTACATTTTTTTTTAAAGGAATGTAATGAACAGTCATCCAGTGTCATCGTTTTAAAAGAAAGATCATGGCACTGGATAGGACATGCGCTGCGGAAACCAACTGAGAATATCTTACAACCAGCCCTTTATTGGAATCCCCAGGGGAGAGACTATGAAGAAGGGCAAGATATACTTGAAAAAGACTGGTAAAAGCAGGGATGAAGAGGAAGACATAGAATGATATTAAGAGAATGGCAAGAAACAGAACTGCTTGGAAAGTGTTTGTTGGAGACCTATGCTCCACATGGAGCTGAATGGTAGAAGGATGAACAGCTATGATTGTTAGAGAAATATAAATGGGTTCAGGAGTCCAGGGCAGTGATACACTAGACAGGTTAGTGTGGGTGATAAGGGTTACTAGAACCTGGATTAAGCAGGCATCTTGCGGTTAGCAGCCACTCAGTTGTTTTTAAGATATGGATATCACCATAAAGCGTAATCCACAGACTGCAGCATATCAAGAATCTAGATGATGATAAAAATCATGATGTCACAGTGTCAATGTGTGCCATTAGCTAACCAAGGAAGGTTATGTGGTGGGCTTCAGAGGCACTCTTGATTTCCCCGAGTTCTGCTGACAAATTTAGATCTTGTACATTCTAGAGTTACTGCAATTCTACATATTCTATTTCAACAGCATTCCAGATCTACAGAGACTACAGTAATTCTCATCTCATTAACCAATCCATTTTGATGCAGATTTTTACCTGATAGCCCACTTGGAAATTGAGGTTTTGTCCAGCTCTGGGTTACTGGCTCTGCACACACAAATCATATATCTTATGCTCCACTCAGAAATCTAGGGGAAAAAAAACAGAAGTGGCAGAATAAGAAGTCAGGTTTAAATTGTGTTCATTCAACAAGAAACTGGTACCAGATTATACACCCTTCACCATCTGCTGATAGAGACTTAGCTCCTTTAAGGTCAGCCTAATTATATAGTATGGCCAGTTCTGCACATGATTCCATCCAGAAGAAGATGTCTTACCTCTAGACCACCCAGTCCCCACAATAATTTTTTATGTGAAAGAAATCATAATGGAAGCCTACAAGTATGTCAATGGACAATGCTTGCTTCGTTAGCCCAATGACTAAAAGAATGCACCCCTTCATCGTCCACCCTTAAAAGAACGTTAAGTGGGCGTGTCTGCGTTGTGTTGTGATTTGCAGTAAAACTGTGATATTTGCGTCTTTCGACACAACACATCTGACTTCAGCATGACATTTTTTAGTACTGGGTTGTCGTCCTTTTTTTATCCCTACCTGCTTGACCAGACTAGGAAACAGGTTAGCCTGCTACTGGAGGCACCATGGAGAGATGGAACAGAGTCTGGATAGTTCTGGTTCAATGATCCTGGAGCAAGCCATCAACTGTCGGTCACTGACAACTCCCAGCTCCTCTGCTGGGAGGCTCTTTTGTCTCCTCAAAGGACAATAAAATGATAAAATATGTCTGGAATTGTTACTGCTTTCTTTGGGCTTGTACAGAATCATCAATGTGCAGGTTTTCACCAGCAATTTTCATCAGTATTATTACTTAGGTAGATAAATCCTGTCAGCCTTACCAGCAGCTTGTCAGAGTTAAGGCCAGTTCACACATTTGCAGCAGACACTGGCCCCCAACAATTTAACACAACTCAAACCAAAGATTATCAAACAGGATGAATTATAATTCACGCACTTGTGTTTCCTTATCTCTATTATAGAATTAAATCAAATGTTCTGCAAATGAATGAGGACCTCAAAATCCAGATATGTGATTCTTGAGAAAAGTGAAAACAGGTTCTCATAAACAAACATGGTGTGTTACAAGTTATAAGACACTCTGTGATTGCTTGAAATGCAATCACTGCAGATACAAATGAAACAATCACAACTAATTTGGTTTGAATATGTCTGTAGAATTGCAGATTGACCACAAAGAAGAAGCAAAGAAAAGCAACTGGATACTGAAAAAAGGTTTCATAATCAAAAGGGAAAATACACATGGCACTCCATGAAAATATCAAGATGTTGACAGTACCAGGATCTTCTTTATTTCTTCAGAAATATGTCTGTCTACACATCAAAGTAGTCAGAGAAAATAGAAGAGGAAATGCAATTGAAGTAAGAAGAATGTGCCAACAAAAATACTGACAGATAAAACAGACCTCAGAAAACAGTAAAAAGTGTTGAGGAAAAGAAGCAAGAAACCGAAAAAAAAAACTAAAAACAGATAGTGTGGTCAGTGAAATGACACCCTTTTGACTGACCTTGGTGTATAGATTGTGGTTAAAACTGATTGCCATTACAATTACGAATGACTTATTACTATTATTACTATTAATATTGCTGTTATTATCACTACTAATGTATTTATTATTAATATTATTATTAATATTATTATTATTATTATTAATATTGTCCTTTGAGCCATTCATATGTTAATACTGTTGTCCATTTCTCAACATTCATTCATAATAAATAATCAAATTCCTTATTTTATTTCCTTTCTGTGATATCAAGCTGTTGTTCATAGTAAGACTAGAATCATGATCATATATTGGAATAACATTGATTTTTACATTGCCTCATTATGTAACAAAGAAATAAAGTTTCCTTGGGGGAAAACAATGTTTTTCTACTTTTATTACTTTTATTTCTTTAAGCCACTTTGACATATATGAATGAGCAATTATTTCTTTCAAAATCACTAACACAGAATTATGGAAATGTACCAGTCAAATACCAGTGGATAAAGAGATACAGTGAAGACGATGGCGATGGATAGGACACACACTGCGGAAGCCAACTGACAGTATTAAACAACAAGCCCTTCTTTGGAATCCCAGGGGAAAAGACAAAGAGGAAGACCAAGAAATTCTTGGAGAAGACAGACAAAAGCAGAGATGAAAACGATGGGGAAGACATGGAATGATCTTAAAAGAATGGCAAGAAACAGAACGACTTGGAAAGTGTTTGTTGAAGACCTATGCTCCACAGGGAGCTGAAATGTAGAAGAAGAAGAATTATTTCTTTTAAATCATATCACTTAAAGTTACTTCATCTTCTTCCTTCTCAGCGTTCTCCTGTTAAGTGGTCATGGTTGAGCAATGTCCCTAGTTTATGGCAAAGTCGCAATATCTGTGCCTCACGGTCCAACACATCTATCTCAGTATGGATAGATTTGGAAGACATCTAGAAGACACATTGCAGTAGAACTAAGAATAAACAGTGTATCTTCAACCCCAAAGAAAAAATCAGCCTATAAAACATGAGCCAGAAACGTGAACATTTACTAAGCATCTATACGTGCCTCAAAATAGACACCTTTCACAAAATATCTTTACAGAATAACAATTGTTTTTTTGTTCCTACTACTTCTTCTTCTACATTCACTTGATAGTTTCATTTTCTGCCATTAAGACCAAAGGATGTCATTTCACAGGCCACAGAATTCATTGTCTACCATTTGGGCCAAAGAGTGTCATTTCACAGCCCACAGAATTTGTTGTCTATCATTAGGGCCAAAGGGTGTCATTTCATAGCCCACAGAATTCATTGTCTATCATTAGGGCCAAAGGGTGTCATTTCACAGCCCACAGAATTTGTTGTCTACCATTAGGGCCAAAGGGTGTCATTTCACAGCCCACAGAATTTGTTGTCTATTATTAGGGCCAAAGGTTGTCATTTCACAGGCCACAGAATTCATTGTCTATCATTAGGGCCAAAGGGTGTCATTTCACAGCCCACAGAATTTGTTGTCTACCATTAGGGCCAAAGGGTGTCATTTCACAGGCCACAGAATTTGTTGTCTACCATTAGGGCCAAAGGGTGTCATTTCACAGCCCACAGAATTTGTTGTCTACCATTAGGGCCAAAGGGTGTCATTTCACAGGCCACAGAATTTGTTGTCTACCATTAGGGCCAAAGGGTGTCATTTCACAGGCCACAGAATTTGTTGTCTACCATTAGGGCCAAAGGGTGTCATTTCACAGGCCACAGAATTTGTTGTCTACCATTAGGGCCAAAGGGTGTCATTTCACAGACCACAGAATTTGTTGTCTACCATTAGGGCCAAAGGGTGTCATTTCACAGGCCACAGAATTTGTTGTCTACCATTAGGGCCAAACGTCACCAACGCCAGTAGGCCCGGTACTTGATGATGATGATGATGTTAGTGAATTTGTCCTGCCATTTTCATCCTTTTATTCTGCGTAAACATCCATTAATGAAAGTCTGTATCTTCATGATTGTCAATTTTGTTGTTCTCCATGTTTCACAGCCATATAATAGGACTGACTTAACATTGGAGTTGAAAATGTTTATTTTTGTATTTAACCTAATTTCTTTTGACTTCCATATGTTTCTCAGTGCAACAAAAGCTCCTCTTGCTTTTGATATCCTTATTTTGGTATCATTTCTGTTCCTCCCTCTTTATCTACATTACTGCACAGATATATGTAATATTGTATGTCTAGTAGAGGTATTTCTCCTAATTTTATTTGGTTATTGCCAACTGTATTAATTCTCATAATGTTGGTCTTATCTTTATTAATTTTCAGTCCTAGCTATTGTGATCTCTCATCAAGTATGCTCATTTTATCCTGCATCTGTTGATGGTTGTGTAATAGGAGAGCTATGTCATCAGCAAAGTCTAAATCATCAAGTTGTTTGGTCTGTGATCACTGGATTCCATTTCTGTTGTTTTGAGTTGAGTTATTCTCATAATCCAATCTATGGCCAGTAGAAAGAGAAATGGAGACAGAAGGCATCCTTGCCTTACTCCTGTTCTTATTTCAAATGCTTCTGTAAGCTGTCCTTCATGCACCACACTACATTTTGTTCCATCATACATTGTTTTTATCAGGTTAATAAACTTTATGGGGATTTGGTAATGACTCAGCAACTTCCAAAGCATTCTTCTGTCTAAACTATCAAATGCCTTTTCGTAATCTATGAATCCAATATAAAGTGGAGATTTTAGTTCTAAACTTTGTTCAACTGTTATGCGTGGAGTAGTTATTTGATCAGCACATGATTTGTTCTTCCTAAAACCTGCTTGTTCATCTCTCAAGTGTTTCTCTATGGCCTCCTTTAGTCTCTCCAGAATGATTCTGCCTAATATTTTTCCTGGCACTGATAGTAGCATAGTTCCCCTATAATTTGTGCACTCCTGTAAACTTCCTTTCTTTGGTAGTTTGATCATATAACCTTATTTCCAGTCTTTAGGTATTTCTTCCCTCTCCCAAATTTTATCTAATAGATTATGTAACATCTTGGTAGAGGTGTTAATATCTGCTTTAATGGCTTCCAAAGGAATTTCATCTGGTCCTGTGGCTTTTCCATTTTTAATAGTTTGATGGCTTTCATTATTTCTTCCTTGCCTGGTTTTCCACAGTTAACATGTAACTCTTCTTCTGCTGGTAGTATATCTGGAGGATTATTTGAGCCGGGTCTGTTCAAAATCTGTTTGTATTTTCCACCTAATTTCTTTGTGCTGTTGTACAGATCTTTCATATTCCCTTTATTTGCTGCTTCTTCTGCCTCTTTAGATAGTTCATCTATATATTTCCTCTTATCCCTCTTAATGCATATTCTCACTTCGTTGTCCACCTCTGTGTAAGCTTCCTGTAGTGTGTCGTCTTCAACTTCACTTTATTACTTCTCGTTTTGTTTTTACATATAATATGTGTAAGGTGACCATTCGTCCCGGATTGTCCGGGACAGTCCCGGAATTTGACATTTTTTTAACCTTTGTCCCGGATTAGCTGCCGTACCTATTTTGTCCCGATTTTGGCATATTTTTTAGCTTTTGTCCCAGATTTGATAAAAAATAATTTGGGACACAAACGTTTACCAATTTTGCCATTTTGGTATATGGCGTACATTTCTTCAATTAAAAAAAATATTATTCCGTTGCTGTGTAGACAATTTTGTTTAATATCAAAACAGTAGAATGCGCTCCTAGTTTTAAATCTCGTATATATTCGTTGTGTTAATAACTTTCACTTTCACTTTCGCAAAAAATGGCACCGAAGCGTAATTGCAGTTTTAATCAAGATTTACAAAAGGAATACCCTTTTATAAAAAAGTCTACATCGTCATCAGACTTCACTGTAAGATGTAATATATGTTCATCCGGGTTTACTATTAACCATAGTGGATGTGGTGATATTAAGAGCCACATAAATAGTGATAAACATAAGAGAGCCGTCGCTACTGCTGCATCAAGCTCGTCGTTGACAAATTTTTTTCGAGCTGAACAGGTTGGTGACAAAGAACAGTTAGCTGCTACAGAAGGTGCCTTTGCATATCATACAGTGATGCACAATCACACGTTTAGATCTATGGACTGCACATCAAAATTGCTTCAGGTAACTTTAGGACCAAAATTTGCTTGTGCACATACGAAAACAGAAGCTATTATTCGGAATGTGTTCACACTCTATGCTCTAAACGAGTTGAGATGTGACCTAGAAAACGTAACATTTATCTCCATACTGACAGATGCCTCCAACCACAAATAAATCAAGATTTTTCCTTTGCTTGATAGATACTTTGATCGCAATAAGGACTGAAAGTTAGAATATTAGAGTTGAAGTCATTGCCGGGTGAAACATCTGATATAGTAAGTAGTTTTCTTATTGACTGTCTAACTGAAAATGGTTTAGAACTGAAAGTAGTTGGATTATGTGCAGACAACACAAATTCTAATTTTGGGGGCGCTGAAAGAAAAGGACAGAACAATGTTTTCACAAAACTGAAAGAAAACCTTGGACATAGTTTGATAGGTGTTGAGTGTGCTTGCCATATTTTCCACAACACTGTTCGAGCAGCTGCAGACGTATTGCCTGTTGATGTTGAAATGACTATTGCAAAAATTTATCTGTACTTCAAATCATACACAGTTAGAGTTGAAAGTCTCAAGGAGTTTTGTCAGTTTGTCGACACAGACTTCCAGATGATTTTAGGTTATGCACAAACTAGGTGGCTTGCGCTCTTGCCTGCTGTTGAAAGGGTTCTTTACATGTTCCTGCCTCTAAAATCATATTTTCAATCTCAAGACAGATGCCCAGTTTTTATACAGGAATTCTTTGAAAACCCACTGTCTGAGGCATGGCTTATTTTGGTTCACAGTCAGGCATCCTCTTTCCACGAAGCAGTGCAGAAAGTAGAGGGACAGATGGCCACTGTATTTGAAGTCATTGACAACATCAATAGGTTGAAAGCTATCTTGGAGTCCAAGCTGGAAGACGGCTTCTTGCCATCAAGAGTTCAGATAATCCTTAAAAAGCTGGAAATGGAAGGATTTCCACGAGATGATGTGAAAAAGTTTAACGCCAGTGTTTCTTCATTTTATGAAACAGCTTTAAGTTATTTGAAGAAATGGGCTGCAAATAATTTTCAAAACCTAGAGTCTTACAGCTGGGTAATGCTGAACTGAACACCAAATTGGGAAGATATTGAGAAGTCTTCATCATTAGTGAGTCAAACAGTGCCTTCAGTCGACTTTCCAGAAAATGAAATGTATGACGAATATGTGACGAATAATGTCTACATGAAACAGTTCGTTACTTCACAAAAATTAGTGAGTGGAGTCTTAATAAAACATTACCAGGGCAGCGTTGGGTTGAACTAGCTTCCCAATTCATAAACAATCATGTGCCCGTTTCACATATTCTGAAGTTGGCAGAGTTCTTTTTGTGTCTACCTGGAACAAATGCTGCAACAGAACGAGTGTTTTCTCTGATGAACAGTTTGTGGACAAATGATAAAACACAACTAGGTGTTGAAACTTTAAAAGCCATGTTGATCACCAAAGTGAACTATGAGGGAACATGTGTCGAATTTTATAAGATGCTGCATACAAAGAAGGACATTTTACAGAAAATTCACTCATCTGAAAAGTACAGCATCTCTGTTTCACCTTCAATTTAAGTGAGTATCACTGTTTTTTTTTATCTCCTGATTATCCTGATAGCGTATTGTAGGTCTATATTATTAGATGTTTTAAAATGTATGTATTATTCACTTGAAAATGACAGCAAGAAGAAATGTAATTTTATTGGTGGAAAATTGAAGTAAAATTATTCGTCCCGGAATGGGATTTCAAAAATATGGTCACCTTAAATTAAAATATGTGTCTGCTTTCTACTTTCTTGTTCTTTTATTTATCCAGGGTCTGTGCTGTCATCACAGTCATCCATGATCCATGCCTTATTCTGACATTCTCTTTCTTTTCTTCGCATGTCTCTTTCCATATATTATATCATAATTATATCATAATCATATCATATGATTATATCCTTTACCTGTTTCCAATTATCTTCTTGTCTTCTATACTCAAAACTGTCAACTGTATTTTCTAGTTCTATCTATCTATTGACCTTTCGAGCCGTAGCCGGCCCATAGGGCGTAGACCAAGATTAAGATACACCTTCTCCTATCTGAATTTTTGTTCTAGTTGGAGAACAATAAAAAAATAAAAAAAAAATAATTATTATATATATATATTATATATTAATATATTATATTATTTATAATCATTATAATCAATCAGTTTTCAGAGTAAGAAACCGCAAACTTACTACCATACTCACATATCATCTCCCCCTCGACGCCTAAAGGCAAATCAGGAAGAAAAGAAAGAAAACCAAAAATCAGGAGAGATAATTTGTTTGGAAGAGAGACGCTAAACTAGGACTTTCCTTAGAATCGTTATAAGATGAAACTTACCACCCAACATGTAGCACTTCTAAGTCTAGAGGCGGCAAAATCTTAGAGAAGTTCGTTTCTCACAATAATTCCGTAGCCATTTTTAAACTACACATTTATAATTAACCAAAAATAAGAAATAATGTTTGCAACAAAACAATAAATATTTTGACAGGTTAATCATCAAGCCACACCTGGACCCTAGATGTAAGAACAATAAGTAAAATAACCTCTACAGAGATAAAATGTGTTAGACAAATGACAGGAAACAGTGTGAGAGATAAGATCAGAAATTAAGAACTGAGAGAAAAGCTAGGAATAGCCCCCGCCATAGAATATATAAGGAAACAATAGATAAAATGGTTTGGCCACGTGACTAGGCAGAAAGAACAAAACACAACACAACGAGCCTTCAACAAACGTTGTGAGAACACCAGACCCAAGGGTCGACCACGAAAAAGATGGGTCGATGGAATATTAGAAGCACTAGGAAACATAACAGCAGCAGAGGCGAACAGAAGAGCGAAAGACCGCAAATTATATCTCCCCTCGACGCTGAAAGGCAGATGAGGAAGGAAAGAAGAAGAAGAAGATTCATCCGAAGTAATGGCAATAGCGAGAAAGAAATAAAAAATAAACATCATAATAGATAATACAACTCTGAAGCAAGTAGACAATTTTAAATATCTGGGTAGCACGTTAACACAAGACAATAACCAAGAGACAGAGATATAAGGTGTAACAAAGCATGGCAAGTTATAGGCCAAGTATCAACACTATTGAAAAACAAAGCAATAACTACGGAAGCAAAAAGGGCAATATACAAATCAATTTTTCTACCAACTCTGTGCTATCAGTGCCAGAATTGGACGCTGGACTCTAGAACAATAAGAAAGATAACGACCACCGAAATGAAATGTGTCAGAAGAATGACAGGAAACAGCTTAAGGGACAGAATAAGAAACACCGACCTGAGGAAGAAACTCGAAATTGAACCACCCATCGAATACATAAAGAAACAACCGATAAATTGGTTCGGCCACATAACAAGACAAAAAGAACTAACAATGACTCAAAGAGCCTTAAATAAACGCTACGAAAACGCCAGATTAAGAGGAAGACCGAGAAAGAGATGGATAAAGGGAATACTAGAGTCACTAGGAGGAATAACATCAGAAGAGCAAAGAATCACAGATTGTTTCTCCCCTCGACGCCAACGGTAGCAGAGGAAGGATAGAAGAAAGTAGAAGAAGAAGAATCATGTGCCATGGCGGTTTTTGTAGGCGATCATGCCCTTTCACAATCTTCTTTCCATCGTGCATCGTATCAATTCTGTTGCTGACTGTTTTCCATTTCATGACAAGCTATCTAGTATTTTCTCTCGTTGTCGTCCATGATCTCTCTTTCCGTTTATTTTGCCAGTTGTAACCAAGTATTCCAACTTTCCTCTTCTCATGATGTGTCCGAAAAAGGTTGATTGTTTCTTTCTGATGTTTCTTGGGAACTCATCTTTTATGTTGGCCTCTTTGAGCATTTCGTCATTGGTCTTTTCAGCTGTCCAGGGAACTTTCAGCATTCTTCTGTGAAATCCCATCTCTGTGGCATATAACCGTGTTTTCATTTGTTTGTTTACTGTCCATGATTCGCTTCCGTAAGTCAGCATTGGCTCTATATAGCACCAATGAACTCTTTTTCTCATTTCTATTGATATAGATTTGTTGCATAAGATATTTTTCATTTTCTGAAATGCTATTTTGGCCTGAGACATTCTGCTTTCTATTTGTGTGGTACATCTCCCATCTGATGTTATTATTCTGCCCAAGTATTTGAAAGGTTGCACTTGTTTCAATTTTGTCCTGTTTATTTTTATGCTTCATGATGATGATGATTGTTTCTTCGATATGACCATTACTTCTGTTTTCTTACTATTCAGACTGAGACCTTTCTTGTTACTTTCTTTTACTATTATGTCTATCATTTCGTGTAGTTTATTCTCTGTCTCTGCTATTAAGACTGTGTCATCCGCATATCGCAAATTATTTATGTTGTGATCTTTGACTTCAATTCATTTTTTGATTGCTATTGATCTTATAATATTTTCGCTGTAAAGTGAAAACAAATCCGGCGACAGAACATGGCCTTGTCTGACTCCTTGTTTCATATATTGGAACTGTCCTGTTTAACAAGTTATCTCTACAAAATCAATGTATTAATTATTGATCCTTCTTGCACCGTTAGACATCGTAATGGCTTAAAGTGTTTTTCACCACCCATGTCTATTCTGCTTGCCGAGCGTGCTGTAAATGTCAATGCACTCACTTAGTGTTGTATTACAGATCCGTCTGTATAGACTGCATCTTCATCATCGGTGTTATCCCAGATGAGACCGTTGACTTCCGCATTGACCACGACCGGGTTCTGTTCCCTACTTTTCCTGTCGAGTGTGACAATACACGAAAATGTCCCCTTGAATGACGTAGGTAACGGTATCCGCTCCACGCCAACATTGATATTGGTAAGCCCACAGACCTGTTTGATGACAGGTTCTGCTTGGACCACATTGCTCTTCTCAGGTCCGTGTACTGGGGTCAATCCTGTAGAACATGATTTGTAGTCATATTGTCCAGTGTACAGTGGCATATGCTGGTTGTACCTATTTTGAATTTGGTGAAGATGTGATGTCTCATTCTATTGTGGCCAGTGCGTAGGCGAAGTATGATGACTTGATCCCTCCTTGATAGTTGATGGTATCCGTCACTCTCGATATGCTTTGTATGTTCTCGTTTCCATTTTTCATGGAACTGACCTTTGAGGATGGATTTGACTTCATCATAACTGAGCAGATGGTTCTCTTGTGGTAATCTCCCTCCCTCTTTAGCTAATTTGTCTGCGCGTTCGTTCCCATGTATATTACAGTGTGATGGTATCCACTGAATGACTGCTCTCTGGAAGTTATTGCATAGTTGGTCCAGGGTTGTTCTCAAGTCATCTAGTTCATTGTTCTTGGTGCTTTTTAGAGCTGATAGTACTGACAGTGCATCAGTCAGAATCACCAATTTATTGTGCATGTTATTTTTGTGTTGAGTAGCCAGTGTTGCAGCATCTCTGATGGCCTCAGTTTCTGCTTTAAAGTTGTTTGAGAATTTTCTAGTAGTTATTGACTTGGTGATCTCGTAATAATTATTCAGCGTCAAGAACATACCTCCCCCTCCATTTCTGGTGGCATTTGTAGCAGAGCCATCTGTGTATATGTGGGACCAAAAGTCCTGTGGGTAGGTATCGTGTATGTGTTTTTCTGCTACGTGTTTTCTTTCTGTGTCTGGGTGCGTTTTTTCATGATTCCTGTTATATTTTCCTTAAGTTCTGGTATTTTATGTTTTCCATGAGGAGACATATCAGATGGGCCCAAGGGTATCTATATTATTTGGGAAAGTACTTGTCTCCAGTAGTTAGTTCACTGGCAATTGCAGCGAAGTTGCTCCTCTTTAGTCGTACAATTCCGGAACCAGTTATTCTTTGGTGCATGGGGTGGCTAAGGAGCCTTCTGTATTTCTCCGCTTGTTGCAATACTTTAGTGATCCGTCTGTAATCTAAGGGTTGTAAACCTGTTACTGTTTCTAGAGTCTTGATAGGTGTAGATTTCATAGCACCAGTGGTGATACGGGCAGCTTGGTTCTGTGTTCTGTTAATTTTGCTAAGGTGTGATTTGGAAGCCATAGCCCAGGCTGTGACTCCATACTCTACAACTGGTCTGACTCTTCCTACGTATAGTCTTTTCAAAATATTGCTGTGTGGCTCAATTTCTTCATAATATTTGTTCGTTTTCTGGCTTTTTTCCTTGCTCTGTCTATCTGATTTTTCAAAGTCATTCTGCGATTCATGGTGACGCCAAGATATGTTGGGTTTGGTGAATAGGGAGTGTATGGTCTTTTATCTTCAAGTTTGCAGAGAGTGTTTTTCTTGATAGGCTGAAAATTGTATATGTAGTTTTTTTTTCGTTGATTGGTAAGAACCAGGTGTTCGTCCATTTTTCAAGTTCACCTAGGACATCTTGCATCCTGGGTCCAGCCACCGACATACTTTCCTCGCGAGCCCATAACGCCAGATCATCTGCATATATTGCTGAGTGTATTCTGGGGGGGGGGGGGGAATGTCTATTACGATGTCATTTATGAAAATTAAAAAGAGTGTTGGGGACAAGACTCCGCCTTGTGGAACACCTTGTTCGATAGAGACCTTCTTACTTAGTTAACCTTGAACTTGTACTCTGGCCGTTCTATCGTAAAGTAATTTTAATGTCATGAAACATATACTAACATGTACTTGGAGACGCACCAAGATAGACGCACCAAGATGGGCGCTTGTTTGCGTTTGAACAAAGCCCAACGGCCAAGATCTGAATTTGCAGAATTTCGTTCATCTGAATTTGTAGATTTTCGTTCATTCTCAACGGTGGCCGTTATAGTTTAGCTTTTGCTAACACAATGCCTGGAGTATAAGCTCGGACCACCATCTTATCGTGCTTTCTCCCTGCATCACAGACTAAACGGACTCTGTCTAAATGAATCAAATTAGTAAATAACCTTGATAATAGCGAATAACAGCCACTGCTGTTGCTGCCGAGGTAACGCCAAATAAGATAGGTCTTGAGAAATGTTTACCAAGCCAAGGCTGGTGTTCTTGCACATAATAACCTACTTTGACTTGTTAGTAACGTTGCTACTACCGCTGATCGCCATTACTGTCATGCTCTTCACGATCGTTCTGTCCATCATACAGAATTCCCGGTGGAAGAAGCTCAGAGGCCTGCCGATGCTGGAAGTTTCCGAGCTGAAACCGATCAACGATCCTAGGTGGAGCTCAGTGCGAGCAAGCGCCCAGGTTTGTGTGGCTAGGCTGCTCTTTGCCTTGTCTCTATCTTACATCATTATGAACGCACCCAGCCACGTGGCCAGATTGTACTATCAGAAGCGGACTCAAGATTCAGGGGACATGAAATTGACATTCTCTGAAGGTCTTATCTGGCTGATCTTCCTGCACGTCGACCACGCCCACCATGCCTGCAAGTTTTGGATCTTCGTGGTCGTCAGTAGAAACTTTACCAAGAACATCAGACAAACTTTGGTGGACGTTACCAAGAGTATATGTTAGTCGTGGATTTTATCTTGGTGGGTGTATGTCCTGTCTATGGCTGATATCTTAGTGGATGTATGTGCTGTCTACGGCTGATATCTTGGTGGGTGTATGTGCTGGCCATGGCTCATATCTTTTTGTGTGTCTGGGCTGGTCATTGTTTATATCTCGGTGTGTGTCTGTGCTAGCCATGGCTCATATCTTGGTGGGTGACTGTGCTGGCCAGGGTTCATATCTTGGTGTGTGTCTGTGCTGGCCATGGTTCATATCTTGGTGTATTTCCATGCTAGCCATGGCTCATATTCCCTCCCAACCGACGGCTACCGGGTTCACACAGCCTTAAATGGGTACCGGATTTTTTCTGGGAAAGTAAAGCAGCACGGGCGTAATACCGACCACATTACCCCCAAAATCATGTGCTGAAGGTCTGTAAAATATAGGGTCACTAACACCATATTTCCCTATACGCCACTTGGCGTGACAGGGGTACTTTACTTTTTTTTTTTACATGACTCATATCTTAATGTGTTTCTGTGCTAGTCATGGTTCATATCTTGGTGTGTTTCCGTGAAGCCATGGCTCATATCTTAATGTGTTTCTGTGCTGGCTATGGCTCATATCTTGGTGTGTTTCTGTGCTAGCCATGGCTCATATCTTAGCTTGTGTATGTGTGCTGACCATGGCTCATATCTTGGTGTGTGTCAGTGTTAATCATGTCTCATATCTTTGTGTGTGTCTGTGTTTAGTCATATCTCATATCTTAGTGTGTATCTGTCTTAGTCATGTATCATATCTTTGTGCGTGCATGTCTGTGTTAGTCATATCTCATATCTTTGTGAACATGTCTATGTTAGTCACAGCTCATACCTTTGTGTGTGCTTGTCTATGTTAGTCATATATCATATTTTTGTGTGTATGTCCATGCTAGTCACATCTCTCATCTTCGTGTGTGTCTATCTATGTTAATCATGTCTCATATCTTTGTGTGTTTGTGTTTAGTCATATCACACATATTTGTGTGTGCATGTCTATGTTAGTCACATCTATCTTTATCTTTGTGTGTGCATGACTGTTTTTAGTCATATCTCATATCTTAGTGTGTGTATCTGTGTTAGTCATATCTCATATCTTAGTGTGTGCCTGTGCTAGTCACATCTCATATCTTAGTGTGTGTGTGTGTCTGTGTTAGTCATATCTCATATCGTTGTGTGCATGTCAGTGTTAGTCACATCTCATATCTTTGTGTGTGCATGTCTGTGTTAGTCACCTCTAGTGACTCGGGCAGATGGTGCTCGTAAACCTGGGAGGGCAGACCATCTAAGGGCAGAATCCCCCTACAGAAAAAACAATCTGCTGCCCTGCAGGAAGATTGGGGACAATCAAAGGCTAAGGAAAGTAAACCTGAACAAAATGCTGGCTGAAATCGGATGCACTGGGCCACTGGCGCAGAACACAGTGCACAATGCAGATCAGTGTATAGATAAAAGGTTCCACTGTCGGGAACTTCCCCGGTTAAGCGGAGTACATGCATGTGATCTGAAATCCTCTACAGTGTGCGTGATAGTGTGTTCTGTGTTGATTGCAATTCAATATACGTCATCGTTGGAATACTGGTCAATATGACGGTTAGGCGGCAGGAACTTTTAATTGCTGTGTCTGAAAAGTGTTCCTTGTTGCAGTTTCCGCATATTCCAAGTCAGGCTTGTTGCAGGAGCTACTGAGTTAAGTGCTCTGTGCACACCGTGAGCTGTATGTATCATCCGTGTTGATCATGTTTCGATATTCCAATGGTTTACGATGAATGCTGATATCGTATGGCAGGGAACAGTTGGCCGTGTTCACTTTCTGTGCAGTTTCGCCTTATGTCTTTTGGCGTGTGCTGAGACTGCTATGATGGGGACTACAGCTACCTTTCTTTGTTTTGGAGATGAGTTAGTAATTCGGATGATTCCACTGGCACGGGCGGTTGAGCAATTATGGATTTTAATTCGTTTGCAGTGATACCGGGGCCTTCCATAACCAAATAACCAAATAACAGTGCAACGTTTAAACAGGTATTCAAGCAGAGTGGATCTAACACTCTAATTGACTTTAATTATGATGTCAATTCACTTAAACAGACAGCTGTCTTCATGTGAGAGTATGGAATCCTACTCTGATTGAGTCCTGATCGTAGAGAGAGAGAGAGAGAGAGAGAGAGAGAGAGAGAGAGATACTAACATCAAAACAAATAACACCAGGGCTAAAATTAAGAATAGCAAAATCTGATATCTTCTCAACATTCCTAAATGGTGCAGAAACATGGACATTAGACAAGAAAACAGAACAGAAAATGGAAGCCTTTGATATGTGGATTTATAGAAGAATAGATAGAGTTGGATGGAAAGAAAAGAAAACAAACGATGAAGTCTAAAAGCAACTAAAAATAAAAAGAGAACTACCAAACAGAATTCAAACAAGACAAATGCGATTTTTCTATATATCTATTGACCTTTCGAGCCGTAGCCGGCCCATAGGGCGTAGACCACGATACTCCTTCTCTTATCTAAATTTTTTGTTCTAGCAGTTTTCAATTCCTTTAAAGATATTTTATCAAATCTCGCCATTTGTCTCTGTTCTGTGCAAGCAGCTCTATCTCATTGAGGGAGCCGATTCCTGCTGCTCTTGACTCTCTCATCAATGTTCTTCTCAGTGTCTCTCTGGGTCTTCCTCTTACCTGTTGTTTCCTACATGAGGGCTTGCTTTGTTATTCGGTTATTATCTCTTCTCATCACATGTCCAACATATGACCATCGTCTTTTCTTGATTACTGAAAATATTAGTGGTTGAGTGTTTGAATGCGATTTTCGGGGCATGTTAAAAGACACAGTAGCCTACTACAGTTTTATAAGTAATCTTGGAACGGAAAATATAAGGTAAAAGAGGCAGACCAAGACTAATGTAAACGAGTAACATTAAAAAAATGGACAATGTACAGTCTATGACAACCTGTATTATCAAAGCAAGAGACAGAGTGGAATGGCGCTCCATGGTAACCAACCTTCAATGTGGAAACGGCACACGATGATGTTGTTGGAGTAACAGTAACGAATCTAGTAATCGAGTATATTATATTCACGAATCCACATTAAGTTTTTATTGAAATATATCGCTGCACGATTACTAAATTTCCGTATCGATTCCATAAAGATGTCGGCGGCTCAAATCGTGGCCTAGTCCCAGTCCCGGTGTTGACGAAAATGAAACTTATTGACGATGTTGTTAAAAGTTTTCGCGTTTCGAAGATTTTTAGGGAAAATACGGACCGTATTAGTAGTCTAAATTTCTCAGCGAATGGAGAAACATTGATTACAAGCAGCGACGATGACTCTATGGTTATCTACGATTGTGTCACGGGGACACCCAAGGGAACATTGAACAGTAAGAAATATGGAGTGGACCTGATTAGATACACCCATGCTCAAAATACGGCTCTACATTGCTCAACGAAAGTTGATGACACGATTCGGTATTTATCTTTAGATGACAATAAATACATCAGGTATTTTCCAGGGCATACTAAAAAGGTCGTAACGCTTTCAATGTCGCCAATAGATGATACGTTCATCTCAGGGTCCATGGACAAGACTATCAGATTGTGGGATTTAAGATCACAAAATTGTCAGGGACTGATGCATCTTTCCGGTCGACCGGTTGCAGCTTTTGATCCAGAAGGTCTTATCTTTGCAGTAGGTGTCAATTCTGAAAGTGTTAAGCTTTATGACTTACGTTCGTTTGACAAGGGACCATTTGCAAACTTCAAAGTCATTCAAGATAAAGAATGTGATTGGACAGGTCTTAAGTTTAGTTCTGATGGTAAAATGATTCTTATTTCCACAAATGGCAATGTAATTCGCCTAATCGATGCATTCCAGGGCACTCTTATACAAGCATTCATGAATTTTACTAACCACAAAGGTATTCCACTAGAAGCTTCATTCACACCGGATGCTAGGTATATTTTCTCTGGATCAACTGATGGCAAAGTTCACTGCTGGAGTACTGAACTAGGTAGTAAGATGGTTTCTTTACAGTCTGATCACCCAGGTCCTATTCAGTGCATCCAGTTCAATCCAAAGTACATGATGATGGCCTCTGCATGTCAAATGATGGCTTTCTGGCAACCAGCATTAGACGACTAACCTGAAATATCCATCCATTGGTTTTTTTTTGTAATTTATTACTCTTCCAAGAGTTGTGGTTACATCTTCACGTTAATCACATTAAGTTAATGAAGAATTAAAAACCAGATCAGATGGTCTAAACATGAAACACAATCTCCACCTGGCAAGATCTCCCAGAGAGCTGTAACAATCAGAAACAGGTGGTAAGGAAGGAAGAAGATGATGGATTAATGAAATACCTCAACACAAGGAAGGAGCACCATGCAGGGACACACTATAGAGCATTGATCTGAGTACTCAGTTTTTGTCAAAGTGTTGAAAAGTGGGGGCTAATGAATAAAAGAAGTACAAGATTTTTCACACAATTTTTGAAAATGTTTTGAAATAATCCACTAGAACTTAGAAAGCTGTACCTTTATGGCGGGTCCATTCAGTTCCAACATTTTTGACATGAAAAGAATGCTAGCTTCACAATAAACTGCTTTAGACATCTTTTCTTAATTTGATGCCTGATCACACAGAAAGATCCCAGCAACACTTTGATTGGATGCCTGATCACACAGAAAGATCCCAGTGACACTTTGATGTCAAGTCTGATCACTCAGAAAGATCCAAGCAACACTTTGTTTGGATGCCTGATCACACAGAAAGATCCCAGCAACACTTTGATTGGATGTCTGATCACACAGAAAGTTCCCAGTGACACTTTGATGTCAAGTCTGATCACTCAGAAAGATCCCAGCAACACTTTGATTGGATGCCTGATCACACAGTAAGATGCCAGCATCACTTTGATTGGATGCCTGATCACACAGAAAGATCCAAGCAACACTTTAATGGATACATGATCACACAGAAACATCCCAGCAACACTTTAATGGATGCCTGTAGACACAGAAACATCCCAGCAACACTTTGATTGGATGCCTGTTGACACAGAAACACCCCAGCAACACTTTGATTGGATGCCTGTTGACACAGAAATATCCCAGCAACACTTTGATTGGATGCCTGTTGACACAGAAACATCCCTGTGTATGCGACCTTCCAACTTCTAGACTTGATCTGCGCTTTACGTCACATTGGTGCTGTTCATGGCCGTTGTTGGAATTCCTTGACGCAAGTTATTTCCATGTTACTTATCAATGTAAACTACTTCATCAGCCGCAGTTTTATCTCATTACGGAATTTGCTTAGTGTTTTGTTCGTCTTAAGCTGCTTTTACTAGAGTAATCAGAAATCGAAAGGGAGCGAAATTGTGTGTACGACTTTTTTTATGTGCTACGTCATCATAATGGTTCATGGTATATCTCTAGACCGGCCGTACGCTAATCTTATGGTCAGTTGTTTGATGTGCAACGGGGATAATCTGACGACTAACTGTGTGTCTATATGTTTGGAATTGGAGTCAACAACGATGGCCTAACATCATCGAGCGCTCTATATTTAAAAAAAATATGACGATCATCATTTTCAAGAGGACGTGAACTCCCGGTATATGGTGGATAGGCGGCGGGAACAATTGAAGGCTATGCATGAAAAGTGTTCTTTGTTGCAGTTTCCTCATATTCCAAGTCCGGCTTGTTGCAGGAGCTACTGAGTTAAGTGCTCTGTGCACACCGTGAGCTGTGTGTCTCATCCATTTTGATCATGTTTCGATATTCCAATTGCTTTCGATGAATGATGATATCGTATGACAGGGAAAAGTTGACTGTGTTCACTTTCTGCGCGGTTTCGCCTTATGTCTTTTGGCATGTGCTGAGACTGCTATGATGGGGACTACAGTTACCTTTCTTTGTTTGGGAGATGAGATTCGGATGATTCCGCTGGCAGGGGCGAATGAGCAATTATGGATTTTAATTCGTTTGCAGTGATTCCGGGGCCTTCCATAACCAAATAACAGAAACATCCCAGCAACACTTTGATTGGATGCCTGTTCTCACAGAAACATCCCAGCAACACTTTGATTGGATGCCTGTTCTCACAGAAACATCCCAGCAACACTTTGATTGGATGCCTGTTCTCACAGAAACATCCCAGCAACACTTTGATTGGATGCCTGTTCTCACAGAAACATCCCAGCAACACTTTGATTGGATGCCTGTTCTCACAGAAACATCCCAGCAACACTTTAATGGATACCTGTTGACACAGAAACATCCCAGCAACACTTTGATTGGATGCCTGTTCTCACAGAAACATCCCAGCAACACTTTGATTGGATGCCTGTTCTCACAGAAACATCCCAGCAACACTTTGATTGGATGCCTGTTCTCACAGAAACATCCCAGCAACACTTTGATTGGATGCCTGTTCTCACAGAAACATCCCAGCAACACTTTGATTGGATGCCTGTTCTCACAGAAACATCCCAGCAACACTTTGATTGGATGCCTGTTCTCACAGAAACATCCCAGCAACACTTTGATTGGATGCCTGTTCTCACAGAAACATCCCAGCAACACTTTAATGGATACCTGTTGACACAGAAACATCCCAGCAACACTTTGATTGGATGCCTGTTGACACAGAAACATCCCAGCAACACTTTGATTGGATGCCTGTTCTCACAGAAGGAAATAGCACAGTGCACAGGCTCTGCAATTTTCAGAAAGTATGAGTTTGATTTTGCCCTGGCAGTGTCATGTGTTATGCAGCTTGCACTTGTCAATTATCATTTGAACATATAATCTATCTTTCATTGTCCATCTCTTCAACAAATATACCTGGTCCTATCCAAAGTCTAATGATATTAGGAGGATATCAGAAAAAAAATCAACAGAGTGTTTTATTCTTTCTGCAAGAAAGGGCAATAGATATCATAGTAAAAATGACAGCATCAGAAAACAAATTCTTCAAAATGTGACATTTTGACGTGTTCAACATTGGCCCCCTCCGTGCACCTTCTTAATTACCACTTCTGGTGACCCCTGAGTGTTTGATTTGTTTCCGTTGTTGATTATTTATTTCTTAAATTTTCATTATTATTTCGTAAGATGTGATCTAATATGTGAAAAAAGATTCTCCAATTTTCAAGAAATTGGTAGATTTTTCCTTTTTTTTTTTTTTCTTTTGCTGTGACCAGGGAGATTTCCTTGGCTGACATCAAACACACTTTGTAACTTGGGAAATGCAGCGAATAACTCTATGAGGTAGCTGAACATGCTGGCTGACTTAACAGCGTCCGCGCCAATAGACATTGTAATACCTGACCCCTAAGGTCAAATTCAGGTCATAAATCAACATGAGACAGGAAATCCCAGTTCCCATGTCTCTCCTAGTGTAAACACACAGCTGTGTGTCCAAAAGTTCAAAGAAAACACTACTTTTAGGGCTCCTGATGTTGCAATTAAGTGGTAGTCATTTTTACTATGGTATCATAATGTGGAGGGACATGATCACCTATGCCAACCGGTATGGCACATGATGATGATGAATCATAAACAAGTGGGTCACAGATTTGACATTGTAAACTAGCGTGGGCAAAATACATTTTGTAAATTTGCGTGAGCCTATTTTGTATTTTGTGTTGATAATGGTTATCAATATCTTAACCATATGTTTGTTGGCTGTTTATACTACATAGTTGACAGGCTAATTATTTATTACTTCTGTGTCTTTTTTTTTTTTAAAGATTTGAAATAGCATTTGAAGGATTTGTAAAATTGATGGAAAATTTGTAATATTTTTGGAGAGTTTGTAATACTTTTTTGTAAAGTTGATGAAGAATTTGTAATATTTTTTGTAAAGTTGATGGAGAATTCGTAATACTTTTTGTAAAGTTGGTGGAGAATTTGTAATATATCTTGTCAAGTTGATGGAAAGTTTGTAATATCTTTTAGTATGCACATACTGTTTCTGTATAAACAATTGTGCTCAAATTATTGGTAGAATTGGCCTGATTTATTAGGTTAGAACCACCTGAATCATGCTGCATCCTGTGTGAAGGACTTATAGCTGACTGGTAGTATCGGGATCTCCTTCTTTCCTTCCTCATTTGCCTTTCAGCGTCGAGGGGAGATATAATTTGCAGTCTTTTGCTCTTCTGTTCACCTCTGCTGCTGTTATGTTTCCTAGTGCTTCAAACATTCCGTCAATCCATCTTTTTCGTGGTCGCCTATTGGGTCTAGTATTCTCGCAACGTTTAATGAGGGTTCGTGTTGTGTTTTGATTACTCTGCCTTGTCACATGGCCAAACGTGTTAGGACCATTGAACCAAATATCTGAATTCTCTTGACCTTCCAATGGTTGCATGGAAACATACTGTTTAGTCTTCTGTGTACACCTGTAGATGTCAATATGAATAAGTTTGAAGAAAGCATTCGTCAGTTCAAGGCTAGTGACATAACCATACAGCTTGTCATGGCAACAAGAGTCTTCTCTTGGGCATATTTGTAGCGGTTGTTTTAGCATTTATTTTGCCTGTGCCATGACCACATTCATCAGAGGTTCCTAGCCTTAGGGTGTTTGAAAATGATACTTCAATCTGATGTGGCCTGTTTGGAGTCTAAACATTGTTGCTTCTTTTCTGTTCAGCTGGTTATAGGCATCGTTTTTCTGGTGGCCCCTTGTGTTCTGTATTTCATCTATCTAGTCTGATGAAGTGAGTAGAGGTGGAAGAGGGAAGAAAGCCAGCACCAAAAAATACTTTACAGAAAACGGATGTATATCAGATGTATCGGATGTTGTATGGTGAAAGATGCAAAACATTGCTGCTTGTTTTAAATAACAATACAACACATCCTACGGCCGGTTAACATCCTTTTAAGGATGAATGACGATAATCATCATGTGGAAATAGAGAAAAGATACCCTAGTTCAATGCTTCGTTCGTTTGTCTACGTTCATCCGATGACTAAAGAATTACACATCTTTGTCGTTCGCCCTTAAGGATGTTAAGTGGGTGTGTCGGTGGTGTGTTGTGGTTTGCAGTAAAACTGATACTTGTGCCTTACGGCCCAACACATCCGACTTCAATACAACATTTTTTAGTACAGAGTTGTCTTCCCTCCTTGATCCCTACTCACTTTGCCAGACTAGACAGGTTAGTCTGTTTCTGGAGCCACCGTGGAGCAGGGTCTGGATGGTTCTGGTTCACCGATCCTGGTGCAAGCCGTCAGCTGTGGGTTACTGACAACTTGCACCTCTGATACAGTGGGATGCCTTTCATTCAATACTTTAACAATTTAATTCATCTTTCAGCATTGACCCATTTAGTGGGCATAGATGCATTGTGTCGCTAGATTGTGTTTAAGTTGCAATATTTACATCTTTTAGCCAGACTCATCTGTCTTCAATATAGTTAGATTATTTTCTTTTATTGCTTAGTAAATTTTGCTCTTGCAGTGGTCAAAAACCACTCTTTTTCAACTTTTTTTGTTTTGTACTTTAAACAGCAAGGGGACTGGTTGGTCTTGAGGCAAGATGTCGGCCTTCTGACAGAGAGGTTGTGGATTCAAATCCCGGCTACACCGGTTGGGATTTTTATTTATGATTTCTCTCTGCAGCAACCACCCCTGGTCTCAGCAGCAGGGCCCGGCTTGAAACGTCAATTACTCGACGGAAAAATATGAGTACCTCCGATGACGGAGTTATCTGCCTGTGTGTTGAGGGACCCCTGTGCACACGGCTGCCAGGGAAAAATGGATTAACACGCAAAATTCAGTTCCTAGTCTCTAGGGACTTCGTCAGCGGTAAAGCTGGGGAATGAAAAAAAAATATTTAAAAAAACAGCAAGGGTATCTTTAATGTGTACGTATTGCACATAGGACCTCCTGTTTTTAACCATAATCATAGAGTGCTAGACATTGGATCTCACTACTCGAAGACCATGGGAGAGTGTAAGGCCACAAAGAAACAGTGTTTGCTAACAGAAATATCCCCATCGCCTGTGGTAGGATTCAAGCCTGGACCTTGAAGAGCTCGATGTCTTACCTTGAGATCACTCAGTCCTCAATCACAGAAAAGCACCTAATCCAATTTTAAAAAATATATTCTGTTTATTTGTCTTTTTGTTCTCGACAAGGTCAATGACTGATATGCTTTGTTACATCTTACATCATCACTGTTCTAGTGCTATCAGACATCACACAGGACTCACAGCTTACCTTCCTTCTCTGGGCAAGCTTCTCAATATGGTAGTTCATGCCTGTGGTCCTGCCTCTCATATCAGTGTCCTACTTTCAGCTATTTCCCATTTGAGGGTTTGCTATGTGATTCACTGATTACATCGTCTCATTACATTTGCTGACATGTGCCCACCTTCTTTTGTCATATAAAACGACAAAATTTCTGTAAACACCTCAGTCTAATGTAGTGTATCCAAAGTCTGGCCCTCACTGTCTACCATATTCTTTTTGAATTGAGTATACCCGCAATAGGAGGTAGGCAGTCAAGTGAATCATAGCTGACCTGTTCTCAATGACATCTGATCATGATCAGGCACCATCTTCCAGCTGTGTCCTCGGAAACCAACCAGGCGAATGAGTATAGATTGAAGAGGGTAGACAACGATATACAAAGAAATACAGTGCTGAAGATGAATTTTTGGGCAAGAGTGCAAATATCACAGCTTGCTAAAAACCACAACACAGTGCATCTATGCTTCTAAGGGCAAATGATGAAGAGGGGTAGTGAGTCGTAGAGTGAATACAAAAATCCTCTCTCCTTTGGCAGATTGAGTATCTGGTTTCCATGCCGACAGTGGTTGTTGATACCATGTCAAGAGGTGTCATGCCTCATGTTTAGATAACCTCTCAAGCACCCATATGTCATGGGGTGCATTTGTTTTATTGATCTGGCTCCTACTAGAATTGTTAAAGTTTGTCCCGCTTAATGAGGATTCCTATATTAGGTCCTCTGTATCAGCAGTTCATCCCATTGTTGAAACCATGACATTCTTCACTAGGAAACTCCATGACGAAAGTAAAGTGAGATCTCAATCAGCTATGGGTCATTGATGATGCTAGGTCAAGAGAATGTTATTTGCCTTGTACTGTTCTATATTTGGAGTATGAAATTAGTCAGCTTTTGGGTTGCTAACCCAAACATTGCCATTAAACAGTGATCGCTGATATGATATAGCTTCTCTCGCAATAATCTCATATCATGACTTGGTCTTGCAACTCATCATCATTTATGCCTTAAACATTGATACAATGTTTGTTACATTAAAACCGAATATAAGATTGCATTCAAGAAATTAATTTACACAAGTATTTTGTTTCTTTGCAAATCTTTATTATTACATTTTTAATAAGGCCCTTCTTTAGAATCCCCAAGGAAAAAGACAAAGAGGAAGATAAATATATTCCTGTAGAAGACACATGGAAGCAGAGATGAAGATGATGCGGAAGACATGGAATGATCTTAAAAGAATGGCAAGAAACAGAACGACTTGGAAAGTGTTTGTTGAAGACATATGCTCCACAGGGAGTTGAAAGGAAGAAGAAGATTACATATTCATTATTAAACTTAAACATTAAAAGAGTGTGGTATAATAGGTTCCACGTGCGCAATCTGTACAGGAATCCAGTAGTGGGTGATGTTATGTGTAGTACAGGAAGCTGTAGTAGTGGGTGATGTTGTATTGTACCAGGGAGTAGGCTTCTTTCTTAATTGTTTAATTGTTTGTGCTGAGCGCTATTATTGTTGTTGCTGGCGATACGTTGTAATCGCGTTGATACATCGATCGTTCGTTTGTTTACTTTACCGACGGCCTTCACCCAACCTGTCAGCTTTCTGTGAGCTTGACCTCAGCTGGAATGTGCTGATCTAGCTGTTTCTCGTGACAACACGTCTTCTTGCCCCATGTCGTTCGTCTCAGCCCTGACCTTGTCTGGTCACCTTAGCACTTCTGGATTGTTGTTAGTATGATTGTTTCACATTGTGGTTCCGTGACAACTTTACTGCTGTTATGATTCATCCCCGAGGGTTGACGCTAGGCCAGATAAATTTAACTGTATAACATATAACAATACATTGGTTATAAGAATTTATTCCGACTTTTAATTCTGTCACATCGGACTCTCGTTATACACTGGATATGGCAGGTTACACACTTAGAGCGCACTCTACAATTTCTTGAGTCTATCGCCATAACACTGTTTCTGGGCTCTGACCGCATTCATACTCGCATCTACACTATATGTGGACCGTCCCCATTGACGGCTGTCTCTTGGCAACCATTACTAATTGTCTCTTAATAGTGTTACTTACTAATCTGTCCGCCTAACTGTTCTTCACTAGTCTCTGCATCTCCTAACTATCGCGTGTTCTTGCTGGCTAACATTCTATTACACTTGCTTGGTGTCATTTCTCTAGATCAACACTCCCTGCCGACTCAGTCTCTACAAGTGTTGTATTCAAGTTCCCCCAGTCTTTTGTGTTTACTTCTTAAATCTGGATCTTGTCAGCCAATCAAAATTGACTTCCTACGCGTCTGTCTGCCCACTCACTTCTGAACATGGTCTTCACGTTTTGCACGTGCATTTTGACCCATCCTCTCATTTTTTTTTTATAGTGTCTTTGTTTAAATGTCTTTTTTCCTTTTTTCTCCTTGACCTTGTTCTCTCATCTTTGTTTACTCCTCTATTCCCTCTTCTACAGTATGTAGTACAGGAAACTGTAGTAGTGGGTGATGTGTGTAGTGCAGGAAGCTGTAGTAGTGGGTGATGTTGTATGTAGTATAGGAAGCTGTAGTAGTGGGTGATGTTGTGTGTAGTACAGGAAGCTGTAGTAGTGGGTGATACTGTGTGTAGTATAGGAAGCTGTAGTGGTGGGTGATGTTGTGTATAGTATAGGAAGCTGTAGTAGTGGGTGATGTTGTGTGTAGTATAGGAAATTGTAGTAGTGGGTGATGTTGTATGTAGTACAGGAACCTGTAGTAGTGTGTGATGTTGTGTGTAGTACAGGAACCTGTAGTAGTGTGTGATGTTGTGTGTAGTATAGGAAGCTGTAGTAGTGGGTGATGTTGTGTGTAGTACAGGAACCTGTAGTAGTGTGTGATGTTGTGTGTAGTATAGGAAGCTGTAGTAGTGGGTGATGTTGTGTGTAGTATAGGAAGCTGTAGTAGTGTGTCATGCTGTGTGTAGTACAGGAAGCTGTAGTAGTGGGTGATGCTGTGTGTAGTACAGGAAGCTGTAGTAGTGGGTGATGCTGTGTGTAGTACAGGAAGCTGTAGTAGTGGGTGATGATGTATGTAGTATAGGAAGCTGTAGTAGTGGGAGATGTTGTGTGTAGTATAGGGAGCTGTAGTAGTGGGTGATGATGTATGTAGAATAGGAAGCTGTAGTAGTGGGTAATGCTGTGTTGTGTACAGGAAGCTGTAGTAGTGGGTGATGATGTATGTAGTATAGGAAGCTGTAGTAGTGGGTGATGTTGTGTGTAGTACAGGAATCTGTAGTAGTGGGTGATGTTGTGTCCCTATGGAAGTTAATCAGTTCTAAGCTGGACTTAAGTAAATGGTGAAAGAAAACAAGAATTAGATGACCATTGAAGAACTCCAATGACTACACAGAGAAGGAACTTTCTTCTTCTACTTTAGAGGAAGTGAGTTCGTGGAGCATTTTCACCTCAGGAATTAAATAACTCTGGTACCCTATGGATGTATAGACAGGGCTTGCTGGAAAATAACATCACAACTTTACTTTGATCAGTAAGATCATCAACTTATACAATAACGGGAGATTAGCACAAGTATCAAATATACAAAATTAAATACTATGCGGGGCTGCTGTAAAGTAAAGTATCCCCGTCACGCCAAGTGGCGTATAGTAAATATGGTGTTAGTGACCATACATTTTACAGATCTTCAGCACATGATTTTTGGGATAATGTGGTCGGTATTACACCCGTGCCGCTTTACTTTCCCAGAAAAAAAATCCGGTACCCATTTAAGGCTGGGTGAACCAGGAAGCCATCGGTTGGGATCGAACCCTACCCTTGTCCTTCGTAGTTCCAGTTCACTAACCACTGAGCTATCGTGGCTCCCATTGCGGGGCTGTAGAGAACATAAAAAATAGACATAAAACAATATGGAGCAGCTAAACTAGTAGAAAGATAAGACAAACTATGGTGCTGCTTTGTATAGTTTGCTTGTTATAACTGATGAAGTCTTTTGCTGAAACGTTGTAGTTTTTCTTGTCTGTATATTAGTTTGGAGTCTGTAGAAATGCGGTTTTACAGAACAATGTTGAGAATACCATGGACAACTAAGAACAGTAATGGAAACGTTCTGAAAGAGGCCAAAGCAAAAAGAAAGCTAATTTACAATATTAGGAAGAAACAATCATCATTTTTTGGGTCATGTAATGAGAAGAGAACAGCTGGAATATATTGTAACAACTGGGAAATTTGAGGGACGAAGAGATAGAGGGAAACAAAGAAAAATTATACCAGACAACTTAAGAGAATGGCTTGGCAGAAGGTCAACAACGGAAATGATAAATAACTGTTGTGGAGAGACATGATCACCTACGCCAGCAGGCCCGGTACTTGATGATGATAATGATAATATGAAATCAGCTGCTTAGTACCGTTGTATGTTTCTTTTACATATCCCATAAGAACGTTGGAGGCCATTTTAAAACAGTGCTGAAAAATCGTCAAAATCAAGTAATAAACAGAAGGTTGTAAAGAATTGTAAGTATCTGTACAAAGAAACAGAAGAGAAGCGGAGAAATTACATTAAGGGTTACCTGACATTTTCATAGAATGTGATTTTATCTTACAAGTAACATCTCTCCACCTTTCATGGAACAAATAACGTGCAGTTAACTTGTCATTCAATATTACATCTACATTTAGTGGTTTTATAGTTTGTGTAACTTGAAATAAACAAAAGAATAGGAATGGCAAAAAGTAATTTTAATGTCATGAAAAATATACCAACAAACGAAATAAAACCAGGACTAAAACTAAGAACAGCAAAATCTTATATCTTCTCAACATTCCTATATGGTGCAGAAATATGGACATTAAAAGAGAAAACAGAACAGAGAATTGAAGTCTTTGAAATGTGGATATATAGATTATGTAGAATTGGATGGAAGGAAAAGAAAACAAACGATGAAGTCTTAAAACAACTAAAATTGAAAAGAGAACTACTAAACACAATTAAAACAAGACAAATGTCATTTTGGGCCATGTTAAAAGACACAACAGCCCACTAAAAGTAATCCTGCAGGGGAAAATACAAGGTAAAAGAGGCAGACTAAGACTAACATGGGCAAGTAACATCAAAAGATGGACAAGTCAGCCTATGAGAACCTGCACCATCAAAACAAGAGACAGAGCAGAATGGCGGCACATGGTAGCCAACCTTCGATGTGGAGATGGCACTCGATGATAATGAGTTTGTATTTATCTCTTCTGCCCAGGCCTTTGAACGTCAGTCAAAAATTCAAAGAAGACATTGGTATGCTCAAGTCTGGTGACATTTCCATACAGCTCGGTCCAGTATGGTATGTGACGTCCAAAGAGCTAACTGTGTTCATCATGTGCTTGGCATGATTGTAGCAAATATTCAGCAGTCATTTTCCACATACACAACATACTGTCTATATCCTAATAGTGTTAAAAAGATGATTCTTCAATTATGGCTCGTTGGAAATCTCCAGCTTTCATTTTCTATCCTTGGCATATTACACAGAAAGATGAGTCACTTGTGTAAATGTAGTTGTTGGCAGGTCATAATAAATGATTCAGTGTCTGCTAATTGTCTATCGTGGGGCCAGAATTCGGTTCTTAGATTTCTGTACTACATTTCACATATTTTTTTTAAGAGATGCTTTTGGAATCTATAGACTGGCCAGACCCATGCGTTGTTGGGATGTAGTCATAGATGAGCTTTCAAAGTGTCCTAACCAGAGTGTGATAATTGTGACCCTATCTAGTCTCTTCAGGTTCATGATAGATCTTGTGGGATGTTATTGTTTGTTCTTCCATGCATGGCGGCTGGGAGTCATTGTATTGTATTATTATCTAAGAGAGCTCGGTGACGCTACAGTTAGTACACTGGTCTGCCTATCTCAAGGTTCCGAGTTCAAATTCTAGTAAAAGCAAGGCTGTCTTTCAGCGAAACATTTAAGAGAAAGCGGTATGTTCACTGCACTCGGAAAAAAATCCCAAATAATCAACAGAAAAAAAAAAAAGAACAATATATGGTCCGGTGCAGAATCGACCCCGTACTCCTTGGTACAGCGCCTTGCCACGAGAAACCAAATGCTAGAGCACACGGCCAGTTCAGCTAACTACAAAATTAGCAATCATTGGCGATGTCTTTTACGCAGGTGTACTAATGACTATAGCATAGGGTTACGATCACAACTCGGGAATATATTGTGTGTGTGTTCTTTTCTATCCAACATGCTCCTGTGGTTCACTCAGCCTCTTTATACCAGAGATATCCTTTCAGGGAAGGAAAGGCAACGATAAAGAGAACTGGCCACCTGCATCTCATGACGTTGAGGCTTTGTACAATGAAACCGTTAACACTTCATCGCGAAACAACGATTGCTCTCTCACGACCTTTATGTTATTCTTCTCTATCAAGCTGGTAGTAAAAAAAAAAAGTTAAGTACCCCGGTCATGCCAAGTGGCGTATAGAGAATAGGGTGTTAGTGACCATAATTTGTATAGGCCTTCGGCACGTGATTTTTGGGGTTAATGTGGTCGATATTACGCCCGTGCCGCTTTACTTTCCCAGAAAAAAAATCCGGTACCCATTTAAGGCTGGGTGAACTCGGAAGCCGTCGGTATCAATCTGGTAGAAGGTAAAGCTGATCTGGTAACCATGGTGTCCTGCCATGCATTCATTCATTGAGAACCATCTCTACATCGAAGGTTGGCTATTATAGAGTACCATTTTACTCTCTATCTCTTGTGTTGACGATGCACGTATTCATAGGTTCACCTAGTATATTTTTCATGGCTATTTTATATACGTGTTATTTGCTTTGATGTTAGTATGTTCTTCATGGCATTAAATTACTTTTTGCCATTCCTATTCTTTTATTTATTTCAGTTGTACATTTTCCATCACTGGTTATAGTATGTCCAAGGTAGTTGTAGTTCTGAACTGTCTCTAGATGTATTCCTTCCACTGTGATATTTAATTGCAGGTCTTGAGAATTTTCTTTGTTTATGATCATAGTTTTAGTCTTTTTGATATTCATATCTAGTCCATATATTTTGCTTGTCATGTTTATTACATTAAGTAATTGTTGTAGATCTTTAGGATTTTCTGCTAGTAGAACAGTATCATCAACATATCTTAGGTTATTGATTATCTTTCCATTAATGTTTAGGCCTGGCATCTCTAAGATGTTTTTACTTACTGTATCTAAATATATATATTTATTTATATTTAAATCTCCTAAATATGACACGCAAAAGTAAGAAACAAACAAAACAATACAATAGACGTAAAAAAGGAAATGCGTATGAAAAATGGACACTAACGAAACTGTAAGAAAACTCCAGAATTTGTAAGAAAACGCTAGATCTAGAATGAGAATCAAAAAATAAGTTGAGTGTAAATAACAGATGTTGTTGACTTTCCAGAACCTGCCAGATAGTTGCCATACCGGATACAGCAGATGAACGCTCAAAATGGTGGACCCAGAGTGTGTTGTAGCCGTCGGTGACACGGGTTTGTGTTATTCTGTACGAACAACGACTAGGTCGACATTACCTAGAAGTGCCTCTTATATAAGGATGAAAACATGAACGTTTCAAATGCGGTATCTGTAGTGTAAACAGGTGATTTGAAACACGTAAAAGGAAGATGGAATCGACTGGAAATTGAAACTTCTAGATCACACAAGATGATGAAGATGGATCTGATAGTGATAGTTAGTACATTCTCGACGACAGTTTGTTGTTTACGAACGGAGCAGGATTGTTCAAGATACAAGAAGATGGTTATTTTGTCACTTGTTATTGTGCCTTACTTTCTGGAAATATCCACACGAGTAGAGAACGACACTAGGGGTATTATAAAAGCATCTTCAGCAAAGCGGAGACAGTTTACACTACAAAGTGAGTGGAATCATTTATTTGCTGTTCCAGTGTTCCTTCCTGCACTACATTTTGTGACTTCTATTGTCTAATTGTCTACACGACTCATTGTTTGAGGTAAAGTCAAGTCAAGAAAAAGCAAGCGACTGTTACCATTCATTCAGTTATCATATTTGATTGATTCTCGAACACCAGTTGGAACAAAAAGGTTTCAGAAGAGCAAAAATGTTTGCAGTTTGCCCACGTTTAATTGACGATGACTTCAGCAATGGCATACTCCAACTTGCTGATGAGTTGACAAGGCCCGTCATTAACCCCCGGGACCTGTTCTTGCTGAGAAATGCTTCTCTGGCAGCTGCTAGAGAATCTGAGGTAAGCTGTTATTACCAAAAAAAAAATTATTTGCTAATTTTATTTAATTATTTTATATTAAGGCAAATTTATTAGTTTAGGATATTGTGGATTTTCTTTTTGCATTTGACTTTCAAAGTGAAATAGAATTGGTCCTAGTTTATAGTTAGTTTAAGTTTAGTTTATATAGTTAGTTTAGTTTATAGTTAGTTTAAGTTTAGTTTATAGTTAGTTTAAGTTTAGTTGATATAGTTAGTTTAGTTTATAGTTAGTTTAAGTTTAGTTTATAGTTAGTTTAGTTTATAGTTTAGTTTTTAATTTAGTTGACATATCATCTTCATTTCACAATGGACAACACCACAGTGCTCAGATCCCCTCATCAACAACTTTCTCAGAATACAAGCATGCCTGCTGTGTACTAGCAAAATCACAAAGATGGCTTCAGCTCCATAGTACAGGTGGTGATGGCTTTGACCTCAAACCTGCTTAGTTGCCTCTTGTGACATCCATGGCAGGTGACAGTGATCCATTATTTTTTTCCCTCACTTTGGTGAGGGCCCATACAAATTAAAAATGAGTTTTCCATTTTCCAGTTTAACAAGTCAACACACAACAGAAAAAAAGGTTCAGAGCATGAGTGCCTGATAATGCAAATGAAATTTTTGGTCATGTTAAAAGACACAACAGCCTACTAAAAGTAATATTGGAAGGGAAAATACAAGGTGGCAGAGGCAGACCAAGACTAACATGGACGAGTAACATCAAAAGATGGACAAATCAGCCTATGACAACCTGCACCATCAAAGCAAGAGACAGAGCAGAATGGCGCTCCATGGTAGCCAACCTTCATTGCGGAGAAGGCACTCGATGATGATGATGATTTGGGGAACATAAAAGATCATAATTCCACCCATAATTATTTCAGACTCCACCACTGTGATTTCACATTCACCCATAATTATTTCAGACTCCACCACTGTAATCTCACAAATATTTCATTACCACCATTAATAATAAACTGTAAATAATAAGCTTTTGCAGTAAGAAAACTGAATTTTTAGTTCTAGTTAATTATTTGCTTCAACGATTATTCTCAGGTTCAGAATACAGACAAAGAATTCCGCATTCGCCTTGAGCTCCAGCACTTTAAACCTGAGGAAGTTAAATTGTATCTGACAACCATCGGGTAACAATCAATGCCAAGCATGAGGAGAAGGCAGACAAACATGGATATGTTTCCCGAGAGGTGACTCGTGTATACAAATTGCCAGAGGTAGGTAATTGATGATTTAGATACATTTTAAAATGTTATTTTACAAAATTTATTGAAAGGTAAAAATAATGTAAGCAAAACTTTGTGAGAAGGTAATTAAAAAAAAAAAATATTCCTGTGAGTCAATGAATGGGTTAAAAGTGCCTGCTAAGAATATATTTGAGTCTCATTCTGACTCGCAAATCATCTCAGTTAAAGAAAAAGAATAAATGAATCTCCCTTTATGAGTAGTAGTACCAGGCCTGCTGGCGTAGGTGATCATGTCTCTCCACAACTTTCTATCTCGACAGTTATTTATTATTTCATTTGTTGATCTTCTGCCAAGCTATTCTCTTAAGCTGTCTGGTATCTTTTCTCTTTTCTTCCCTCTATCTCATCGTCCTTCAAATTTTCCCTGTTGTTACAATACATTCCAGTTGTTTTCTTCTCATTGCATGGCCAAAAAATGATGATTGTTTCTTCCTAACATTGGAAATTAGCTCTCAATTTTTTTGGTGCCTTTTTCAGAACGTTTTCATTACTCTTCTTAGCTGTCCATGGTATTCTCAACATTCTTCTGTAAAACCACATTTCTACAGACTCGAGTGATTTTCTTGTCTGTTGTCCTATTGTCCATTATTCACTTCCATATGTCAAGACTGGCTCTACATAACATTTAAGAACTCTTTTTCTTATTTCTATTGTCAAAAATGGATTCCATAGTATCTTCCCTATTTTTTGGAAAGTTGCTTTTGCCTGAGCCATTCTGCATCTCACCTCTTTTGTACATCTTCTGTCTGAGGTTAACAAAGTTCCCATATAAATTCATACATAATATGTTAAGTGTTAGATAAATATGAACATTTAGATTCATATTAACAAATTACTACCACTGAATCGATAAAAATCTTCTGTATTGAAAGAGTCAAGAGGTGAAAGAAATAAGCATCATCATGCAGGATAAAAATAAATAGGACAGATCTGAAGTCAGACGTAAGATATTTTATCAAATCTCGCCATTTGTCTCTGTTCTGTGCAAGCAGCTCTATCTCATTGAGGGAGCCGATTCCTGCTGCTCTTGCCTCTCTCATCAATATTCGGTTATTATCTCTTCTCATCACATGTCCAACATATGACCATCATCTTTTCTTTATTACTGAAGATATTAGTGGTTGATTGGCGATTTCTCTAATTTCCTCGCTTGTTTTGAATTCGTTCCACGCTATACCAAGTATTTTCCTTAGACATCTATTTTCAAATGCGTTCAACTTTGTTTCTATATCTCTTGTTGTTTTCCAGATTTCACACGCATACGTAAGGGTTGATTGTACATTTGATTTGAATAGTCTAAGTTTTGTGTTTGTGCTGATGAGTTTTTATTTCCACAACTTTTCAAGGTTTCTGAAAGACATTGCTGCTTTAGCTATTCTGATTCTAATTTCTTTGCTTGTATCCCCTTCTCGATCAAATCATTACTTTACTTAAATTTAAAAAAAAATTTTGCATTTTGTTTTCACTTGTTTTCTTTTACCCTCCCCACAGGATGTTGATCCCAAATCTGTGACATCAGCTATGAACTCCCAGGGTGTACTCTGCATCAAAGCTTCAAAACTGGCTCTGGAAGCTCCCAAGGAGACTGCAATCCCTGTGGAATTCAAGAAATAAATATTCCATCATTGGACTTTTACCACAAGAAATTTTGACTCACTCTACAGAACTGTAGCAGAAGTGGGACTCAAAGTAATTCCGATTAAAAATATGTGAATTTGAGCTGTAACAAAATCAACTTTCCAACTATGAAATCTACAGTGGAAATAAGCATTAAAACATCTTCAGTCAGTTTCGACAAAATGGATTTCTAGTTTTTCTATTATATATCAATCTATCGACTTTTCGAGCCTTAGCCGGTCCATAGGACATAGACCGAGGTACTATTTCTCTTTTTCTAAATTTTCTTTCTAGCCGTCTCAATCCTTGCAAAGATCTGTTACCAAATCTCACCATTTGTCTCTGTTCGGTACAAGCAACTTAATCTCTTTGAGCGAGTCGATTCCTGCTGCCTTTGCCTCCCTGATCAATGTTCTTCTCAGTGTTTCTCTGGGTTTGCCTCTTTTCCTCCTGCCTGTTGTCTCCCACATGAGGGCTTTTTTTGTTATTCAGTTATTATTTCTTCTCATCACATTTCTTCTATAAAAGCCCTTTCTTTTTCTTTAGTTCTGTTAATCATAATTGAGTACCTGTTTTTCTGTTCTGACCATTTGACCTACCTTTTAACTGCACAATGTAATTCATGCCATGTCCCACTTTTCAACTGTGAAAATATGTCTTGACAAAAAAATAATTTTTACTGAATCAAAGTTGACATAATAAGCAAGTAGTTGAATCATTTTTTTTTTTTTTTTTAAGTGATTGACCATATATCTATCTTCATAATTATCACTCTGTGTTTTGTATTAGTTTTGTTTTAGTGTGGCATTACCATTGTACTGCCAAGTGTTTGTGGTAAAAGTTGATTAAATGTTTGTTAAAGAATGTACAAACAGAAAACTTAAATATGCTGTAATGTTTTTGGTTTGTGTTATGAATTTGAAATAAATTACTTCAAGCCAGTATGATATTTGTTTTTATATTATTCTTTGTCTTTTGTGTTTAATGCATTTTGTAGAGTTGTATGTATTTATCCGTTCTGCTTCTTGAATTCATCATCATCGAGTGCCGTCTCCGCAACAAAGGTTGGCTACCATAGAGTGCCATTCTGCTCTGTCTTTTGCTTTGATGGTGCAGGTTGTCATAGGCTGATTTGTCCATCTTTTGATGTTACTCGTCCATGTTAGTCTTGCTCTGCCTTTGCTACCTTGTATTTTCCCCTCCAGGATTACTTTTAGTAGGCTGTTGTGTCTTTTAACATGGCCCAAAAATCGCATTTGTCTTGTTCTAATTGTGTTTAGTAGTTCTCTTTTCATTTTTAGTTGTTTTAAGACTTCATCGTTTGTTTTCTTTTCCTTCCATCCAATTTTACCTATTCTTCTATATATCCACATTTCTAAGGCTTCAGTTCTCTTTTCTGTTTTCTTGTCTAATGTCCATGTTTCTGCACCATATAGAAATATTGAGAAGATGTAACATTTTGCTAATCTTAGTTTTAGCCCTGGTGTTATTTGCTTTGATGTTAGTATGTTCTTCATGGCATTAAAATTACTTTTTGCCATTCCTATTCTTTTGTTTATTTCAGTTGTACATTTTCCATCACTGGTTATAGTATGTCCAAGGTAGTTGTAGTTCTGAACTGTCTCCAGGTCTATTCCTTCAATTTTGATATCCATTTGTGGGTTTTGAGTAGTTTCTTTGTTTATGATCATAGTTTTAGTCTTTTTGATATTCATATCTAGTCCATATTTATTGCTTGTCGTGTTTATTTCATTAAGTAATTGTTGTAGATCTTTAGGATTTTCTGCTAGTAGTACAGTATCGTCAGCATATCTTAGGTTATTGATTATCTTTCCATTAATTTGTAGGCCTGGCATCTCTATGATGTTTTTAAAGATTTGCTCAGTGTATAGATTGAACAAGCTTGGTGATAGGATGCATCCCTGTTTTACTCCTCTTTTTATATCAATGGGTGTAGAGTTCTCTTTGTTATATTTTATTATTGCTGTTTGCTCCCAGTATAAATTACATATTAATTGTATGTCCATGTCATCTAGATGTATCTCTTTTAGGCATTCTATAAGTTGTTTGTGGTGTACTCTATCAAAAGCCTTGGTGTAGTCTATGAAGCAGGCATATATTGGTTTGTTTACTTCTGTGTACTTTTTGATTAATGTTCTCATGCAGAATATGGCTTCTTTTGTCCCACTATTTTTCCTAAATCCAAATTGCTGCTCATCTAATTCAGTATTGATTTTATTCTGAATCCTTCCTTGTATAACTTTTAGCAAGATTTTTGTAACATGGCTCATTAGGTTTATTGTTCTAAAGTCACTGCATTCAACAGCACTATTCTTTTTAGGCAATGCAATGAAAGTTGATGTTTTTAGTTCATTTGGTATGTATCCTGTGTGGTATAAGTCGTTGCATATGTCTGTAATCACTTCAATGCCAAAATCTTCTAGTGCCTGTATCATCTCTACCTGTATGCTGTCAAGTCCTGCTGCTTTTCCCTTTTTCATTTTTTAATAGTTTTTTTTCCACCTCAGATTTTAAGATTTTATAGCCTGATGTACATTTTATGATTGGTTTCTTGTCCCGTTGATCATGAAATAGTTCTGTTATATATTCCTGTCATCTATCTATTATGTCTTTATTGTCTGTTAGCATTTTTCCTTTTTTGTCTGCAATGCATCCACCTTCTGTGGCTTTTTTATTTTTATTAGTCATTAGTCATTCTCTTTATTTCTGTGTGCATTCCTCTTAAGTCTTGTTTGCTTTCCATAGTTTCTATTTCTGTACATTTTTGGCTGAGCCAGTCTTCTTTTGCCTTTTTGCATATTTCATTATCTATTTTATTGTATTGGGCAGTGTTCTTCGCTTGGACACGAAAGAGGAATGTGGCTGACCACCGTGAAAGAGATTGGAGCCTCATCATGTACTAGTCCAGAGGAAGCCATAGAGAGGAATTTGAACTTATGTCAGAGGAAAGATCTTAAATTAAGTACTTGAATGTTAAGACTCTATATCAAGAAGGGAAATTGGAAAATCTAATTCAAGAAGTTTTCAATTCAAGAATGATTCCTAAAAGAATGGCAACAAACAGCGGCTATAAGAACTGGAAACCAATTGGGAGTGTTTCAACAAATAAAACAGGGTGTTAGACAAGGTTGTGTGCTGTCACCAGATTTGTTTAATATTTATAGTGAGATTATTTTAAGATTCATAAGGGGCATGCCTGGAATAACAATTGGAGGTCATAATATAAATAATCAAAGGTATGCTGATGATACAGTATTAATCGCTAAGAGTGAAAATGAGTTACACGAAATGTTGGACATTATAGTGAAAGAAAGCAAAATAAAGGACTCAGCCTTAATAGCAAAAAGACAGAAGTAATTGTTACAACAAAGAAAAAGGCATCACCTCAGTGCAAAATAAAGACAAGTGGAACAATATTAAAACAGGTAAATGAATTTAAATATTTGGGAACTTTGTTAACCTCGGACGGAAGATGTACAAAAGAGGTGAGATGCAGAATGGCCCAGGCAAGAGCAGCTTTCCAAAAAATGAGGAAGATACTATGCAATCCATTTTTGACAATAGAAACAAGAAAAAGAGTTCTTAAACGTTATGAAGAGCCAGTCTTAACATATGGATGTGAATCATGGAAATGGACAAAAGGACAACAGACAAGAAAATCACTTGAGTCTGTAGAAATGTGGTATTACAGAAAAATGTTGAGAATACCGTGGACAGCTAAGAAGAGTAATGAATGCGTTCTGAAAGAGGCCAAAGCAAAAAGAGAGCTAATTTCCAATATTAGGAGAAACAATCATCATTTTTTGGCCATGTAATGAGAAGGGAACAGTTGGAATATATTGTAACAACTGGAAAATTTGAGGAACGAAGAGACAGAGGGAAGCAAAGGGAAAAAATAACAGACAGCTTAAGAGAATGGCTTGGCAGAAGGTCAACAACAGAAATGATAAATAACTGTCGAGATCGAAAGTTGTGGAGAGACATGATCACCTACGTCAGCAGGCCTGGCACTTATGATGACTACAGTATCGTCAGCATATTTCAGGTCACTGATTCTATTCAGGGTTGCCAACCTAGCGGATTTTCCACTATAGTCCGTTTCATAACTCGTGCCCAACTTTTAAAATCGATATCTTTTTAAGCACTTTTTGTAACTTTTTCAAAATTTGCATGTAAAGTTATAATGATTAGAACCCAACAGGGAATTAATTTCATTAAAAAAAAACATTTTGTTATTATTGTTGCTTATTTGATTTATATAAATTTATAACGACCCATTGATGTAGTCAAAATGGACTAAGCAATGTTTACTTTGAATACCACGATATATATTATTGCAGCGAGTTGGCAGATTTTTGAAAATGTATTCAGGGGTTTGAACATAAATGTTTGTTCACAGTTCGTTAACCTTCGCTGTAGATAAAGTCGTTAAATTGATGGCTTAGTTTGTGACCTTGGCTGCTAAGGACAAACGGATGGCATTGGCAATGATCATTTTGAATCTATGAAGTGGGCTCATTTTGTGTTTAACTCAAAAGCATATGTGCTTTTTAACCAAAGACTTTTTTTTTTTTTGGACTCAATGAAGATATCCTCGATGGAAGAATAAATTGTACTATTAGTCCCATAAATGATTCGCTTCCAGAGGTTTATGATGTAAACAAAGCAGTTTTGTCATTGCAAGTGAAAAGTGTCCACACCTATAATTAGTCAGGATTGGGTAGCAGCAGCAGCTTTATAGCGAACACAGAAAACATCACAGGGTTGTGCTGTTCTGAAACAGCTATGCCATGCTACCCTAGAATTGCCTTTATTGGGATTACTGTGACCACAAACCACTCTCCATGTGTGTGCCACATATTTACACCCCAGAAAGAAATTCTGAATATAACAACATCATGTGCCGTATGTGATATTAATGATCACAGACCAGGAGCCTCCAGTATGATTGATACAACTGTTGCACCAAACACTTCATCAGCAAAGCCATATCTATGGAATGTTCATCTGACATTGTTCTTGTATGATGTCCAAGTTAATGAGACATCAGAATCGAAGTTAATGAGACATCAGAATCGTGTGGCGGAAGCTACAAGAAGGGAGCGGAGAACATCATCAATTGTGTTTTTACTAACTACAGGTCATGTGGCTTCTGTTGGATTGGAAATGATAACTTACCACCCATGAGTTTCTATATGTTTGGAATTGGAGTCATCAATGATGGCCTAACATCATCAAGTGCTACAACGATCATCATTTTCGGGAGGACGTAAACTCCCATGGTATATGGTGGATAGGTGGCAGGAACCATTGAAGGCTATGTCTGAAAAGTGTTCCTTCTTGCAGTTTCCTCATATTCCAAGTCCGGCTTGTTGCAGGAGCTACTGAGTTAAGTGCTCTGTGCACACCGTGAGCTGTGTGTCTCATCCGTTTTGATCGTTTGACCGTTTTGTTTACGATGAATGATGATATCGTATGACGGGGAACAGTTGGCTGTGTTCACTTTCTGCGCGGTTTCGCCTTATGTCTTTTGGCGTGTGCTGAGACTGCTACGATGGGGACTACAGTTACCTTTCTTTGTTTGGGAGATGAGTTAGTAATTCGGATGATTCCACTGGCACGGGCGGTTGAGCAATTATGGATTTTAATTCGTTTGCTGTGAGACCGAGGCCTTCCATAACCAATTACAGTATTTTAAGTTAAAATTGCGATTAAAAATCCATACACGGTACAATTGACGTGATTGTACGCTCTAACCGAGATTTTCTGGCACAATTAGACACTTGTAATAAACACGAGACATTGTGTGTTCCATTTCCGTTCATTCAGCGGCGGAGACGTGGAACAATAACATTTATCATGAGTCTTAAAATGAAATTCTGCAGTTTACAAAACATCGCAATAAAAATGTATGACTATTTTTGCAAAGAGGCTAAACGAGGAAGATTATTTCATTCTTTAGAAAACCCTGAGAATAGGACAAGACACATTTTGGATTTATCTAAACGGTCATTTAATCGCTGGATTCAAGCACGTGACCGTCAATGTTCCAAATATACAAAATCACAAGGAAGAGCAAAAATGTTGGATAATTTCGACAGTGAACTTATTAGAAGTGAAATTCGCAAAATGTTGGGTATGAATGAAACTGTTACAATAAGAAAATTAAAAGTATCGCTGAAAAGAACAACAGTATTGAAATATCAAAGTCTACATTATGGAGGAATGTGAGAGCTGCAGGCTTTACATTCAGAAAGTATTCCAATGGACGAAACATCATCTGTGAGAAGCCACATATAGTAGTCATGAGAAGCAAGTACTTACGTGAAGTAAAAGAGGTGCGCAAGCAAGGTTATGATATTGTGTACTTGGATGAAACATGGATCAATGCTCACCACACTAACCAAAGGAATGGCAGTCATCAGATGGAAAGATTAAGAGATTAATACCTAGCAGCAAAGGACAGCGCTTGATAATTGCTCATGCAGGTAGTCGACAACATGGACTAATACAGAATGCAGAGCTAATTTTCTTTCAAAATCCATAGACAATCGGGATTATCACTTTGAGATGAATGCTCACATATTTAGACATTGGATTGAAAATTCTGTTCTCCCATCACTAGATGACCATCTTGCCTAATAATGGACAATGCAGCGTACCACAACATTGTTGCACTTGAAGATAAAGTCCCGACGTCATCCAGTACAAAAGATGCTATTAAGATATGGCTCACAAAGGAGCACATACAATTTAATAACATGTACTTAAAACCTGAATTACTATCTCTAGTAAAGCAAAAATAGAGGACAAAGATTTTTCAAATAGATAAGATTATCCAAGAGCACGGTCATATAAGTTTGAGGCTGCCACCTTACCATGCTCATTTAAATCCAAAAGAACTAATCTGGGCAAAATTAAAAGGACAAGTGGCAGATGAAAATACAACATTCAATATATGCGATGTAAAGACTCTTGCTAATCTCGCTTTATTAAATATAGACAAAAGATTATTGGGCTAAATGTGAAGACCACGTCTTAAAACAGGAAGAGGAATATTGGAAAAATGATGGTTTGTGGAATGTTCAACCCCAAACAGTTATTAATCTTTTAGACTCGTCTGATTCAGAATGAAAGTATATAGCCCCCACAATGTTGGCCCCTATATTACCTTAAATTAGTTCAACAAACGGTCCTTTTCAGGACCACACAACTATGAAAATTGGACATACAGGTATACCTTGATATTATCGTCCGTCCTCGAACTGAGAAGACAATAATTCTCCTGGTGTTTTGTCTTATCCAGTTATTTCCCCATTACGGCCACGCCTTTACCTAGTGAAAATTAATCACAGACCAGCAACTACGGTAATTTCTATTCTTTAGGGGTTCACAATTTACAATTTTGACAAACATCAAAGAAATTCGCCGCTTTAAGAAAACTGCAGCTGCTAGATATTTGTTAAATATACATTTAAAGGGTCTTTTGCATTCTAATAACATTTGGAAAATTTCTACAGTTTTTAACAAACGGTGAGAGAGTAATAGCGTTTTGAAATTGGGCACATGATTTGAAACGAGCTATAGATCTCGCGGAAATGGAGCAGCGGTAAAAAAATAATGAATCCGCCTGGCGGAATTTCTAGCTGATTTATGTTGAATGACAGTGGCAAATCGCGGATTTTTAAAATAATGATAATCGACTAAAATTAGCCTAATCGTGGTCAAAACACAAACTAAGAGCATCTGTAGCGCTTATGTGACAAGTGAAATTATGTACATACTACGTCATTATATCACTTTCGATCTGACGAATAGAAATTTAGTAGACACTTTCGATTTGAAACTGAAACTTTTCTACTTTGGAAATAAATTGTAGGAGAACTGAGGATTTATAGTGTTAAGTCAAGTATGTCATCATTAATTAGCAAGATTAATATTTCAAACTGAGGACTTGTTTAGAGTCAGTGTGAGTGTTCAGCAACGTGTTTCTTTCTACGTGAGTATTCAAGTCCATATTTATTTCAAATTGTGTAGGTTCAACGCCCTACCGCAATAAGAGAGTTACAATTTTTAGTAATTCTATATTATACATTTGGCCTTAGCTATCAGCAACGTACATTCACATTACTACATAAAGATATGACACTTCAATATCAGCAACGATTTCGTAAAGAGTGGGCTAAATGAAGTGTACCTTAAAGATTTGATTTTAGAAGTCCCGGGTAGTGCTGACAAAGCTATATGCAAGTTTTGTAAATGTGTATTGGCATAGAAACATTGTGATCTTCTTTTTCACAGTACAGCAAATCAAAGAAGCATCAGTCGGCCAGCGTTGCATTTTCCTCTTCACGAAAACTGGACACTTGGCAATTTCTTTGTCTTTCAAATTATTTTTATGTTGCCAAATTAAGTTAGTTTCTACATGTATTAATATAGTTGTAGCTGTGACTGTTACAAATCGAAATAATAATAATTTTTCTTTAAATTTACTCTCCCATTTGGTTTGGAGGTGCGTAATAATAATAATAATAATAAAAGAGTACGTAGATAAATAATAATTTAATGTAAGTTTCCTAAGTAATAAACTCTGGAAATATTTTGGAAAATCTGGCGGAATTTTTCGGACAATCTGGCGGAAAATCGCAGATTTTTGGCTTCAGTCTAGCGGATTGACTCCGACGGCAGTTGGCAACCCTCCATTGAGTTGACACTACGATACTAAACAATGGCTGCCCCAAAAGTGTTCCTTATTGTTGCTGACATGCATTTACTTGCAATGTTTCATGCAAATTACGACTGGTTTAGAACAAATATGTTTCTTATTACAGGATGAAAACATTTTATTTTGAAATATGGAAGACGTTGTAACGAAAGAACTAGAAATATTTCGTGAGACACGCAGATTGAGGCTGAACCAAAAGATGGAATCGACTGGAACTTGAAGGAAACTTCTGGAAGAGATTGAGGCCCTTCTTCACCAACAAGATGGTTTGTTCTGGAATAACTTGAATGTTTTTGTTCTTTTCTGGAAATTTCTACTAAAGTAGAGAACGACATGGGGTACTATAAAAGCATCTGCAGCACAACGGAGTCAATAGCAATTTTAAACAAGTGGAGAGAGCTTTCTGCTTCAAGTTCAAGTCGAAAAATAACTAATAACTGAATTAATAATATTGTTGACAGTTGTGCTTATTATTTGACTTGACTGGTCAGCGTCTACTTTTGTTTTACATACTCAACAATTACAGAGTGGAGAAGCTACCACATCACATCACTTTAATAATTGTCATACTCGCCTTCTGTTGTTGAACACCAATTGGAGTAAAAAAGTTTTGTAAAAGCGAAGATCCAATTATTAACACAAAAAATGTTTTCAATTTGCCCACGTTTCATTGAGGATGACTTCAGCAATGGCATACTCCAACTTGCTGATGAGTTGACAAGGCCCGTCATTAACCCCCGGGACCTGTTCTTGCTGAGAAATGCTTCTCTGGCAGCTGCTAGAGAATCTGAGGTAAGCTGTTGTCCTTAAATATTTCTTTTTCTACATATGATTTAGAGACATTTATTTATTTTTAAACCCGGGAGGACCGACCATCTAAGGGCAGAATCCCCCTACAGAAAAGACAATCTGCTGCCTTGCAGGAAGATTGGGGACGATCAAAGGCTAAGGAAAGCAAACCTGAATAAAATGCTGGCAGAAATCGGATGCACTGGCACAGAACACTCACAGTGCAACGTTCTAACAGGTATTGAATCAGATTAGACCTGAGGACAATGTGGTCCACACCCACCTCCCTGGAGGAGACTATTAAAATATGGGTCAATCGAATCACTGAAACAGACAGCTGACTTCATGAGAGAGTCTGGAATCCTAGTCTGATTGAGTCTTCATCGCAAAGAGAGAGAGAGAGAGAGATTTTTAAAAAAGAAATTTTGGAAATTTGTAATAGGCTTATATCATGTATATCTGAAAGATAGAACTGGAATGGGTACTGGAAGATAGAACTGGAATGGGTACTGGAAGATAGAACTGGAATGGGTACTGGAAGATAGAACTGGAATGGGTACTGGAAGATAGAACTGGAATGGGTACTTAATACTGAGTTTTTAAAAAAATTCTGCCTCCTGACTTCCCTGATACTATGACCCAGTATGCTAAGTCAATACTTTACTGTTTTACATTTCAATGACATTATATAATCATCATCAAGTGCCGGGCATGCTGACGTAGGTGATCATGTCTCTCCACAACTTTCGATCTCGGCAGTTATTTATCATTTCTGTTGTTGACCTTCTGCCAAGCCATTCTCTTAAGCTGTCTGGTATCTTTTCTCTTTGCTTTCCTCTATCTCTTCATCCCTCAATTTTTCCAGTTGTTACAATATATTCCAGCTGTTCTCTTCTCATTACATGGCCAAAAAATGATGACTGTTTCTTCCTAATATTGGAAATTAGCTCTCTTTGCTTTGGCCTCTCTCAGAACATCTTCATTACTCTTATTAGCTGTCCATGATATTCTCAACATTCTTCTGTAAAACCACATTTCTACAGACTCCAGTGATTTTCTTGTCTGTTGACAATTTTAGTGACACCATTTATTGTAACTTATATTAAACACATTATATAACGTGGCACATTATATAACATTAAAAGTGACCAAAAAAGTGTTTGTAATGGATATATAGGTACAGTGATGAAGAAAACATAGTGCAAATACAATAGTATTGGATTGAACTATAACTAATCAAGGCCCTACCACATATCCGTATGATGGGTCTGTAAACCAAAAAAAAAAAACAACAAAAAAACAAAGACTGGCCAAACGAGTAGGGACTCGAGGGAAGGCAACATGGTATCAAAAAGTACGTTGCTGAAATCGGATGTGTTGGGCCAGAACAGCTAGTCACCATTACACTAGCAATTAAAACATAACATTACCTCCAATTAGTAAAACTTAACATTACCACCAGCTAGTAAGATAAAATTTAACATTACCTCCAATTAGTAAAACTTAACATTACCACCAGCTAGTAAAACTTAACATTACCACCAGCTAGTGAAACGTAAAAGTAGACAAACAAATGAAAAGACTATCATAGGCCAAAGAGATGGGATTTCTCAGAAGAATGTTGAAAGTTCCCTGGACAGATAAAAAGACCAATGAGGAAGTTCTCTTAGAGGCCAACACAAAAAGGGAGCTCTTAAAAAAACATCAGAAAGAAGCAATCAACATTTTACGGGCACATCATGAGAAGAGGAAAGTTGGAATACTTGGTTACAACTGGCAAAATAAAAGGAAAGAGAGATTGCGGACGACAAAGAGAGAAAATTCTGAATAGCTTGGTGTCAAGGCATGGAAAACAATCAACAATAGAACTGATACGATGCACTGTAGATAGAAGATTGTGGAGGGACATGATCGCCTACGTCAACCGGTATGGCACATGATGAGTAAAACGTAATAGTTTTTCCAGATAATGACATTTTACAGTTTTATCTAGTTCTATTTAATTATTTGCTTCAACAATTATTCTCAGGTTCAGAATACAGACAAAGAATTCCGCATTCGTCTTGAGCTCCAGCACTTTAAACCTGAGGAAGTTAAAATTGTATCTGACAACCATCGGGTAACAATCAATGCCAAGCATGAGGAGAAGGCAGACAAACATGGATATGTTTCCAGAGAGGTGACTCGTGTATACAAATTGCCAGAGGTAGGTAATTGATTCAGATAATTTTAAAAATCTTATTTTACAAAAGTAATAAAAGGTAAAAATAATGTAAACAAAACTTTGTGAAAAGATTATTTTAAGAAAAAAAAAGAATTCTCTCATTTAATCAGTGGGTTATGAGCACTCAAGAAGAGTTCGATTGGATCTCAGTTTGACTTTCTAGTCAACTCTGTTGCAAAAAAAAAAAATAGAATTGGGGCTTTCCTTTTGGAGTTGAACATGATATTAACTGTAAGAAAGGAGACTAATCTCTTGTCCTTAACTCCTGGTGGCTGATTTAATGCATCAGATCCCTAGCCATTATAAGTTCATTGAAATTTACTTCTCTCAATGAGAACCTTAATATAATTCTAGTTTTAAAAATGAACATTTACTGGAAACAAATTAAGTAAAGTGCCCCCGTCACGCCAAGTGACGTATAATAGGGAATATGGTGTTAGTGACCATAAATTTTACAGACCTTCAGCACATGATTTTTGGGGTGATGTGGTCAGTATAACGCCCGTGCCGCTTTCTATCTATTGTCCTTTTGAGCCGAAGACGGCACATAGGGCAGAACCACAATCTCAAAAACAGAAACCTTGCGTGCCAAAGTGGCACATATTTACTTTCCCGCTTTACTTTCCCAGAAAAAAATCCGGTACCCATTAAAGGCTGGGTGAACCTGGAAGCCGTCGGTTGGGATCGAACCCTACCTCTTGTCCTTTGTAGTCCAGTTCAAAGCAGTTCAGTGTTTATTTCAATTTTGCTCTGGCAACTCTTGCGACACAGTTGGCATCAAACTGTTCTTGCCCTGCTAGACCTCTGGATAGCTGGACTGTGTGGACAGAAGAAACATGTTGCACGGACAACAACTTGTCTCTTTCTTTTTTCTGTCCAAGCTCATGCCCTGGAGAGGACACTCCAGCTTTGCTGTTTTGATGTCGGCACAACACAGAGAAAGAAATTAGGTTAAATGCAAAAATAAAAATGTTCAACTCAAATGTTAAGTCGGTCCTATTATATGGCTGTGAAACATGGAGAATAACGAAATTGACAATCACGAAGGTACAGACTTTCATTAATGGATGCTTACGCAGAATAAAGGGATGGAAATGGCAGGACAAAGTCACTAACGTAGAATTATGGAAATGTACCAGTCAAACACTAGTGGATAAAGAGATACAGCGAAGACGATGGCGATGGATAGGACACACACTACGGAAGCCAACTAAGAGTATTACACAACAGGCCCTTTTTTGGAATCCCCAGGGGAAAAGACAAAGAGGAAGACCAAGGAATTCTTGGAGAAGACAGATCGAAGCAGAGATGAAGATGATGGGGAAGACATGGAATGATCTTAAAAGAATTGCAAAAAAACAGAACGGCTTGGAAAGTGTTTGTTGAAGACCTATGCTCCACTGGGAGCTAAAAGGTAGTAGAAGAAGAAGAAGACAACACAGAGACTGTAAACAAAATAAAAGTAGTAAGTTAGTAGTGTGGACTTGGCAGTGGTGAAGTGACACAGTTGAAGAAAATTTATGCTTTATTCATTGAGTTATAATAAGTATTAACAACAAAGAAAAGTACTGTTGCTATCACTCCAGTGAGGCCTAATATAATATAATTTAAATTCATTCTGCTACGATGATAAGCAGAGAAGTTTATTGTGACCATCACCAGTTTCATACCATGACTCTAACCTTGAGCTGATCAATGCTTACTTTGAACCTATGAATTTTGTTGAAATTGAGTTATTTGTGGGTCATCATCATTGCACTTCAAACATGTCCATAGGTGCTCAGATCCCCTCCTCAGCAAGTCCCGCAGTGTCCAGCGACTGACGACTCCAGTTCTATGTTGGTTGAAAAGTCTTCTTACACGCCCACTACATTTCTCATTTCTGGCTGTGCCCATCTTAACTCCTATTTCCATCATCTGAAGAAGTGACATTAAAAGTGGGAAGGATAAATATGACTCCCTAGAGGCACAAGATATGGGTTGTTCTTTACCCCTTCTCTTTTTATTGTCCATTTGAGCCAAAGATAACGGCAGAATTCCTAGAATCATCATTTCTGATCCTGCTAATAAGTGTCAGATTGCACAGAACCTACTTTGTATCTTGCCATACGTCCCTCTTCTGGAGGAACTTCACAGCCTCAGCAAGGGAGCTGATGCCTGCTGCTGTTGCCTCCCTTGTCATTACCTTATATTACGCAAATTGTGTGTGATGTTTTGATTTCACTTTTTTTTTTCCCACCACACAGGATGTTGATCCCAAATCTGTGACATCTTCTATGAACTCCCAGGGCGTACTCAGCATCAAAGCTTCAAAACTGGCACTGGAAGCTCCCAAAGAAATTGCAATCCCCGTGGAATTCAAGAATTAAATATTCCATCATTGGACGCAACTTTCATTCATCTCACTCTACAGGGACTGTAGTAAAAGTGGGACTCAAAGTTTAAATAATGATAACATGTGGTGGCCAGTTTTAGTTATAACATAACAAATTTATCCAACTGCGAAACCTACATAGTATGAATCAGAAATATCACAAAATGAAAGGTTAGTTTAGAAATATAAAAAAAATTATGATGCCTAAATGATAATTTAATAAAAGAGAAAGAGTAACTAAGTCTATGCCCTATGGGCCGGTCACGGCTCAAATGGTCAATTAGCTAATTGCAATCAATTAGAAGATTCAATTAGAAAAAAACTAAAACTTTACAACTTAAACAAACTTTTGCTAAGAGTTGACAGTTCAAGTTCTAATTGTTATTGGCACAACCTGTTTAAAACTTCTTTCAATTATTATAGTCAGCCTTTTTTAATTTTTATTTTCTTCTCTTTTCTGAATGTTTTTGTGATGTGACAAGCATTTTTGCAGCTATGAACATTTTTTTTTTAACATATTCAGAATTAATTTTTTTTTTTTTTTTTTTTTTTTTTTAGTGCTGAAAAAAAAATATATATATATATGTTTTTTTTTCACCTCATGTGGAACTAACTGTGAAAAGGAATTTTCTTTTTTTTTTGGTCACTGTCTGTTTTTGTTTAAACAATGAAAAAAATTAATTTGTTCACATTCTTTTTTTTTGTGTTTAATTCAACTGAAAATCATTGATTTAATTTGTTTAAACCCACTATCTAGACTGACTTAAAATTGAAAGCATGCAATTAGAATGAGAGGTTATTCTAAAACTGGCCATATATCTATTTTTGTAACTATCACTGAATATATGTTTTTCTTTTTTACAATATAAATTTGTTGAAAGTGTTTATTCAAAATTAACAAATGGAGAATTCAGTTGTGCTATACTGTGAAGTATAGTTTGTGTTCTATTCTACTTATAGCCGAAGTATGTTATAAGATAGCTTTTTCGCGTTTGTTACATTTTTTTCTTGTATTTATGGAAATTCTTTATTTCCATTGTATTTTGTGTTGTGTGCTGATTTTCAAATAAATTACTTCTAGCCTGTATGATCTGTTCTCTGTTATTTGTTATAATTGTTTCATTGTTGTAGAGTTTGCTTGTTGTACAATTTCTTCTTTTTAAAAAAAAAACTTAGGTAGAATTGGATGGAAACAAAAGACAACAAATGATGAAGTTTTAAAACAATTGAAAATAAAAAGAGAACTGCTGAACACAATTAAGACAAGACAAATTAAATTTTTGGGGCATGTTAAAAGACACAACAGTCTACTAAAAGTAATATTGGAAGGAAAAATACAAGGTAAAAGAGGCAGAGGCAGACCAAGACTAACATGGACGAGTAACATCAACAGATGGTCAAGTCAATCTATGACAACCTGCACCATCAAAGCAAGAAACATAGTAGAATGGCGATCCATAGTAGCCAACCTTCATTGCGGAGAAGGCACACGATGATGATGAAACATGGACAATCACAACAAATCAGAAGTAGAAATTAGTTGTTAGAGAAACTGTTATGTAATGATAGAATCATCACTGCATTCAGGCACACCCATAGGTGCTTTCATTATCTTTTGTAAGTGTTCATTATCACACCGTGACTACGTGACTAACTGTGCCAGATCGGTGTCTGGTGACAATCCCTCTCATTCACCCAGAGCATCATTCTGTTCTGGCAATGCCAATCTTCAAAGTTCTCACAGTCTAGATAGCAAAACAGTTTTACTTCTTTCAATGATGCGGAGACGACACTCGATGATGATGATGCCGTAAACAGCAAGATAATAATGCCACTACTACTGCCACGTATAGTAGCACAATCGTACTACTATCACCACAATTGCTACCTCTGCTACTAATATGACCTTTTGCATCTTGACAGTTGGTTGGTAGCAAGCAGTCATGATAAGTCTGTAGTTTGGTAACAATATAAGTGTCTTATGCTGGATGCAGCTTTGCTGAACAGCTTCACTTATGGTTGAATCTTCCAATATTGGACAGACAGATCCGGCCACATAACGTGGTGCCCGGCCTCATCTCCTTTATCCTGCGCCATTTGTCTTCTGAATTTGATATCAGCACTGCCTCGAAAGTTGCTGTGCCATTTTTTATTTTTTTTCTCCATGTGCTACAATCTGCAGCCAGATTTTCCCATTTACTTTCACTGATAGAGAATTCCCTCAAGGAAGCCGTGCAACTATCCTTATATCTCAGCAGTGGTCTGCCCTTTGGTCTCCTTCCGTCCTTAAGTTCGCCATACAATATTTGTTTGGGAATATCAATGTTTGCCATTCTTTTTACACGACCCAGCCACCTTAGTGTACGACTACAAGTGTTGCCTTGTTGGATGGGAGTTGATTACTTTCTCCACCTATTTCATGTTCATAATCATTCAAAGGCAATGTACTTGAAAGCTTTTTAACCTCTTCTCTTGACCTGCATAAGTAGTCCAAGTTTCTGATCCGTATCTCTCTCTCTCTCTCTCTGTCTCTCTCTCTCTCTCTCTCTCTCTCTCTGAGATCAAGACTTAATCAGAGTAGGATTCCAGATTCTCTCATGAAGTAAGCTGTCTGTTTAAGTGAATCGATTGCCCCATATAGTTTCTCTTCCAGGGAGGTGGGTGTGGACCACATTGCTCTTCTCAAGACTGTGTTCTGGGGGCAATCCTGTAGAACATGTTTTGTAGTCATATTGTACAGTGGCATAGCCATAGGCTGGTTGTACCTATTTTGAGTTTGGTGAACATGTGATTTCTCATTCTATTGTGGTCAGTACGTAGGTGAAGTATGATGACTTGATCCCTCCTTGATAGTTGGTGGTATCCGTCACTCTCGTTATGCTTTGGGTGTTCTCGTTTCCATTTTTCATGGAACTGACCCTTGAGGATGGATTTGGCTTCATCATAACTGAGCAGATGGTTCTCTTGTGGTAATCTCCCTCTTTAGCTAATTTGTCTGTGCGTTCGTTCCCGTGTATATTACAGTGTGATGGTATCCACTGAATGACTACACTCTGGAAGTTATTGCATAGTTGGTCCAAGGTAGTTCTCAAGTCATCTAGTTCATTGTTCTTGGGGCTTTTTAGAGCTGATAGTACTGACAGTGCATCAATCAGAATCACTAATTTATTGTGCATGTTATTTTTGTGTTGAGTAGCCAGTGTTGCAGCATCTCTGATGGCCTCAGTTTCTGCTTTAAAGTTGTTTGAGAATTTCCCAGTAGCTATTGACTTGGTGATCTCGTCCTGGTTATTCAGCATCAAGAACACACCTCTCCCTCCATTTCTGATGGCATTTGTAGCAGAGCCATCTGTGTATATGTGGGACCAAGAGTCCTGTGGGTAGGTATCGTGTATGTGTTTTTCTGCTACGTGTTTTCATTCTGTGTCTGATTGGGTGCCTTTTTTCATGATTCCTGTTATATTTTCCTTAAGTTCTGGTATTTTATGCTTTCCATGAGGAGACATATCAGATGGGCCCAAGGGTTTCGATATTGTTTGAGAAAGTACTGGGTCTCCAGTAGTTAGTTCATTGGTAATTGCAGCGAAGTTGCTCCTCTTAAGTCGTACAATTCCGGAACCAGATATTCTTTGGTGCATGGGGTGGCTAAGGAGCCTTCTGTATTTCTCCGCTTGTTGCAATACTTTAGTGACCCGTCTGTCATCTAAGGGTTGTAAACCTGTTACTGTTTCTAGAGTCTTGATAGGTGTAGATTTCATAGCACCAGTGGTAATACGGGCAGCTTGGTTCTGTGTTCTGTCAATTTTGCTAAGCTGTGATTTGGAAGCCATAGCCCAGGCTGTGACTCCATACTCAAGAACTGGTCTGACTCTTCCTACGTACAGTCTTTTCAAAATATTGCTGTCTGCCCCCAGTCCGTTCCTGCCGGTTTCTTCATAATATTTGTTCGTTTTCTGGCTTTCATCCTTGCTCTGTCTATCTGATTTTTCCAAGTCATTCTGCGATTCATGGTGACACCAAGATATGTTGGGTTGTGGTCAATAGGGAGTGTATGGTCTTTTATCTTCAAGTTTGCAGAGTGATTTTCTTGAAAGACTGAAAATTGTATATGTAGTTTTTCTTTCGTTGATTGGTAAGAACCAGGTGTTCGTCCACTTTTCAAGTTCACCTAGGGCATCTTGCATCCTGGGTCAAGCTACCGACATACTTTCCTCGCGAGCCCATAATGTCAGATCATCTGTGCATATTGCTGAGTGTATTCTGGGTGGAATGTCCATTACGATGTCATTTATGAAAATTAAAAAGAGTGTTGGGGACAAGACTCCTCCTTGTGGGACACCTTGCTCAATAGAGACCTTCTTACTTAGTTGACCTTGAACTTTTACTCTGGCTGTTCTATCCTGAAGGTATTGAGAGACCCAATTGAATAAACGACCTTGGATGCCAAGTCTAAAAAGCTTGTTCTTTAAACCCTCCCGTCATACCCTATCAAAGGCCTTCTCCATGTCGACCCACACTGCCAGTGTATGTTTCTTTTCTTGTAGAGCATCCTCTATTTCCTGTGCGATGTAGGTGACAAGGTCTTCAGTTGATCTGTGCTGACGGAAGCCACTTTGTTGTGGTACGATTTGTTGTTTTGTCTCCAAATGCTACATGTCTTCTGTTAACCAGCCTTTCCATGAGTTTACTCAGGCAGCTCAGTAGGCCAATTGGTCTACAGCTACTTGGGTCTTTTCCACACTTGAGGATGGGCACCGTAATAGCTTCTTTCCAGATTGCCGGCACATGACCTCTCTTCCAACCAGCATTTATTATCCTTAGAAGTTGGCTCTTGGCTTTCTGTCCCAGATTTAGGAGCATTTCGTTGGAGATTCCATCTTTACCAGGGGAACTTTTGAGCTTCAATCCTTTGAGGGCAACATCTAATTCAGTTGGGGTAAAGATGGTCGTCTGATGCTCTTCTGGTGCTAAAAGCATGTGTTTTGCATCTTGGTTTTCCTGCTTTGCAGCTTTCTGTTTGTCTATTGGAATGTTTATTCTACTAATGTTTTTGTAAACTCTATTAGTAGATTTGCTGCCCTTTTGCCTGTGAGGATGTTCTGATTGTGTGTTAGTGATATTGGAGGTTGGAAATTGTTTTCGTCACTCAGAACTTTCGCAAGTTTCCATAGTTTATGACCATTTTCGTCTAGATTAAGGCCCTTTGTTTTGTCTATCCAGCTCTGTCTGGCTGATGTCATTACCTCACGTCTGTATTTGGCCGAGGCTGCTTTTAAGGCACTGTTGCTCTCTGTGCTGTGTGATGTTTCAGCTAGTTCTCTGGCAGAGTCCAGTTCCTCTTCTAGTCTTTGCATTTCCTTGCTCCAATATGGCTTGTAGTTTCTTCTTGCTCCTCTAGGAATGGATTCTTTAGCAGCTCTCAGGATTCCATTTGTTAACCGCTCTATCATATTATTGACCTTCTTTTCGTGGGTGTTGATAGGCGCAGTATATGCATCAGTGAGCCTGGCAAACTTTGCCCAATCTGCTCTCTTATAGTTCCAGCAGGGAAGAGGTATTTGCAACTCCTGTTTGTGAGCAAGAGCCACTGAAAGTTTGACTGGTCTATGGTCACTATCTCCAAGTTGTTTCAGCACTTTTCTGGTTATTTTGATAGATATGTCTCCAGTTGCAAATGCTAGGTCGGGGGTGGAAGTTGTTTTCCATCTTCTTGAGTAGAAGGTTGGGGGGTCCTCCCTAGAGTTTATGAGGAATAGGTTGTTGTCTATTTCCCATTCGTCCACTTCTTCACCTCGCACATTGGACTCCTTATATCCCCATCTTTCAGAATGGCTGTTAAAGTCTCCTACTACCAGACACTTTGATGGTGTTATTTCCATAGACTCCAGCTTCAGTAATTTGTTATTTGGACAGTATATATTAAATATCCTTATACTAGCGGAGTTAATGTATAGGTCTGTACCAATGATCTCTGCCTCTCCGTTTGTGACTACATCTATCAGTTTTGCTGGAATGGAATTTTTAATAAGTATAAGAATTCCACCCTTGTGACCTTCCCTGTCTTGTCTAAATGTTTGGTAGCCCCTGATCATAAATCTGTGCTGAGGATTAAGATGAGTTTCCTGGATGTAGGCAACATCTATCTCCTCCTCTGCCAGTCTGATTGTTAGAGCTTGTTTTTTGTGGTATGTGCCCTCCGCATTCCGGTGTATTATATTCAGCTATTTCTTGAAGCCTTTCCGGTCAGCGGTAGCATCTATCATAATTAGAGTCTGTTAGATCCAGTCTGATTTATTACTTGTTAAAACGTTGCACCGTGTTCTGCGCAGTGGCCCAGTGCAACCGATTTCAGCCAGCATTTTATTCAGGTTTGCTTTCCTTAGCCTTTGATTGTCCCCAATCTTCCTGCAAGGCAGCAGATTGTCTTTTCTGCAGGGGAATTCTGCCGTTAGATGGTCGGCCCTCCCAGGCTTGCGAGCACCATCTGTCCGAGCTGTAGTAATTGTAGAAAGTTGGTGATTAGACCATCACCATCATTAGGATGACGTAATAGAAGTGCACAAAGCACACAACTTTGGTAAATTTGAATCTTAACCCTGAGTGCTAATTTGGTGTTGGTCCATGCTCTATCTTTCAGTTTACCAAATGTGGAAGCTGCCTTTCTGATTCTGAAATTTATTTCTTCTTTAAGTTATACAGTGGTTGTGATCATAGATCTGACGAGATCGGTGAACTTTCTCACAGATTCATGGGGTATGTTATTTCATGATATAGCTGCGGGACAGGCTACACCCTGTTAAAGCACCACAGACTTCTGTATACTTATTGATAAAGATAATAAATCACATGATCTAGCTAGATTGTCAATGATTGACTGCAGGACGGACTCATCGTGAGCAAATACCAGAGTATTACCCTGGGAAGGTGAGAAATGTTGCCTCGCATCTGAGTTTGAGGCGACACTATCCAGAAATTTCCGAACATTTCTGGATAGGCGGCCGAGCACATATGGGTGTAAACTAGCGTGCTAAGACGCCGGTTCAAGTCTCGTACTTGACCTTACCCTTACCTAACCAACACTGCATCATCAGCGAATAGAAGCTTCTTGAACTCATCATCATCATTGAGTGCCGTCTCCGCATCGAAGGTTGGCTACCATGGAGCGCCTTTTTGCCGATGTCTTGATCTCAGGTGTTTTAAATTCACACCGCAGACATTCTACATCAAGGGGCCATCAGATCGTACACGGATGTTGATGCCTCCAGGGACGGTTTCAAACGCATTTTATAGAAGGGCACCGATAAACATATATAGTAACAGTAATTCTATTCTTTTCTCCCCTCACCGTGGGGGCCCCGGTATAAGTGACTCTAATCTTACCCCCCACCCCCCTCACCGTGGGGGCCCCGGTATAAGTGACCCTAATCTTACCCACCCACCCCCCTCACCGTGGGGGCCCCGGTATAAGTGACTCTAATCTTACCCACCCACACCCCTCACCGTGGGGGCCCCGGTATAAGTGACTCTAATCTTACCCACCCACCCCCCTCACCGTGGGGGCCCAGGTATAAGTGACTCTAATCTTGCCCCCCACCCCCGTCACCATAGGGGCCCCGGTATAAGTAACTCTAATTTCACCCCCCCCCTTCACCGTGGGGGGCCCAGTATAAGCAACTCTAATCTCTCCCCCCCCCTCACCGTGGGACCCCGGTATAAGTGACTCGAATCCTACCCCCCCCCCCTCACCCCACTCACCGTAGGGGCCCCGGTATAAGTGACTCTAATCTTTCCCCTCACCGTGGGGGCCCCGGTATAAGTGACTCGAATCTTAACCCCCCCCCCCCACCCCTCTAACTGTAGGGGCCCCGGTATAAGTGACTCTAATCTTTCCCCTCACCGTGGGACCCCGGTATAAGTGACTCGAATCTTAACCCCCCACCCCTCTCACTGTGGGGGCCCCGGTATAAGTGACTCTAATCTTTCCCCTCACCGTAGGGGCCCCGGTATAAGTGACTCTAATCTTTCTACGTAGGGTCACCTTTGTCTACGTTCTTGGGTTTGCGGGAGTATGGGGAAATGAAAGAACGGACAGGTTGGCTAGCTGCGCTGTCGTTGAGAACGGTCAACCTATAGATCGGGTGGACATCATAAATGCTCTCTGAGATGTGTGAAGAACACAGGACTTTGACAACCATGAGTCCACGTCACTCCATCGGATGAAAGAGATGGGAGTTAAGTTGGGCACAGCCAGAAACGAGAAACTTAGTGGCCGTATAAGAGAACTTACCAACCAACACAGAACTGGAGTCGTCAGTCGTTAAACGCTGCGGGACTTGCTCAGAAGGGGACTGAGCACTTTGGACTTGTTCGGAATGCAATAATGATGACTCGCAAATAACTCAATAGATTCTTACTTCTCAAAACAACGCCTTGCCTCGAGAGTCCTGTCATTTCATTACAAGTGTTTCAGCATGTTTGTCTGTGTGGCGTATACTTGGTTATTTAGTTATGGAAGGCCCCGGTATCACAGCAAACGAATTAAAATCCATAATTGCTCAACTGCCCGTGCCAGTGGAATCATCCGAATTACTAACTCATCTCCCAAACAAAGAACGGTAGCCGTAGTCCCCATCATAGCAGTCTCAGCACACGCCAAAAGACATAAGGCGAAACCGCATAGAAAGTGAACACGGCCAACCGTTCCCTGTCATACGATATCAGCATTCATCGTAAACAATTGGAATATCGGAACATGATCAAAACGGACGAAACACACAGCTCACGGTGTGCACAGAGCACTTAACTCAGTAGCTCCTGCAACAGGCCGGACTTGGAATCTGTGGCTTATACTTGTAAATATGAAACACAACATACATTTGTGTCTATAGATTATTTCCCAAATTGTAGTCGATACTTTATGCTCTAGTCATGTGATGATATATCACTGCAAGTCCTGCCCATCAGTAGCACCTACTTTAAGTTGTTGAGTTAACAGTGTGCTGAAATACATCTCTGTTGTGGTAAGGCGCTGTGTCAACAAGTAAGGGTTTATTCCTAGTTCCGGTTGTCAATTATTCTCTGTTTTGTATTGTTTATGATTTTTTCCAAGTATTGTAAAAGTACCACAATCTCTTTATTATTTTTTTGCCACTAGCCACGAAAATTGTATTCGTAATAAATATTCTGTGATTGCTATTTTCTATGTTTGACATTGGCGACCCAGAAACAAGCGACCACAACATATACGATAGCGCATCTATGCATATTTAGCATCCTGTCAAGTGCGGATGTAGAACAGGAGTAAGAGAACGTAGCAGGAAAAGAACAAACATTAAAGATAAATCCACATCATCATCATCATCATCAAGTACAGGGCCTGCTGGCGTAGGTGATCATGTCTCTCCACAACTTTCGATCTCAACAGTTATTTATCATTTCTGCTGTTGACCTTCTGCCAAGCCATTCTCCTAAGCTGTCTGGTATCTTTTCACTTTGCTTCCCTCTATCTCTTCGTCACTCAATTTTCAAACTTGTTACAATTTACTCTAGCTGTTTCTCTTCTCATTACATGGCCAAAAAAATGATGATTGTTTCTTCCTAATATTGGAAATTAGCTCTCTTTTTGCTTTGGCCTCTTTCAGAACATTTTCATTACTCTTCTTAGCTGTCCATGGTATTCTCAACATTCTTCTGTAAAACCACATTTCTACAGACTTCAGTGATTTTCTTGTCTGTTGTCCTATTGTCCATGATTCACATCCATATGTTAAGACTGGCTCTATATAACATTTAAGAACTCTTTTTCTTGTTTCTTTGTACATCTAAATATACCACGTTTAATTTTGTGAAAACCTTTGATCGATAGGAAGACACTTAATTTAATGGTGATTTAATATTTGATCCCAGTGGCGTAGTGAAAGGGAAAGAGGGGCAGACGATTGCTCGGGGCGCAAACTTCCCAAAAGAAATAAAATAAAGTAGTAATATTAAGTGGAAAAAAAATAACCCCGGACGCTGACAACACAATTGCCCCCCGGTGCTGACAACCCACGATACCCGCCACTGTTTGATGGTCTTTAAAACATAAAGACTGGATAGGAACTTATCTCGGAAACGAGGACGAAATAGAAGACACTGCCAGAATATCATGGAGCCGTTTCTGGTAAGCTTCTACGTCAGGAGAATAAACGCACATATCGTATTGATCAGGTAATACATAAGACAAAAAGGGATCGTTACACTTTTATAATCGCACGTTAAGATCCATAAACTTGTGTTGCATGCGAAATATTTATACTTAATGTAGTAATGAAATGTGTTTTCGGATATTTGCATAGATTATCGTTTATCTGCGTGAATCTATTACAGGAGATATCAACCCTTAATGTCTTTATGCATATTTGCGTAATTTATCGTTAATCTGTGCCAGTCTATTACAATGAGTGTAACACGTATTGTACATACACAATTTTTTTTTCTCGCAATTTACCGTTATCTCATAACTGAATGTTTGCGTCGGAATAACTTAAACCATAACTGATCGTCTACGTCAGAATAACATAAACAACTGTCTTTCTACGTCAGAATAACATAAACAATAACGGACTGTCTACGTCAGAATAACATAAACAACACCTGTCTTTCTACGTCAGAATAAAATAAACAATAACGGACTGTCTAGGTCAGAATAACCTAAATAATAACTAACTGTCTACGTCAGAATAACTTAAACCATAACTGATTGTCTACGTCTGAATAATAAAAACAACAACTGTCTTTCTACGTCAGAATAACATAAACAATAACGGACTATTTACGTCGGAATAACTTAAACCATAACTGATCGTCTACGTCAGAATAACATAAACAATAACGGACTGTCTACGTCAGAATAACATAAATAATAATTAACTGTCTACGTCAGAATAACTTAAACCATAACTGATTGTCTACGTCAGAATAACTTAAACCATAACTGATTGTCTACGTCGGAATAACTTAAACCATAACTGATCGTCTACGTCAGAATAACATAAACAATAACGGACTGTCTACGTCAGAATAACATAAATAATAATTAACTGTCTACGTCAGAATAACTTAAACCATAACTGATTGTCTACGTCAGAATAACTTAAACCATAACTGACTGTCTACGTCAGAATAACTTAAACCATAACTGACTGTCTACGTCAGAATAACTTAAACTATAACTGACTGTCTACGTCAGTATAACTTAAACCATAACTGATTGTCTACGTAAGAATAACTTAAACCATAACTGATTGTCTACGTCAGTATAACTCAAACCATAGCTGATTGTCTACGTCAGTATAACTCAAACCATAACTGATTGTCTACGTCAGTATAACTCAAACCATAGCTGATTGTCTACGTCAGTATAACTTAAACCATAACTGACTGTCTACCTCAGAATAGCTTAAACTATAACTTACTATCTACTTCGGAATAACTGAAACCATAACTAACTCAACCCCACTAATCGATGTAGCCACGAAAAGAACTAAACAATATAGATAAATGTGTAGAAACTGGAGGCGAAAGTAAAACCGGCGCCAGAATTTATCTTCTAGAGTCGGATATGTGCACTTTGATTGTAATGGTATATATCCAATATGTGCACTTTGTTGTAATGGTATATGTCCATTATGTGCACTTTGTTGTAATGGTATATATCCAATATGTGCACTTTGTTGTAATGGTATATGTCCATTGTGTGCACTTTGGTTGTAATGGTATATATCCAATATGTGCACTTTGTTGTAATGGTATATGTCCATTATGTGCACTTTGTTGTAATGGTATATGTCCATTATGTGCATTTTGTTGCAATGGTAAATGCCCAATATGTGCATTTTGTTGTAATGGTATCTGTCCATTATGTGCACTTTGTTGTAATGGTATCTGTCCATTATGTGCACTTTGATTGTAATGGTATATGTCCAATGTGTGCACTTTGTTGTAATGGTATAAGTGCAATATGTGTACTTTGGTTGTTGTGGTATATGTCCAATATGTGCACTTTGGTTGTAATGGTATATGTCCAATGTGTGCACTTTGGTTGTAATGGTATATGTCCAATATGTGCACTTTGGTTGTAATGGTATATATCTAATATGTACACATAAATAAAAGTAAAGTACCCCTTTCACGCCAAGTGGCGTATAGGGAATATGGTGTTAGTGACCATACATTTTACAGACCTTCAGCACATGATTTTTGGGGTAATGTGGTCGGTATTACGCCCGTGCCGCTTTACTTTCCCAAAAAAATCCGGTACCCATTTAAGGCTGCGTGAACCGGGAAGGAATGAAAAGACGATTAGAGGCCACAGAGATGGGATTTCTCAGAAGAATGTTGAAAGTTCCCTGGACAGCTAAAAAGACCAATGAGGAAGTTCTTAAAGAGGCCAACACAAAAAGGGATCTCTTAAAAAACATCAGAAAGAAGCAATCAACATTTTTCGGGCACATCATGAGAAGAGGACAGTTGGAATACTTGGTTACAACTGGCAAAATAAAAGGAAAGAGAGATCGCGGACGACAAAGAGAGAAAATACTGGATAGGTTGGTATCATGGCATGGAAAACAGTCAACAACAGAACTGATACGATGTACTGTGGATAGAAGATTGTGGAAGGACATGATCGCCTACGCCTACCGGTATGGCACATGATCACGATGATGAAACCCGGAAGCCGTCGGTTGGGATCGAACCCTACCTCTTGTTCTTTTTAGTCCAGTTCACTAACCACTGAGCTATCGCAACCTTCTAATATGTACACATAATATAACTAAATTTATTTATTGTTATCTATTTTAATTGATTATGTAATATGTATAGTGAAATTATTTTAAGATCCATAAGGGACATGCCTGAAATAACAATTGGAGGTCATAATATAAATAACCACAGGTATGCTGTTGAAACAGTCTTAATCGCTCATCATTCATTACTGAGTGTCGTCTCCGCATCGAAGGTTGGCTACCATGGCATTCCACTTTGTCTCTTGCTTCGATGGTGCAGATTATCATAGGCTGAACAGTCCATGTTTTGATGTTACTCGTCCATGTTAATCTTGGTCTGCCACTGGCTCTTTTACCTTGTATTTTCCCTTCCAATATTAATTTTTTTAGGCTGTTGTGTCTTTTAATATGTCCCAACAAAATTTCATTTGTCTTGTTCTAATTGGGTTTTGTGGTTCTCTGTTCATTTTTAATTGTTTTAAAACTTCATCGTTTATTTTCTTTTCTATCCGTCCAATTCTACCTATTCTTTCTATAAAACCATATTTCAAAGGCTTCATTTTTATGTTCTGTTTTTTTTGGGTCTAATGTCCAGGTTTATGCACCATACAGGAATATTGAGAAGATGTAACATTTTACTATTCTTAGTTTTAGCTCTGGTGTTATTTGTTTTGATGTTAGTATAATTTTCATGGCATTAAAATTACTTTTCGTCATACCTATTCTTTTGTTTATTTCCATGGCTTTCTTTGGAATGTTACGTGATGAGGCTCAAATATCTTTCACGGTGGTCTACCATATTAGTCTTTCGTGTTCTGAATATGCCTCATGTGTACCACACACTTTGCTGTTTTCGCTTTCTAGGCCGCTGATCATTTCTAATTCTTCCGCCCCATCTACCGTCACAGACTTTTCACATTCGGGTTGAACATATCCGGCCGGTGCCATTGTTGTCGAACTATGTGTTTGCATGTCGAACTGCGAACACACGACACAAAGAAGAATAAATCATATTCCATTTAAATATCGGTAAAGTTCACAGTCCATCCACACGTCAGAAGTAAAACATACACCAAAACGGGGAATAGCACAACATAATTTTACAACTAGACCGTCGCGTAAATCATTTAAATATATCAACAATAGCTGAATTATAAAAGGACCACGTGTAGCCGCATTGACACTGGAAGAATATAGTAGACTGAAGAAAATCCGTGGGCCCATAAATACAACACTACAGACAAAACTGTATGGGCCACTACAAGGGTTACAAAAGACAGTAGAATTTATACAGGAATTTATACATTACAGATATAGACAATACTTCAGGCAAACGAAAGATGGATAGATAGATCCCGTGAATTCAAAATAATTAGCAGTTTGGGGGGGGGGGGGGAAATGTGCTTTTATCTTCCTCCTCTTTTCTTCCTCATTTGCCTTTCAGCATTCGCGGGGAGATATAATTTGTGGTAGTTTGCTCCTCTGTTTGCCTCTGCTGCTGTTATGTTTCCTAGTGTTTCTAATATTCCATCGATCCATCTTTTTCGTCGTCGACCTGGTCTGGTGTTCTTGCAAAGTTTAATGAGGGCTCGTTGTGTTGTTTTTTTATCTCTCCCTTGTCACGTTGCCAAACCATTTTATCTGTTGTTTCTTTTAATATTCGATGGGTAGGGTTTATTCCTATATTTTTTTCTCAGTTCTTAATTTCTGATCTTGTCTCTCAGACTGTTTCTGGTCATTCGTCTAACACATTTCATCTCAGTAGAGATTATTTTTCTTATCGTTCTTGCATTTAGGGTCCAGGACTGGTAATGGTAGCACAACGTTGGGATCGTGAATTCGAAATATCTTTGAGCTCAGTTTGAGTTTTCTAAAAAGTGAGCACTTTTTATTTAAACTCTGAGAGTTTAGCTTTACAAACAAGAGAAATTGCATTAAAATATCAGAGTTTAGCTTTACAAACCTGAGAAATTAAATCAAAACATTAGAATTGAGCTCTACAAACCTGAGAAATTGAATCAAAACATCAGAGTTTAGCTTTACAAACCTGAGAAATTAAATCAAAACATTAGAATTGAGCTCTACAAACCTGATAAATTGAATCAAAACATCAGAGTTTAGCTTTACAAACCTGAGAAATTAAATCAAAACATTAGAATTGAGCTCTACAAACCAGAGAAATTGCATTCAAACATTAGAGTTGAGCTCCACAAACAAGAGAAATTGAATCCAAACACTTATACACACTAACTCAATTAACTAAAAGAAAAAGCGAATGAAAGAAAGAATGGAAACAGTAAGAGTACATTGATACACAACCATTTGACTGATTTGACATATTCATCAGTGAATCAGACACTACAAGTAACTTTCTCAGTTTTGATAACTTTAAGCGACAGATGTTTATCACCGCTCAGAAGATAAACTTGATGTTTTCATATCTATTATAGTATAACTGGTTCTGTAACGTTAGACATACGTTTGGTGGGTCTGTTTACTCACACACGTTTTCCTCCGCCTTGGTATATTCATGCACCTGCTTGTCACGTGTCTCAATAAAGTTCAACATATATCCTGCAACAAGTATCCTGGAGTATTTGCGGAGTGATATTTAAGTGCACAGCCATCTAGGTCTTCGTCTAACTAAACGAATCAAGCGTGTGTGGTGTGTGTGTGTGTGTGTGTGTGTGCGTGCGCGCAGGTTTCCTAACAATTGTGTATGTTTTAGTTCCAGCGGCTGAAGAAAGTAGAAACCATCGCTGGATACAAATATTTTGCCGAAGAAATTTGAAAACTTTCTAAGAACAGAAAAAAAAAATCATAAGATATTTGATTACTTAAATAAAGACAGACACAGATACAATTCTTGAAGACATATGAAGACTTTTAAAAGGAGCAGACACACAAATACGCGTAACTTATCAAGAGATTTGGGGACTTTCTAAGAACTAATACATATATGACTTATCAAGAGATTTGGGGACTTTCTAAGAACTGATACATATATGACTTATCAAGAGATTTGGGGACTTTCTAAGAACTGATACATATATGACTTATCAAGAGATTTGGGGACTTTCTAAGAACTGATACATATATGACTTATCAAGAGATTTGGGGACTTTCTAAGAACTGATACATATATGACTTATCAAGAGATTTGGGGACTTTCTAAGAACTGATACATAAATGACTTATCAAGAGATTTGGGGACTTTCTAAGAACTGATACATATATGACTTATCAAGAGATTTGGGGACTTTCTAAGAACTGATACATATATGACTTATCAAGAGATTTGGGGACTTTCTAAGAACTGATACATATATGACTTATCAAGAGATTTGGGGACTTTCTAAGAACTGATACATATATGACTTATCAAGAGATTTGGGGACTTTCTAAGAACAGATACAGATATAACTTATGAAGGAAATAATCAATATGCTGGAGAAATTAAACATTGATGACCCTGATCTGCGAATCATAAAAAACATGTACTGCCAACAAACAGCAGCTATACGAATTAGCAACCAAACAGGACAAATCAAATATACAAAACAATGAGTCAGACAAGGCTGTGTTCTGTCACCGGATTTGTTTTCACTTTACATCGAAAATATGAGATCAATAGTAGAAAAAAAGGAATTGAAGTCAACGGTCACAACATAAATAATTTGAGATATGTGGATGACACAGTCTTAATAGCAGAGACAGAGAATGAACTATAATAAATGATAAGACATAATAGTAAAAGAAAGCAACAAGAAAGGTCTCAGCATTAATAGTAAGAAAACAGAAGTAATGGCCATATTGAAGAAACAGTCATCATCATCATGCAGAAAATTAAATGTATGAAAGATCTGGTGTTTTTTTTTAAAGAAAAGATACAAATGGAACTGATGAGTAAATTTGGTGAGGTTTTAAAGGATAGAATAAGTAATTAATTGTGTACAAGATGTGGAGACATTAAACAATAATAGATACAAATATAAGTTTGAATGAGGTTTATAGATTTAAAAGAACGCATACAAATATAAGTTTGAATGAGATTTATAGATTTAAAAGAACGTATACAAATATAAGTTTGAATGAGATTTATAGATTTAAAAGAAACGTATACAAATATAAGTTTGAATGAGATTTATAGATTTAAAAGAATGTATACAAACATAAGTTTGAATGAGATTTATAGATTTAAAAGAAACGTATACAAATATAAGTTTGAATGAGATTTATAGATTTAAAAGAACGTATACAAATATAAGTTTGAATGAGATTTATAGATTTAAAAGAAACGTATACAAATATAAGTTTGAATGAGATTTATAGATTTAAAAGAAACGTATACAAATACAGTTTATAAATAGGTTGAGAGACTTACAAAGAAGATTCATAAAACTTATTGAGATATCAAGATTCTTTAACACATTATGATACTCTTTGCTATGTAAGTCAAACATGGACCCTTCCTAAATCACATTTAAGAAAGATCAATACATGTGAGATGCGATGCTTGAGAAAAGTAACAAACAACACAAGAAGAGATAGAATACAAAATGAAACCATAAGAAAAATGGTAGGAACAAAACCCTGCCAAGAATATATAGAACAACAACAACTTAAATGGTTTGGCCACCTGGTCAGAATGAATCTTCACCAATCACCATCAAGGGCGTTCTTCTTGAGAATGGATGGGAAAAGACCAAGAGGAAGACCCAGAAGAAGATAGATAGATGCAGTGACAGAGACATGTAACAACAAAGGAAAATCACTAATTCAGACAGTTCGAGCAACTCAAGAACGACAAATGATATAAACCACGACACCTTTTAGGTATCAGTGAGAAAGAGAAAAGAAAGAGGAACAAAAATGTGATACAAATACGCTTGAATACCTTATAAACAGATTTGGAGGTTTATAATGAGCAACGTATAGGTAAGGTAAAGTAAAGTAAAGTAAAGTAAAGTAAAGTAAAGTAAAGTAAAGTAAAGTTAAGTAAAGTAAAGTAAAGTAAAGGAAAGAGTACCGTCACGCCATGTGGCGTATAGGGAATATAGAGTTAGTGACCATAATTTTTACAGACTTTCGGCACATGATTTTTTGGGGTAATGTAGTCGGTATTACGCCCGTGCCGCTTTACTTTCCCAGAAAAAAATCCGGTACCCATTAAAGGCTGGGTGAACCGGACCCCATCGGTTGGGATCGAACCCTACCCCTTGTATTCGAGGCAGAGATGATGTTAGAATCAGAGGGCGTCTTTTACGAAGAAAAGAAGGATTCCAGGCAAATGTAACTTGTTCATTCTTCGGACAGTTCTATCTATTCAATACTAGTAGACTCAGCCACGAGAGAAGATGCTCAGTAAACAACATTATGTTGTTGTTGTTGCGTTTGCCAGCTTTCACCTTTAGCGAAGTCCCTAGAGACTAGGAACTACATTTTGCGCGTTAATCCGTTTTTTCCATGGCAACCGTGTGCACAGGGGTCCCTCGCCGCACAGGAAGATAACTCCGTCTTCGGAGATACTCATATTTTTTTTTGAGCCGGGATTTGAACACACAACCTCTCTATCTCGATGCCGACGTCTTGCCTCTATACCAACCAGTCCCCCCCCTCCCCACATCCAACATTAAACACTAATATATTACCAACCTACTGCCAAATCAGAACTGCTGCAAGTATATATATATATATATATATATATATATATATATATATATATATATATATATATATATATATATATATTGTATGATACGTGCTGTGAAAAGAAAAGCCAGGTGTAGACGCAATAAGACAAACGCTCAGTTGTCCTTATAAATGGACAAACGCTGCAGTCGTTGCGTGGGCAAAGGTTTCCATATAAAAGCAGGTGAGCAAAATGCCAAAGTTACAAGAGCTACTCACTTGTATATTAGCAAAGATATCGGCATCCGTGGCGAGTGAGTTAAAAGTCGTGATATCAACGTCTGATATTATTTTGTTATCTACACTGCAATCTGCCAACCACTGATTGTGTTCGATGTCTTGTTTTCCGCAAAATTGGGTTATTACGTTATTTTTTTTTTTATGTAGGTAAGAAAATAGTGTTAAATTTTAACTTGTTATGTTCGATAATTATGTTTACTTTGCTACACACTCTTGTGCCGATGATTACCTTTAATTCTGTATCATCATCATCGTCATCATCATAATCAAGTACCGGGCCTAGTGGCGTAGGTGATCATGTCTCTCCATAACTTTCGATCTCGGCAGCTATTTATCATTTCTGTTGTTGACCTTCTGCCAAGCCATTCTCTTAAGCTGTCTGTTATGTTTTCTCTTTGCTTCCCTCTATCTCTTCGTCCCTAAATTTTTCCAGTTGTTACAATATATTCAAGTTGTTCTGTTCTCAATTAAGGCGATTGTTTTTAATTAATATACAGAAGATTGTTGAGAATACTATGGACAGCTAAGAAAAGTAATGAAAACGTTCTGAAAGAGGCCAAAGCAAAAAGAGAGCTAATTTCCAATATTAGGAATCATCATTTTTTGGCCATGTAATGAGAAGAGAACAACTGGAATATATTGTAACAACTGGGAAAATTGAGGGACGAAGAGATAGAGAGGAGTACAAAGAAAAGATAACACACAGCTTATGAGAATGGCTTGGCAGAAGTCAACAATAGAAATGATCAATAACTGTCGTGATCGAAAGTTGTAGAGAGACATGATCACCTACCTCAGCAGGCTTGGTTCTTGATGATGATGTTTTTAATTATTTGAAACATCAAACTGCGATTGTCAAGTTACATACTTCAGTTAGTATTCATTAATAACGTGACATTTTTTATTCATCACACAAGGTTATGTTCGATCTATTACTTTCCTTCTTCTTTCCTTCCTCATTTGCCTTTCAGCGTCGAGGAGTATTACTATCCTTAAACTAACAAATAATTGTTAAATTCTTTGTTCATCATCATTATGTGCCACACCGGTTGACGCAGGCGAACCTTTCATAACTCTATATCTTCAGTGAATCATATTGATTCTATTGTTGACTGTTTACTGTGCCACGACACCACTATCTAGTTTCTCTTCTCTTTGCCGTCCACGATCTCCCATTGCTTGTATTTTGCCAGCTTAGACCGAGTGTTCCAACATTCCTCTTCTCTTGATCTCTCCAAAAAATGTCGATTGTACCTCTCTGATAATCTTTAGGACTTCTCTATTTTGTTTTGGCCTCTTTAAGAATGTCTTCGTTGGTCTTTCTTCTGTCTAGGGAACTTTCAACATTCTTCTGAAAAATCCAATCTATGTCGCCTCTAATCGTCTTTTCATTTGTTTGTCTACTGTCCATGATTCACTTCCATAGGTCACTATATAGCGGCAAAGAAGTCACTTCTATTGTCACAAACGTTTTAGATTCTTTATTAAAGCTTCTAAACGGTAGCTCCTAAAAAGCAACATTTTTTCAACATTTTTCGGGCACATCACGAGAAGAGGAAAGGTGGAATACTTGGTTACAACTGGCAAAAGAAAAGGAAAGAGAGATCGCGGACGACAAAGAGAGAAAATACTGGATAGCCTGGTGTCATGGCATGGAAAACAGTCAACAACAGAACAGATACAATGCACTGTAGATAGAAGATTGTGGTTGGACCTGATCGCCTACGCCAACCGGTATGGCACATGATGATGATGATTACAGCTCCCCGAGACCGCCCTGTTTACCGTTTGATGAATGTGATTTTTGTGACCATATTTTTTCCACGACAACACATTTTTGAGTGATGTGGACAGCACCACGCCTAGCCCTCTTTACCTTTCAGCAAAATCTCTAGTATCAATTTTTAGAGGATGGGTGAACCTCGGAACCATGTCGGTCGAAAAAAAAGCTTGGCACTTCCGGAAATCAAACCCAGACTTTTCTAATCAGGATGCGAGCACATTAACCACTCGGTCACCGAGACTCAATTTCTTGGTTAGCACAGAATTGGAAGGGGTCTCAAGTTCTTTCTACTTCGTAGCAAAAAGATTACATTTTCAAAAGAAATGTATATGTGACTACCAGAGGACAGATCCAGTATATGAAACAAGGAGTCAGACAAGGCTGTGTTCTGTCACCGGATTTGTTTTCACTTTACAGCGAACATATAATGAGGTCAATAGAAGACAAAAAAGGAATTGAAGTCAACGGTCACAAGATAAATAATTATTTGCGATATGCGGATGACACAGTCTTAATAGCAGAGACAGAGGATGAGCTACAAGAAATGATAGACACAATAGTAAAAGAAAGCAACAAGAAATATCACAATATGAATAGTAAGAAAACAGAAGTAATGGTCATATTGAAGAAACAATCATCACCATCATGCAGCATAAAAATAAACAGGACAAATCTGAAACAAGCTCAACGCGTCGAATACTTCGGCACAATAATAACATCATATGGAAGATGCACCACATGATTAGAAAGCAGAATAGCTCATGCCAAAATAGCATTTCAGAAAATGAAAAACGTCTTATGCAAGAAAAATAAGTATGTAAAATCGAACTGGCTCATATTAGTGAATCAATTCAGAGGAGTTCTCTTTGTTATATTTTATTATTGCTGTTTGCTCCCAGTACAAATTATATATTAGTTGTATGTCCATGTCATCTAGATGTATCTCTTTTAGGCATGCTATAAGTTGTTTGTGGTGTACTCTATCAAAAGCTTTGGTGTAGTCTATGAAGCAGGCTTATGTTGGTTTGTTTACTTCTGTGTACTTTCCGATTAATGTTCTCGTGCAGAATATGGCTTCTTTTGTCCTACTATTTTTCCTAAATCCAAATTCCTGCTCATCTAATTCAGTATTGATTTTATTCTGAATCCTTCCTTGTATAACTTTTAGCATTATTTTTGTAACGTGGCTCATTAGGCTTATTGTTCTAAAGTCATTGCATTTAACTGCACCATTCTTTTTAGGCAATGCAATGAAAGTTGATGTTTTTAGTTCATTTGGTATGTATCCTGTATGGTATCATTATCATCATCGAGTGCCTTCTCCGCAACGAAGGTTGGCTACCATCGATCGCCATTCTAATCTGTTTCTTGCTTTGATGGTACAGGCTGTCATAGATTGTCTTGTCCATCTTTTGATGTTACTCGTCCATGTTAGTCTTGGTCTGCCTCTGCCTCTTTTACCTTGTATTTTCCCTTCCAATATTACTTTTAGTAGGCTGTTGTGTCTTTTAACATGCCCCAAACATTTCATTTGTCTTGTCATAATTGTATTTAGTAGTTCCCTTTTTATTTTCAGTTGTTTTAGAACTTCTTCGTTTGTTTCTCTTTCTTTCCATCCAATTCTACATATTCTTCTATAAATCCACATTTCAAAGGCTTCAATTTTCTGTTCTGTTTTCTTGTCTAATGTCCATGTTTCTGCACTATACAGGAATATTAAGAAGATGTAACATTTTGCTATTCTTAGTTTCAGCCCTGCTGATATTTGTTTTGATGTTAGTATATTTTTTATGGCATTAAAATTACTTTTTGCCATTCCTATTCTTTTGTTTATTCCAATTTTACATTTTCCATCACTGGTTATAGTATGTCCCAGGTAGTTGTAGCTCTGGAATGTCTCCAGATGTATTCCCTCAACTGTGATATTTAATTGTAGGTCTTGGGAATTTTCTGTTTATGATCATAGTTTTAGTCTTTTTTATATTCATATCTAGTCCATATATTTTGCTTGTTGTGTTTATCACATTAAGCAATTGTTGTAGGTCTTTAGGGTTTTCTGCTAGTAGAACAGTATCGTCAGCATATCTCAGGTTATTGATTATCTTTCCATTAATGTTTAGGCCTGGCATCTCTGAGATGTTTTTAAAGATTTGCTCAGTGTATAGATCGAACAAGCTTGGTGATAGGATGCATCCCTCTCTTACTCCTCTTTTTATGTTCATGGCTGTAGAGTTCTCCTTGTTCGTTCGTTCGTTCGCTTTCGTCAGCTTTGACCTCTGACGAAGTCCCACCCACTCAATTTTGTGGGACTGAATTTTGCGTGTAAAGTCTGTTTTATCCCATTACAGGATGCCCCTCGCCATGCAGGCAGATTTACTCCGACTTCAGAGGTACTAATTTTTAGGGAATTAGTAAAACCCAGGTGTCCTCGCCAGGGTACGAACCCCGGCTGTTGCCGTGGTAAGCCAACCGCCTATCGATTGCGCTAACCGGACACCCGTTCTCCTTGTTATATTTTATTATTGCTGTTTGCTCCCAGTACAAATTACATATTAGTCGTATGTCTGCGTCGTCTAGATCTTTTAGGCAGTCAATGAGTTGGTTATGGTGTATTCTATCGAATGCTTTGGTGTAGTCTATAAAGCAGGCATATATTGGTTTGTTTACTTCTGTGTACTTTTCAATCAATGTTCTTATGCTGAATATGACTTCTTTTGTCCCACTGTTTTTCCTGAATCCAAATTGTTGCTCATATAATTCAGTATTCATTTTATTCTGAATCCTTCCCTGTATAACTTTTAGTAAAATTTGTGTTACCTGGCTCATTAGGCTTATTGTTCTGAAGTCACTGCATTCAACTGCACCATTCTTTTTAGGCAATACAATGAAAGTGGATGTGTTTAGTTCGTTTGGTATGTATCCTGTATGGTATATGTTATTGCATATGTCTGTGATCACTTCGATGCCAAAATCTTCTAGAGCCTGTATCATCTCTATCTGTATATTGTCAGGTCCTGATGCCTTTCCCCTTTTCATTGTTTTTATAGCTTTTTCTACTTCAGATTTCAGGATTTTTTTAGTTGTATGTACATTTTATGTCTGGCTTTTTGTCCTTTTCGTCATGAAATAATTCTGTTATATATTCTTGCCATCTATCTATTATAACTTTTGCCTATATCTTTTTATAAGTTATAACTCTACCTGTAAGGTATATGTCGTTACATATATCTGTAATCACTTCAATGCTAAAATATTCTGGCTAAGCCAGTGTTCTTTTGCCTTTTTGCACATTTTGCGTATTTCATTTTAATTTACTTGTATTTGGCAATGTTCTTCGCTTGTTTCATTTCCTTCACGTTTTCTAAGATGGTGTTAGTTATCAATATTTGTTTTTTGCTGTTTTCTTTTTTGGGCAAGGTGTCGCAAGTTTCTTGTATGCTTTTCTTTATGCATTGCCATTTCTTTCTGACTTTTCATCAGGATTTTCTCTTCTGTATTGCTCAATTCCTTCTTTCAGCAGCTTGTAAAATGTGTTCTTTACTTGTATTGTATAAGTATCTTTAACATTTTCTCGATTTAAAGCTGTTTTATCTATTGGTAAGTAAAAAGTAAAGTAAAGAGCCCCCGTCACACCAAGTGGCGTATAGGGAATATGGTGTTAGTGACAATAAATTTTGCATACCTTCAGCACATGCTTTTTGGGGTAACGTGGTCAGTATTACGTCCGTACTACTTTACTTTCCCAGAAAAAAAATAAATCCGGTACCCATTTAAGGCTGGGTGAACCCGGAAGCCGTCGGTTGGGATCGAACCCTACCCCTTGTTCTTTGTAGTCCAGTTCACTAGCCTCTGAGCTATCACTGCTCCCTTTATCTAGTGGTATTGTTGATGAATTCGACCTTTGCTTGTTTCTCTTTAGTTTGACTTTCATCTTAATCATTACAGGTTTGTTATCTGAGTTAATATCTGCTCCCGGGTAGGTTTTGGCTTTCTTGACGCTGTTACGGAACCATTCTTTTATCATTATGTAATCTATTTGATTCTTATATATGATAAAAAAAAGTACTGTTATGGAAACAGAACAATAGATTTTAGTAACAGTGATCTCTGCAATATGAGCTATTTTGGCACGCAAGGTTTCTGTTTTTGAGATTGTGGTTCTGCCCTATGTGTTCCGTTTGCAGCTCGAAAGGAAAATAGATAGATGGATAGATAGACAGACAGACAGACAGATAGACAGACAGACAGACAGACAGACAGACAGACAGACAGACAGACAGACAGACAGACAGACAGACAGACAGACAGACAGACAGATAGACAGACAGATAGATAGATAGATAGATAGATAGATAGATAGATAGATAGATAGATAGATAGATAGATAGATAGATAGATAGATAGATAGATAGATAGAGACGGACTCAGGTCTTTTAACGCGCATTTAATGTGGGGGGGGGCATTGAGTGTAAATAAGATTCAGGTATTTTAACGTGCACTTATTAAGAGACATAAAAATGGTAATATTAATGTCCAGAACATTGCAATGATGACATCAGTTGCAGTCCTGTGTGATTACATCTCTTTTGTGTGTGCGGAAGTGAATGCAACCTCCAAATAAGGGCACGGCTACATGTGGGATGTACGTTCACGTATAGTCGCAAGGAAGTTGATTATTTACCTTATCTGGCTGACCGTTTCTCGTTGCTAGTTGTCAGGATTTGGCGGACATGTACGGGTTATTTAAGTGTGTAGCTTTTACTTTCTTATCATCATCATCATCATCATCATAATCATCATCATCATCATCATCATCAAGTACCAAGCCTGGCGGCGTAGGTGATCATGTCTCTCCACAAATTTCGATCTCGACAGTTATTTATCATTTCTGTTGTGATCTTCTGTCAAGCAATTCTCTTAAGCTGTCTGGTATCTTTTCTCTTTGCTTCTCTCTTCGTCCCTCAATTTTTCCAGTTGTTACAATATATTCCAGTTGTTCTCTTCTCATTACATGGCCAAAAAATGATGATTGTTTCTTCCTAATATTGGAAATTAGTTCTCTGTTTGCTTTTACCTCTTTCAGAACGTTTTCATTACCCTTCTTGGCTGTCCATGGTGTTCTCAACATTCTTCTGTAAAACCACATTTCTACAGACTCCAGTGATTTTCTTGTCTGTTGTCCTATTGTCCATGATTCACATCAATATGTTAAAACTGGCTCTACATAACATTTAAGAACTCTTTTTCTTATTTCTATTGTCAAAAATGGATTGCATAGTATCTTGCTTATTTTTTTGGAAAGCTGCTTTTGCTTGAGCCATTTTGCATCTCACCTCTTTCTTATTATATTGTAACCCTAAGCCAGTTTTCTTCCTGTTTGTCGACTCAGTCTTTGCAACGCAAGAATCACTTTTGGTGGATTTCTACGCCATAGTTGGTGGTTTTGTGCAAGGGTTTCGCAGGAAGCAATATCGATATATTGTATCATCATCATCACCATCATCATCATCATCACCATCATCATCATCATCATCATCATCATCATTGCGTGCCGTTCCGCATCGAAGGTTGGCCACCATGGAGCGCCATTCCGCTCTGTCTCTTGCTTTGATGGTGCAGATTGTCATATGTTGACTTGTCTATCTTTTGATGTTACTCGTCCATGTTAGTCTTTGTCCGCTTCTCCCTCTTTTACCTTGTATTTTCCATTTCAATATTCCTTTTATTAGGCTGTTGTGTCTTTTAACATGCCCCAAAAATGTCATTTGTCTTGTTCTAATTGTGTTTAGTAGTTCTCTTTTTATTTTTTGTTGTTTTAAAACTTCATCGTTTGTTTTCTTTTCCTTCCATCATATTCTACCTATTATTCTATAAATCCACATTTTAAAGACTTCAATTTTCTGTTCTGTTTTCTGGTCTATTGTCCATGTTTGTACACCATACAGGAATATTGAGAAGATGTAACATTTTGCTATTCTTAGTTTTAGCCCCGGTGTTATAAATTATATATTATTTGACGAGGGATATTCCTAGGTATTTCCTCTTTTCTTCATTTCTGATGTTATCTCTCAAGCTGTTCCTATCATCCGTCTAACACATTTAATCTCGGTAGAGGTTATTTTTCTTATTGTTCTTGCACCTAGGGTCCAGGACTGACATTGGTAGCACAATTTTGGGATGAAAATTGTAATGTAGAGTACCCGTTTTGTCTCTAAAGTTTTTTTTCATCTTGGACACTATTGGTGATAGCTGTCAAATGATTTGACAAGATTTATTGCATCCTGTTTTTATTTACATATTCTAAGACAGGAGTTATTCCTAGCTTTTTTTTTTTTCAAATCAGTTCATCATTTCTGAATTATTACTAACACATCGCTTAGAAAGAACGTTACATGTTTTTTTTTCTTCTTTTTTTTTCATTTAGAAACTGCACTTATATTTGTATGTGTATTTATAACCTTTGCATTTAAAGTAAGGAATTTAATTAATTCAAGGAACATAACTCAGTTCACGCAAGTAGAAATAAGTATCACATGCGTGGATTATCTCCCTTACAGCTTAATTGAGCAAGACAGATTGTTGAAAGGGGAAGTAATTTTAATTCTCTGGTTTTGCCCTCTCCGAGTAGTGAAATCCGATGTCTAGCCCTCTCTGGGTAGTGAGATCCGATGTCTAGCCCTCTCTGGGTAGTGAGATCCGATGTCTAGCCCTCTCTGGGTAGTGAGATCCGATGTCTAGCCCTCTCTGGGTAGTGAGATCCGATGTCTAGCCCTCTCCGAGTAGTGAAATCCGATGTCTAGCCCTCTCTGGGTAGTGAGATCCGATGTCTAGCCCTCTCTGGGTAGTGAGATCCGATGTCTAGCCCTCTCTGGGTAGTGAGATCCGATGTCTAGCCCTCTCTGGGTAGTGAGATCCGATGTCTAGCCCTCTCTGGGTAGTGAGATCCGATGTCTAGCCCTCTCCGAGTAGTGAAATCCGATGTCTAGCCCTCTCTGGGTAGTGAGATCCGATGTCTAGCCCTCTCTGGGTAGTGAGATCCGATGTCTAGCCCTGTCTTGGTAGTGAGATATGTTTAGCCCTCTCTGAGTAGTGAGATCCGATGTCTAGCCCTCTCTGAGTAGTGAGACCCGATGTCTAGCCCTCTCTAAGTAGTGAGATCCGATGTCTAGCCCTCTCTAAGTAATGAGATCCGATGTCTATCCCTCTCTAAGTAGTGAGATCCGATGTCTAGCCCTCTCTGGGCAGTGAGATCCGATGTCTAGCCCTCTCTGGGTAGTGAGATATGATGTCTAGCAATTTCTAGGGATACGGAGATATGATGTTTACCTCTCTATGGGTAGTGAAATGCGATGTCTAGCCCTCACTGGATAGTGAGATATGATGTCTACCTATCTCTGGGTAGTGAGATGTGTCTAGCCCTCTCTGGGTAGTGAGATAAGATATATACATATATCTGGGTAGTAAGATATGTCTAGCCCTCTCTGGGTAATGAGGCCCGATATCTAGCCCTCTCTGGGTAGTGAGATCTAATGTCTAGCCCTGTCTGGGTAGTGAGATCTAATGACTAGCCCTCTCTCGGTAGTGAGATATAATGTCTAGCCCTCTCTGGGTAGTGAGATCTAATGTCTAGCCCTCTCTGGGTAGTGAGATCTAATGTCTAGCCATCTCTTGGTAGTGAGATCTAATGTCTAGCCATGTCTGGGTAGTGAGATCTAATGACTAGCCCTTTCTTGGTAGTAATATCTAATGTCTAGCCCTCTCTGGGTAGTAAGATCTAATGTCTAGCCCTCTCTGGGTACTGAGATCTAATGACTAGCCCTCTCTGGGTAGTGAGATCTAATGACTAGCCCTCTCTTGGTAGTAAGATCTAATGTCTAGCCCTCTCTTGGTAGTAAGATCTAATGTCTAGCCCTCTCTGGGTAGTGAGATCTAATGACTAGCCCTCTCTGGGTAGTGAAATCTAATATCTAGCCCTGTCTGGGTAGTGAGATCTAATGTCTAGCCCTGTCTGGGTAGTGAGATATGTCTAGCCCTCCATGGGTAGTGAGATATGATGACTAGCCCTCTCTGGGTAGTGAGATCTAATGTCTAGCCCTGTCTGGGTAGTGAGATATGTCTAGCCATCCCTGGGTAATGAGATCCGATGTCTAACCCTCTCTGGGTAGTGAGATCCGATGTCTAGCCCTCTCTGGGTAGTGATATATGTCTATCCCTCTCTGGGTAGTGAGATATGTCTAGCCCTCCCTGGGTAGTGAGATCCGAAGTCTAGCCCTCTCTGGGTAGTGAGATGTGTTTATCCCTCTCTGGGTAGTGAGATCCAATGTCTAGCCCTCTCTGGGTAGTGAGATATGTCTAGCCCTTTTTGGGTAGCGAGATCCGATGTCTAGCCCTCTCTGGGTAGTGAGATATGTCTAGCCCTCTCTTGGTAGTGAGATATGTCTAGCCCTCCCTGGGTAGTGAGATCCAATGTCTAGCCTTCTCTGGGTAGTGAAATATGTCTAGCCTTTTTTGGGTAGCGAGATCCGATGTCTAGCCACCTTTGGATAGTGAGATATGTCTAGCCCTCTCTGGGTAGTAAGATCCGATGTCTACCCTCTCTGGATAGTGAGATCCGATGTCTAGCCCTCTCTGGGTAGTGAGATATGTCTAGCCCTCTCTGGGTAGTGAGATCCGATGTCTAGCCCTCTCTGGGTAGTGAGATCCGATGTCTAGCCCTTTCTGGGTAGTGAGATCCGATGTCTACCCTCACTGGGTAGTGAGATCCGATGTGTAGCCCTCTCTTGGTAGTGAGATATATCTAGCCCTCTCTGGGTAGTGAGATCCGATGTCTAGCCCTCTCTGGGTAGTGAGATCTGATGTCTACTGTCTCTGGGTAGTGAGATCCTATGTCTACCCTCTCTGGGTAGTGAAATCCGATGTCTAGTCCTCTCTGAGTAGTGAGATCCGATGTTTAGCCCTCTCTGGGTAGTGAGATCCTATGTCTACCCTCTCTGGGTAGTGAGATCAGATGTCTAGCCCTCTCTGGGTAGTGAGATCCTATGTCTACCCTCTCTGGGTAGTGAGATCCGATGTCTACCCTCTCTGGGTAGTGAGATCCGATGTCTAGACTCTCTGGGTAGTGAGATCAGATGTCTACACTCTCTGGGTAGTGAGATCAGATGTCTACACTCTCTGGGTAGTGAGATCAGATGTCTACACTCTCTGGGTAGTGAGATCAGATGTCTACCCTCTCTGGGTAGTGAGACCCGATGTCTACCCTCTCTGGGTAGTGAGATCAGATGTCTAGCCCTCTCTGGGCAGTGAGATCCGATGTCTACCCACTCTGGGTAGTGAGATCAGATGTCTAGTCCTCTCCGAAAAACGTTTAGCAATAGGAGGTCCCCTATACATTCACGAACATTAAAGAACCATTGGCAGTTTCATGTCGTAAAGAGTAGGCCAAAATGTCCGCTGTCAGGACAAATATTGTTTAGGAAAACTAGCTCATGTTGAAACCAGCTCATGTTGAAACCAGCTCATGTTGAAACCAGCTCATGTTGAAACCAGTTCATGTTGAAACCAGATGTATCGAGTTGAAAGTCGTAAATATTGCGACTTTGTCGTAAATTAGCGACACAAGGCATCCACGCCAACTTAACGGATGAACCATCGATAAGAAGATTATGACATCCCCTCTCTCGACTGTCCTTTCTGAAGCATTTTTGATTTGTGATGTTGGTTGGCCTGTAAGATTAAGAGTTTTCCTTAAGCAAGTTGTCTGAACTGATGACAGTCTGAATGAGTTCATTTCTCTTGTTCTTAAACATTTATGTTGATGATTTTATTCTTGTTGTTCTCAAACACTTATGTTGATGATTTTATTCTTGTTGTTCTCAAACACTTATGTTGATGGTTTTATTCTTGTTGTTCTCAAACACTTATGTTGATGGTTTTATTCTTGTTGTTCTCAAACACTTATGTTGATGGTTTTATTCTTGTTGTTCTCAAACACTTATGTTGATGGTTTTATTCTTGTTGTCCTCAAACATTTATGTTGACGATTCCAGTTTTGTTATTCTCAAACATATATCTCCATACGAAAGCTCTGTGCTGAAGTCGGATGTGTTGACCGAAAGTCACAAATGTCACAGTCATACTGCAAACAAGAACACAACGCAGACACGCTCACTTAACGTCCTTTTAAGAGCGGATGACAAAGATGTGTACACCATTAGCCATCGACCCAACGCAAGCAAGCAATACAAAAGCTATTAAAATATAATGTGTTCTTATATGTTCTATAGTACAAGTTAGACAATTTGGTGAAATTCTTAATTAATCATAACCTATATGTGGTCAGGTAGCCGCGACAGCTCAGTGGTTAATAAACTGGACTACAAAGGACAACGGGTATGGTTCGATCCCAAACGACGGCTTCCGGGTTCACCCAGCCTTAAATGGGTACCCGATTTTTTTTATGGGAAAGTTAAGCTGCACGGGCGTAATACCGACCACATTACCCCAAAAATCATGTGAAGCAGGTCTGTAAAATTTATGGTCACTAACACCATATTCCCTATACGCCACTTGGCGTGACTGGGGTACTTTGCTTTTTTTTTTACTTATATGTAGTCATGTTTTTTTTTTCCTTTTAATAAACCTTGGGGTTAATTTCCTAATTTAAATTTAAACTATGATATAGATCATGAGTTACATTTAATCCTTAGAGTTAGTTTCTTCATGCACATTTGCAATTATGAGAGTCCCTCAATTTACACTGAAATTATGAATAACATTATCACTTGAATTATGAAATTACATTTCAACTCTTGAGTTAGTTTCTACATTTACATTTGATATATTTAGTTATCATTATGTTTATTATTTATCTCTTTTATAAGTATCACAGTTTGAAAAGACCAAATAATATATATATATATATATATGCATTTTTAATAATGTATATTTAGCTCTCCTGTGTGTTACCGGGGCCTCATTATGATGGAAGTAAAGAATAGTGACACTGTGACCTTCCAGGCATGTCGTAAGAGGCGACTAAGGAGTTTGATCGATGACTTGACAAGCTGTCATTGTAAAAAGTATTGTTATGGAAACATAGCCATATATTTTAGAAGCAGTGATCTCTGCAATATGTGTCATTTTGGCACGCAAGGTTTCTGTTTTTGAGATTGTGGTTCTGACCTATGTGCCGTCTTCGGCTCGAAGGGACAATAGATAAATAGATAGTCATGTTTATTTTGAGTTAGGATCATCACTGTACTTCGGACACACCCATAGGTGCTTCTTACTTCTCCTAAAATATTCATCTCACGCAGCAACTGTGCCAGTTCGACCCTTCCTCTCATTCGCCCAGAATATAACTCTGCTATGACAACGCTAAACTTCCACCCCAAGTCCACGCAGCCGCCATAACGACACAATTTTCCAATATTAGTTCAGGTTATGTACTGCAGATATAATAATGAAGAAACTAAAAGAAAGAACATGAAAGTTAATGGAAAAGATATCCCCAATTATAAATTAATGTAAATTACATTTATCTGTTGTGATACATGCTATTTTACTACCCTGTTTTATACTTGAAAAGTTTCTTCCAACCAATGTAAAACTACAGACCACCGGCATGGATTAATAACAGAAAGAAATAAATAAAGACCTGAGACGTCACAAGCAATTGGAAACATCGGGAACGGTTCAGCGTTTATAGTTATTTCCCCTGACAACCAGATATCCGGAATGAATTATCAAATGTTGGTGTGTTTTATGTAGTAGAATTAGATATAAAGCTATAAATACTTGATGCTTGCACGTGGTCATGTATGTAGAAGAAGAAGAAGGAAGAATCTCTCGTTATTGAGTTATTATGTTATTGAGTTATTTGCGGGTCATCATTGCACTCCGAACATGTCCATAGGTGCTCAGATCCCCTCCACAGCAAGTCCGGCAGTGTCCAGCGACTGACGACTCCAGTTCTGTGTTGGTTGATAAGTCTTCTTACACGCCCACTAAGTTTCTCGTTTCTGGTTGTGCCCATCTTAACTCCCACCTGTTTCATCTCTAAGGAGTGACGTGGACTCATGGTTGTCGAAGTCCTGTGCCCTTTCCACATCTCGTAGGGCGTTGATGATGTCCGCCCGACCCATTGGTTGACCGTCCTCAACGATACCGGCCAACCTGTCCGCTCTTTCATTTTCCCGTACTCTGGCATGTCCTAGGACGTAGACAAAGGTGACCGTACGTAATTTTGACTTCTGTAATGACTCTACCCATTACATGCGTACAGAGCCCGCCTCCACCTTTCTTATCATACCTCGTTTATAACGTTTAGAAAATATCGTAGTTAGTGCCAATATTTTTGTAAAAATAATTCACATTTTTGAGTAATCTTTGTCAGTATTACGTCATGCTAATTTCTTACATAGGAACAATTGCGGCTCCTTTTAAAATCAGATAACATGCCGTATAATGTACATATAACAATTAATTACATATCAATAATATATTACATTTGTCTACGTCTTTAGACATGCGGGAGTACGGGGAAATTAAAGAGCGGACAGGTTGGCTAGTTGTGCTGTCGTTCAAGACCGTCAACCAATAGATCGGGCGGACGTCATAAATCCTCTCCAAGATGTGCGAAGAGCACAGGACTTCGACAACCATGAGTCCATGTCACTCTTTCTGATGAAAGAGATGGGAGTTTAGATGGGCACAGCCAGAAAAGAGAAACTTAATGGGCGTATAACAGAACTTATCAACTAACACAGAACTGGAGTCGTCAGTCAATGAACGCTGCGGGATTTGCTGAGCTGGAGATCTGAGCACCTATGGACATGTTTGAAGTGCAATGATGATGACCCGCAAATAACTCAATAACTCAGTAACATTTAATAAAATTACGGATATCCCCCCCCCCCCCCCACCACCATTTGCCCCGTCACCTAGGCGGTCGCTGGGACACCTTTGACATCTTGAGCTGCTATCTAAGATGAAGATTAATCCTCTTCATTCTTTGATATTTTCTTCCCACTGTTTTGTCTGTCTGCCTAGTCTCCTTTTGCCTGATACTGTGCTCTGTCAAATGGTCTTAGCAAGGTTTGAATATCTTGTAATACTCGTACCAATTTAATGTTAGTTTTGTTTACTGTAGCAGCAAGAATTGAACTGCTTCTGTGGATTGTGAGATTATGTAGCGAAATTCCTTATTGGTAATATGATCTACATAAGATTAACCTATATAAGATTTAACCTACATGAAATATGACCTATATAAGATTTGACCTATATAAGATATGACCTATATAAATATAATATCACCAAGCTTGTTCAATCTATACACTGAGAATCTCTTTAACAGCATCACAAAGATGCCAGGCCTAAACATTAATGGCAAGATAATCAATAACGTAAGATATGCTGATGATATTGTATTACTAGCAGAAAGTCCAAAAAATATATCCAACAAGTACTTAATGAAATAAACATGACAAGCAAAAAATATGGATCATATATGAATATAAAAAAAGAATAACACTGAGATCCTAAACAAAGGTTATACTCAAAACCTACAAGCAGATATCACAATAGAAGGAATAGACCTGGAGACAGTTCAGAACTACAACTACCTTGGACATACTATAACCAGTGATGGAAAATGTACAACTGAAATAAACAAAAGAATAGAAATGGCAAAAAGTAATTTTAGTGCCATGAAAAAATGTACTAACATCAAAACAAATAACACCAAGCCTAAAACTAAGAATAGCAAAATGTTATATCTTCTCAACATTCCTATATGGTGCAGAAACATATATATTAAACACGATAACAGAACAGAAAACTAAAGCCTTTAAAATGTGGATTTATAGAAGATTAAGAAGAATTTGATGGACAGAAAAGAAAACAAACGATAAAGACTTAAAACAACTAAAAATGAAAAGAGAACTACTACATACAATTCAAACAAGACAAATGCGATTTTTGGGCCATGTTAAAAGACACAACAGCCTACTAAATGTAATCTTGGAAGGGGAAATACAAGGTAAAAGAGGCAGAGGCAGACCAAGACTACCATGGACGAGTAATATCAAAAGGTGGACAAGTCAGTCTATGACAACCTGCACCATCAAAGCAAGAGATAAAGCTGAATGGAGCTCCATGGTAGCCAACCTTCTGTGCGGAAACGGCACACAATAATGATTATTGCGGATATAAGACTGGGCTTATAAATACGTTGGCTTACGGTCTTCATCACTAGATAGCGACAAATAAAAGAACACAATGAGTCTACAGCAATAAGGCAAGTATTAGATACAATTACATGTCTATTTGATTCATGTCGCCTGGTTCCATCAACTAATCAATAGGCAGGACATTTAAAGGTGATACATTATTCTCCTACACATTCGCAGTCAGTATAGTCATGGTCACGGACGTTTGTGCTCTCTGTCTATTAATTTAGCATTAACTCTTTCAATACGGAAGCTTTTTATCAATGCAATGGAAGAGATTTCAGAGACAAAATGTTTCATTGTTTCAAGAATCAATCTACATATTTATATTTGCCTAACACATTGAATATAATGTATGCATTTTTAGAAAATTGAACAAGATATTAGATTTGACCAATACCAAAATGATACAAGACACGTACAAGAATATGATTTGATGATGGTTCATAATAATCAAATTGGGAGTGACGCACAGTGCGGCGAAACGTACGGAAAGAGTTTAACGAGACAAGATAACTGTGAGAGCATATCCTTGACAGATGTCATCAGTGACTATATTCAGTCTAAGATTGTTTAAAATATTAACGGAAGGAGCAGCATTAACATCTCCCTTGACTTCAGTTGCATTAAACTGGATGTCAAGATCGTATTGTTTTACGGACGACTGAGAATGTATTGATTAAACATTTAATTTGCTATTGAGACTTCCGGTTTCAAGATGGCGCCGTCATGTTTGCGTCAACGTTCACTGTTACGTTTTTTGACAGAAAGATGGTTAATTCTATCATTTCAATACAGATAAGTGTATAGATAGGAAGTTCCACTGTTGCGTTTTTTGATGGAAAGATGCTTAATTCTATCATTTCAATACAGATAAGTGTATAGATAGGAAGTTCCACTGTTGGGTTGGGATCTTCGCTGGTGAAGCGGATTACGTGCATGCGATCTGAAACCTCCTATAGTGTGCGCAATATTGTGTTCTGTGTTGATTGCAGTATACGTCATCACTGTAATACCAGTCAATATGGCGGATAGGCGGCAGGGAATTTTAAAGACTGTGTCTGGAAAGTGTTCCTTGTTGCAGTTTCCTCATATTCCGGCTTGCAGCCGGAGCAACTGAGTTTAGTGCTCTTTGCACAACGTGAGCTGTGCATTTCATCCGGTTTGATCGTGTTTCGATATTCAGATTGCTTACGATGAATGATGATGGGTCCTTTCACAGCAGAATGATTGTATGCAACAGTAAGAGCCGGAAACATCTTCCCCGTACGAGATGCTGTGATCAATCGGTCAGCCTGGGCAGGTTATATGAGTATGGAGGACTTCGATAGTCCACACAGCCTCACACTTTGTATTTAATGGCTCTAAGGGTCGACACAGCTTGGCATTAGGTATATGGCAGAAAATGCCAGAACTGAGTGCCATGATTAACTGTTTGCGGATCTTGGTCTAATCTCTTGGTTTAATTTCCTGGTTTAATCTCCTTGTTTAATCTCATGGTTTAATCTCCTTGTTTAATCTCCTGGTTTGATCTCCTGGTTTAATATATTGGTTTAATCATCTCTTGGATTAATCTCCTTGTTTATTCTCTTAGCTTAATCTCTTGGTTTAATCTCTTGGTTTAATCTCTTGGTTTAGTCTCCTGGTTTAATCTTTTAGTTTAATATCATGGTTTAATCTCTTGGCTTAATCTCTTGGCCTAATCTCTTGGCTTAATCTCCTGGTTTAATCTTTTAGTTTAATATCATGGTTTAATCTCTTGGTTTAATCTCCTGGTTTAATCTTTTAGTTTAATATCATGGTTTAATCTCTTGGCTTAATCTCCTGGTTTAATCTTTTAGTTTAATATCGTGGTTTAATCTCTTGGTTTAATCTCTTGGCTTAATCTCCTGGTTTAATCTTTTAGTTTAATATCCTGGTTTAATCTCCTGGTTTAATCTCTTGGTTTAATCTCCTGGTTTATTAGCAAGGCCTTCCTAGCATAAAGATGTTGACACAAAGAATTGGAGCTTTCATCAATATTGTGTGTCATCTACGCAACGAAGGTTGGAGCGCCATTATGCTCAGTCTCTTGCTTTGACGGTGCAGGTTGTCTTAGGATGATTTGTCCATCTTTTTAAGTAACTCGTCTATGTTAGTCTTGGTCTGCCTTTTTTTGTTTTTAGATTTTTGACATTTGAATATATATATATATTTATTTAATTGGAGTTTTCAAATTTGAATTTTCCATCTCCGAGTCCGAATGTCATCTGTTGACATTTGTTAAGTTTGACTCCTTACTCCTATGGTGAACCGACCTCTTTTTTGATCTTAGATGTGGTTTGACTGTTGGTTGGCCATCTCAACTCTGATACTATTCTTGTACTTCTAATATTTTACAGCTTTAACAAAACTGTTTATTTTGTATTTAACATATGTACATATTTCATTTCTCTTCACAATTAGCTTAACTACAGCTTCATATTTGTATGCATTTATGTGCATTTCTTTCCTTTGACCATACTTCTTGTATTCTTGTTTCTGATATAATTTCGCGTGATCTGCTGCTTATCGTGGGAGCCGCTATAGCTCAGTTGTTAGTGAACTGTGCTTCAAAGGACAAGAGGTCGTGTTCGATCCCAATCAACAGCTTCTGGGTTCACCCAGCCTTAAATGGGTACCTAATCTTTTTCTGGGAAAATAAAGCGGCACGGGCGTAATACCGACCATATTACCCCAAATATTATGTTCTAAAGGTATATAAAATGATGGTCACTAACTCCATATTCCCTATACGCCACTTGGCATGACGAGGCTCTTTACTTTACTTTTATTACTTCTCGTACTTCGCTTCTTGTAACTTACACAGATGTTATCAGATTCTTTGCCGAACTGCAGTATTTACAGCAAGTTGGAGGGGAAATAGCTACTCCACCATCCCTTTTGAATTTGATTAACAGAAGATCAATAATAACGACAATTCTCGCTCTCTCTAACCTTTTGTCCGAATTCACACTCTACTTCTAACTATTTGAACTCCACCTAATTTCGAGTATCCACCCTTTCAAACATCCAGCTAGCACTAGGATTTATTTTTCTCCGCAGGGATGCAATTCTTCAAAAGGATGAACTTTTTTTTTTTTTTGAACAAAGAGAAGTCAAATTAAGTTTCAACTAAAAAAAAAATGAGAAATATGAAATACTAACCTTTTCTCCGCTGCATCAATTATTTTAAATTTATCCCAAAAAGTCATCATACTTCGCCTACGCACTGGATGAGAATAGAATGAGAAATCACATGTTCACCAAACTCAAAATAGGTACAACCAGCCTATGCCACTGTAGGGAATAATAGAACAAAGAAGTATGTGTTAGCACTCGGAAAAATTGACAGACAAACAACAATAGAAAAAAACGAAGAACAATATATGGTCCGAAGTGGGATCGAACCCGTACTCAGTGGCACCGCGCCTTGCCACGAGAAGCCGAACGCTTGGTACACTGCCACGCAGCCAACTAAAAAATTGGCTATTGCAGTAGTGTCTTCCACGAAAGGCGATCTCAATGACTATAGCATAGGGTAACGATCACAGACCGGAAATAAATTGTATATTTGTACCTTCCTATTAATGCAAGTATCTCCCAGTAGGGCTGAATACCTGTGTTGTAGACAAACATTTATTGGACGAAACAGCACGAATAGTAGTTCCCAGTGGTCATATACTGGGTACAAATAATAATACATAAATATTATTATATGGGGAACTTCCGAGGCGATAATAGGGAATAATAGAACAAAGAAGTATGTGTTAGCACTCGGAAAAATTGACAGACAAACAACAATAGAAAAAAACGAAGAACAATATATGTCTGTCAATTTTTCCGAGTGCTAACACATACTTCTTTGTTCTATTATTCCCTATTATCGCCTCGGAAGTTCCCCATATAATAATATTTATGTATTATTATTTGTACCCAGTATATGACCACTG
>JAVIAB010000145.1:35107076-35134576 GCA_032433765.1 Megaustenia siamemsis | reverse complement strand
TAGAGTATAGTTCACCAATAAATACGTGACAAGCCATCCTATTTGGTGCTATTCTATTAATATCGCCGCATGTCTTCTCCATATATTTCATCTCCGCTTCCACCTGTCGTCACCAAGTATATTTTCCCCCTTCCCCTTTGTCAGCTCCCCTGGGGATTCCGAAAAGAGCCTGTCGTGTAATGCTCTCAGTTTCCTTTCTCAGTGTGTATGCTATTCAGCGCCAAAGTCTTTGTCGAATCTCTTTTCTCCCCAGCGGTATTGATCTCGTATTTTCTCATAATTCTAAGATAATAATTTTGTCCTGCCATTTCCATCCTTTTATTCTGAGCAAGCATCATTAATGGAAGTCCGTATCTTTCCGACTGTTGTTTTTCATGGACTCCATATTTCACAACCATATAAAGGACTGATTTAAACTTGGAATCTTTACTACCAGTGATGTCTTAGTTAATATATTTTTAAAATGTTTGTTTTGAAGATGTAACTTTGAATTAGTTAAACATTTGACGCACTTCTAATTAGTTTAACATCTTTTCAAATTATAATTAGTTTAACATCTTTTCTCTTTAATTAATTTAACATCTGTTCCTCTTTAATTAGTTTAACATCTTTTCCTCTTATAATTATTTTAGCATCTTTTCCTCTTATAATTATTTCAACATCTGTTCCTCTTTAATTAATTTAACATCTTTTCTTCTTATAATTATTTTAACATCTGTTGCTCTTTAATTAATTTAACATCTTTTCCTCTTATAATTATTTTAACATCTGTTCCTCTTTAATTAATTTAACATCTTTTCCTCTTATAATTATTTTAACATCTTTTCCTCTTATAATTAGTTTAACATCTTTTCCTCTTATAATTAGTTTAACATCTTTTCCTCTTTAATTAATTTCACATCTGTTCCTCTTATAATTAGTTTAACATCTTTTCATCCTATAATTAGTTTTCATTCCTTTTCTGTTTTCTCTCGACATATTGCAGCCAAGATTCTTTAGAAACATTTTATCCTTGAAATTTTATCCGCGTAATTTTATCATTGTAATTTAAATACAATTTTTATCTGTTGATAACTTTAATATGACAACCTGTCTTGCTCTAAATCAGGAGAACAGGGTTTCGAATCACGGAGAGTCAAAACATCTTTTTCCAATCGGAGGAGAAATAAAAACTCAGACCTGAGCACCAAGTAGCGACAGCATTAGACAACCAGCCTTTATTGACCTATCCTATACGTCAATCTGACAAACCTCAGATAGAGACAATGCTATTATAAAGATCACCGTCATCAAGTACCGGGCCTGCTGGCGTAGGTGATCATGTCTCTCCACAACTTTCGATCTCGACAGTTATTTATCATTTCTGTCGTTGACCTTCTGCCAAGACATTCTCTTAGGCTGTCTGGTATCTTTTCTCTTTGCTTCCCTCTATCTCGTCATCCTTCAATTTTCCCAGTTGTTACAATATATTCCAGCTGTTCTCTTCTCATTACATGGCCAAAAAATGATGATTGTTTCTTCCTAATATTGGAAATTAGCTCTCTTTTTGCTTTGACCTCTTTCAGAACATCTTCATTACTCTTCTTTGCTGTCCATGGTATTCTCAACATTCTTCTGTAAAACCACATTTCTACAGACTCCATTGATTTTCTTGTCTGTTGTCCTATTTTCCATTATTCACATCCATATGTTAAGACTGGCTCTACATAACATTTAAGAACTCGTTTTCTTGTTTCTATTGTCAAAAATGGATTGCATAGTATCTTCTTCATTTTTTGGAAAGCTGCTTTTGCCTGAGCCATTGTGCATGTAACCTCTGTTGTACATCTTTCGTCTGAGGTTAACAAAGTTCCTAAATATTTAAAATCATTTACCTTGTTTTAATATTGTTCCACTTGTCTTTATTTTGCACTGAAGTGATGTCGTTTACTTTGTTGTTACCATTACTATTACGTTTTTTATTATAAATATAATTTCTAGATAAAACAGTTATAATTGTGCTGGTCTTTTGTGGAAAGAGGTAGTATTCATATCATCATAATTTATGTTTGTAGTTTCACAGAATCTTAGGATATTGACCATATTTTTTCCTAGAAAGAGGACGGCCGGGAGTAGTGCTGATCGCAAACAATTAATTCAATTGCTTAAAAGATTGTTTTTTTATGTTTGTTTTTATTTTTTCTTTGGCCCGGGATTGCTTTCCCTCATGAATATGTTATTTAAATAAAAATTAATTTAATCAGTTTAAGGAGAATGAGAATTAGAATGTAACATGCAATACTATAGGATTGTGTTTGGAATTTTCTTGTTTCTTCATACATGCATATATATATATATATATATATATATATATATATATATAATACGCACATGCATACATACATACATACATACATACATACATACATACACACATACATACATACATACACACATACATACATATAAATATACAAACACACATGCATACATATAAACATACATACATAAATATATATATATATATATATATATATATATATATATACACACATACATACATACAAACATACCGTGTTCCCCGATTCATTAACTCCGTCTTACCTGCGAAGACCTTGACCCCAACCTCCTCTCAATCACAACTAGCGACATCTATTGCCAGGTGACAGTCGCTCTATTCTTGTCTCCCTTGACCGCGGTCAGAGCCATGACAGCCAAACTGGCAACATATATTTATTTTTACGAAGTAAAGATATAAAGAATCATCATCATCGAGTGCCGTCTCCGCATTGACGGTTGGCTACCATGGAGCGCCATTCCGCTTATGTCTCTGTATATTCGCCCTGAAAGCGAAACCAGCAAAGTGTATGGTACATAGGGAACAGGCAAATAATTGCAATGCTGCGGTAAAGCTGGTAGCAAAGAGCCAGTGGTGGGGTGTGTTAGACACTTCAAGGTATGATGACAGCTTTACAAGGAAGGAACACAACACAATACTGACGTTTCGGCCTGTGGCCTTCTTCAGAATACAAGGACAACGACAACAAACGGTGAAGCACAATTATCTATAACTACATGTTAGATGATCAAGTGGAGGGCTAGGAAAGTAGGATGTTGAAATAAGAGAGGAGAGAGAAATTAATACTACATGAGGAGAGGTAGGATGGGCGTCAAGATATATACAATGGAAAACGAGAAGGAGAAAAATAAAAATGAAAAATATGTATGGTACATATCAGAGGCATATTCCGGGCATGAAAGACGAATGTGGCTGACCACCGTGAAAGAGATTGGGGCCTCATTACTTAATATTTAAAAAAAAAAAAGACCTGAAGAGAAATTCTAACTTATGTCAAAGGAAAGATCTATAAAAAATATAGTGACGTAAAATATAAAATAGGTCGCCAGCTCTTTACTTTAAAGACAACCACTGATTGCGTTATCGATCGATGATCAAAGAAGAAAGAACATTATTAAGATGTTGCGTTGTTAGTTCATCAAACATTACAGAAATACCTTTTAAAATTACACAGGGAACTAATGAATCATATTTTACAAGAAAAAAAAAGAAAGAAAACACAGTATTGCAGTTGTTTATACACATTGAAAGAAAACAAACTGCGGACAAACATCCGGTCCTGGAAAGACTAATTCCGGAAGAAAGTGTCCCTTCATGTCGTCTCGATTAAACACCAACATCAACATGTCCTTTGTGCGGTGTGGCGATTTAACAGAAAATGGTATTTCAAGATTTAGTTGTTTTTCAGGGGAGATAATCTGTTATGTGATTCATAAGCCTGGAGTCACGATGTGATGACTCTGACCTAGAATAATCTCCACAGAGTCACGATGTGATGACTCTGACCTAGAATAATCTCCACAGAGTCACGATGTGATGACTCTGACCTAGAATAATCTCCACAGAGTCAAGATGTGATGACTCTGACTTAGAATAATCTCCACAGAGTCACGATGTGATGCCTCTTACCTAGAATAATCTCCACAGAGTCACGATGTGATGACTCTGACCTAGAATAATCTCCACAGAGTCACGATGTGATGACTCTGACCTAGAATAATCTCCACAGAGTCAAGATGTGATGACTCTGATCTAGAATAATCTCCACAGAGTCACGATGTGATGGCTCTGACCTAGAATAATCTCCACAGAGTCACAATGTGATGCCTCTGACCTAGAATAATCTCCCCAGAGTCATGATGTGATGCCTCTGACCTAGAATAATCTCCACAGAGTCACGATGTGATGACTCTGACCTAGAATAATCTCCACAGAGTCACGATGGGATGACTCTGACCTAGAATAATCTCAACAGAGTCACGATATGATGACTTTGACCTAGAATAATCTCCACACATTCAGAAGACGCCAACATAGTTTCAGAGCTGTTGGTTCTGAATATGTTATTTGTCACATATCTTTAGCTCCTGTATAAATCAAGTCTCCTTTAACTGTATCCAATCTAATCACATCGTAGTATATTATCTTATTGTATCTTATCCCTAAAAAGGTCTCAGTCTGAATAGTGAGAAAACAGAACTAATGGTCATCTCAAAAAAACAATCATCATCATCATCATGCAGCATAAAAATAAACAGGACAAATCTGGAACAAGTGCAACGCGTCAAATACTTGGCCACAATAATAACATCGGATGGGAGATGCACCACGGAAATAAAAAGCAGAATAGCTAAGGCCAAAATTGCATTTCAGAAAATGAAAAATATCGGATGCAACAAATCTATGTCAATAGAAGTGAGAAAGAAAGTTCATCGGTGCTATATAGAGCCACTTCTGACCTATGGAAGCGAATCATGGACAGTAGACAAACAAATGTAAAGATGATTAGAGACCACAGATATGAGATTTCTCAGATGAATGTTGAAAGTTCCCTGGACAGCTGAAAAGACCAGTGAAGAAATTCTCAAAAAAGCCAACACAAAAAGGGAACTCCTAAAAAAACATCAGAAAGAAACAATCAACATTTTTCAGGCATTTCATGAGAAAAGCAAAGTTGGAATACTTGGTTACAACTGGCAAAATAAAAGAAAAGAGAGATCGTGGTCGACAAAGAGAGAAAATACTGGAAGGCTTGGTGTCACTGCATGGAAAACAGTCAACAACAGAACTGATACGATGCACTGTAGATAGAAGATTGTGGAGGGACATGATCGCCTACGTCAACCGGTATGGTACATGATGATGATGATCATCATATCTCTGTAATTAATAATACTATAAAATAATGATTATATTAAAACGGGTGAATGATTTTAAATATCTGGAAACAATGTTAATCTCAGATGGTAGATGTACAACAGGGGTGAGATGGTAGATGTACAAAAGGGGTGAGATGGTAGATGTACAACAGGGGTGAGATGGTAGATGTACAACAGGGGTGAGATGGTAGATGTACAACAGGGGTGAGATGGTAGATGTACAACAGGGGTGAGATGGTAGATGTACAACAGGGGTGAGATGGTAGATGTACAACAGAGGTGAGATGGTAGATGTACAACACAGGTGAGATGGTAGATTTACAACAGAGGTGAGATGGTAGATGTACAACAGGGGTGAGATGGTAGATGTACAACAGAGGTGAGATGGTAGATGTACAACAGAGGTGAGATGGTAGATGTACAACAGAGGTGAGATGGTAGATGTACAACAGAGGTGAGATGGTAGATGTACAACAGAGGTGAGATGGTAGATGTACAACAGAGGTGAGATGGTAGATGTACAACAGGGGTGAGATGGTAGATGTACAACAGGGGTGAGATGGTAGATGTACAACAGGGGTGAGATGGTAGATGTACAACAGAGGTGAGATGGTAGATGTACAACAGAGGTGAGATGGTAGATGTACAACAGGGGTGAGATGGTAGATGTACAACAGAGGTGAGATGGTAGATGTACAACAGGGGTGAGATGGTAGATGTACAACAGGGGTGAGATGGTAGATGTACAACAAGGGTGAGATGGTAGATGTACAACAGGGTGAGATGTAGAATTGCTCACCATTTAAGATTGGGGACAATCAAAGGCTAAGGAAAGCAAACCTGAATAAAATGCTGGCTGAAATCGGATGTACTGGGCCACTGGCGCAGAACACAGTTCAACGTTTTAACGGGTGTTCAATCAGCGTGAATCTGGCAAACTCTAATTGTGATGTTCTGTCTGTGGGGGCGATCAACACACTTAACCTGACAGCTGACTTCATGTGAGAGTCTGGAATCCTACTCTGATTGAGTCCCGATCGCAGAGAGAGAGAGAGAATGGCTCAGGCAAAAACAGCTTTCCAAAAAATGAGGAAGATACTATGAAATCCATTTTTGACAACAGAAACAAGAAAAAGAGTTATTAATGTTATGTAGAGCCAATCCTATCATATTGATGTGAATCATTGACAATATGACAATAGACAGGAAAATCACTGGAGACTGTAGAAATGTGGTTTGCAGAAGAATGTTGAGAAAACCATGGACAGTTAAGAAGAGTAATGAAAACTTTCTGAAAGAGGTCAAAACAAACAGATATTTAATTTTCAAAATTAGGAAGAAACAATCATCATTTTTTGGCCATGTAATGAGAAGAAAACAGCTGGAGTATATTGAACAACTGGGAAAATTGAGGAGGGAAGAGATAGAGGGGAGCAAAGAGAAAAGATACCAGACAGCTTAAGAGAATGACTGGGATGAAGATCAACTACAGAAATGATAAATAACTGTCGAGATCGAAAGTTATGGAGAGACACAACTATCCCAGCAGGCATGGTACTTGATGATGATGATCTTATCTCTCCCTATCTCTCTCTCTCTCTCTCTCTCTCTTTCTATCTTCCTTTTTTCTCCCTCTGTCTCTTCCCCTTTTTTTTCTCTCTCTCCTTGTTTCTCTCTCTGTCATTCCCTGTTTCTCTCTCTCCCTCTCCCTCTTTCTCTCTCTGTCTCTCCCCCTTTCCCTATCTGTCTTTCATTCTTTCTCTTTCTTCTCTCTCACACTTTCTCTCTCTCACTCTCCCTCTTTCCCTCTCTGTCTGTCTCTCTCTTTCTCTTTCTCCCTCTCCCTCTCCCTCTCTCTCTCCCTCCCGCTTTCTCTCTCTGTCTCTCCCCCTTTCCCTATCTGTCTTTCATTCTTTCTCTTTCTTCTCTCTCACACTTTCTCTCTCTCACTGTCTCTCTCGTTCCCTCTCTGTCTGTCTCTCTCTTTCTCTTTCTCTCTCTCCCTCTTTCTTCCCCATTCCCCGAACATCGGAACAAACACCCCCCCCCCCCTCATCAGACATAGAAAACATTGCGGACTCCAACAAACCTTCATCAAATATACCTTTGAAAAGCAACAGAAGGAGCTGACTAAAATACCAGAGACAAACAGCTGTTATTGGCCTGTCCGTGACGAAGAAGACTCCAGGTCAGAGTCATCCCACAGAGTCTCAGAAGATTCAGATTTAGATAACAGATTATCTCCCCTGGGAAATTACCAGATCATGAAATACCATTTTCCGTTGCATCGCCTCGCCGCACAACGACAGTATTGACGCTGTATGTAAACAGAGACGAAAGTGAATGGGCATTTTCTGCCGGAATTAGTGCTTGAAGGACCGGCTGTTTGCCAACACTATTATTTTTCTTTTAGTTTGTTTGGAGACATTGCTAGATTGTATCTATTTTTTTTTTTACTTGTAAAATTTAATTCATTATTTTCCTGTGTAATTTGGAGTATTTCTGTAATGTTTGGTTAATTAACAACAGCAGGATTTTAAAACTTTTCTAGTCTTCATTTTCTTCTTTCTCTTCATCATCCTTTCATTTTTTTTTCGTCATTATATGTTTCTTTATTTTCTCCATCGTCATCATCATCTTCTGTATCACTTTCTTCCTCATCTTCTTCCTGATCTTATTCTTATTTTTTTATCTTCTCTTCTTCATAATCATCTTCTTTATTTCCATATTCATCTTCTTCTCCATCTCCATCAGTTTCTTCTTTACCTTAATCTTCCTGATCTACTTCTTTTTAGTGTTCTTCTTCTCCGTCACATTCATTATCTTCTACTGCATTTGCTTTTCCGTCTTCTGCCTCATCTTCTTCCTCTTTTTTCTTCTTCTAGCTCATTCTCTGATCACAAATTAACAAACCAGTCAGTGGCGGCACACCTTGTAGCTCCTTGTACGATAAATATAAACGTCCTGCACTTTCTGCTGGCTTTGATCGTATTTTACAAGGTGCCCCACATCTGGTCCAAACTACTAATCTATATTTCTACTGCCTTCCACCAGGCAGTTTCCTCAAAACTTAAAGCTCACTCCTTAGGAAAACACATTTACTTGCTGAGGAAAAATTAAAAAATAGAAAAAAATGGTTGTTTTTGTTCCTGCTGAAGGCCTATTGGGCCGAAACGTCGTTTAATCTGTGTCGTCCACTAATCACGTAAAGCTTCTAACATACCATTTTTTTCTATTTTTTCTACTTTTATTTTTTTAAATTGATTTTAAAAATCCTATTGTGAAATACTCTCAGTTGGCTTCCGCAGTGTGTGTGTCCTATTCAGCGCCATCGTCTTCCCTGTATCTCTTTATCCACTGGTATTTGACTGGTACATTTCCATAATTCTATGTTTGTGATTTTGTCCTGCCAGTGGTTTGCAGTATAACTGTGATATTTGCGCCTTTCTGCCCAAGAACATATCCGCCTTCAGCACGGAAGAACACATTTATTTTCCTGTGTCGTTTCTGCTCCATATATACTTTCTTCTGGTTACAGTAAAATTACGATTCACCGCTATAGCTCCAAGCCTTAAACACTATACTGTCTCCATTAGGTCTATTCCCTCCAAGCTAAAAGCTACCCACTTTCGAAGATTGTATCAGAAGTGCAACTCTGTCTTGTACACACTTAGTGATGAGCAAATGCTGTCAAACTGTGTTCAAATTGCATGTAATAATATTTTAATTAATTAACTAATTCTTGGAAAACTTTAAGTTCGATGACTGTGCTGGGACATGTTATTTTACCTACGGCTCATGCTAGCAAAAGCGCCAGATAAATGTCGAAAATATAGAAATAGTTTTCTTTTATAATTCTTGAACTTGATGATCACATTTTTGTGTAGCAAAGTTCTAAATATTTCTAGTAATGCTTAGTAGTTGGTGCTACTGTGATATAGATCAAGTTGTATTTAGCGTCATGTGAATGTAAGGTCAGAATTATAAGGGCTCTATTTATTCATTAAAGCATATGGGGAATATAGTATAGAACTCGTAGTTTGTTCAATGATATACAGTAAAATTATGTCTTTATGTTGTTTCTATCACACCAGGTCGCCTTAATTTCTCAGAAAAATTACATCTGGTGCCAACTATTTTAGACTGATGTGGCCGATATAACGTCAGGCCGCCTTAATTTTCAAGAATAATGTCGAGTGCACATAAGATTCACTACTCCTGGGAATTAAACTGGAGTTTTCTAATCAGTGCTGAACGCACTAACCACTCAGCCACTCAATTGCAATGCAATTTGAATTCACCTCAAGTTATCATCCTCATAATATAGTCTATTTTGTACCAAATTTAGTGGCTGGGGTGTTATCTCCCCTCTTGTCCAGCATCAGGTAGTTTGAAGAATGTTGCTCTGGCTAGTCTTGTGGATTCTTGGATAACCAACTTGTGTTATTGTAAGATATTAGGAATATTATCCAATCATCTTTTTTCTTGGTCTTTGTTATTGTAAGATATTAGGAATATTATCCAATCATCTTTTTTCTTGGTCTTTGTTATTGTAAGATATTAGGAATATTATCCAATCATCTTTTTTCTTGGTCTTTGTTATTGTAAGATATTAGGAATATTATCCAATCATCTTTTTTCTTGGTCTTTGTTAATGTAAGATATTAGGAATATTATCCAACCATCTTTTTTCTTGGTCTTTGTTATTGTAAGATATTAGGAATATTATCCAATCATCTTTTTTCTTGGTCTTTGTTATTGTAAGATATTAGGAATATTATCTAATCATCTTTTTTCTTGGTCTTTGTTAATGTAAGATATTAGGAATATTATCCAATCATCTTTTTTCTTGGTCTTTGTTAATGTAAGATATTAGGAATATTATCCAATCATCTTTTTTCTTGTTCTTCCTCGTGGTCTAAATCCACTCATTGAATTGGTGCATGACTTGAAAAGTAAAGTGTCCACGCCAAGTGGCGTATAGGAGATATGGTGTTAAGTGACCCGCCACGCCAAGTGGCGTATAGGAGATATGGTGTTAAGTGACCCGCCACGCCAAGTGGCGTATAGGAGATATGGTGTTAAGTGACCCGCCACGCCAAGTGGCGTATAGGAGATATGGTGTTAAGTGGCCCGCCACGCCAAGTGGCGTATAGGAGATATGGTGTTCAGTGACCCGCCACGCCAAGTGGCGTATAGGAGATATGGTGTTAGTGACCATCATTTTTAACGACCTTCGGAACATGATTTCAGGGTCAAGGTAAATTACGAAACTTGAAACGGCGTCTTAGCACGCGACTTTCACCATATATGCTCGATCGCCTATCCAGAAGTGTTCGGAGACTTCTGTATAGTGTCCCCTCAAGCATCGAAACTCACGATGCGAGACGGCATTCCTCACCTTCCCATAGTATTATACCCTGGTACCAATTTCTGCCAGCGGCTAGGCCGACCGCGGAGGTTTTTTTTTTTTCTAACCACGAGTACAACTAACACTGCTTCCAGCGGGATTCGAACACAGATAGTCCGAACATCGGTAGCTCAGTCGGGTGGTTTTCCCAACTAGGCTACCGAGGCCCCCAGTCGGGTGGTTTTCCCAACTAAGCTGCCGAGGCCCACAGTCTGATGGTTTTCCCAACAAGGCTAACGAGGCCCCCAGTCTGATGGTTTTCCCAACAAGGCTACCGAGGACCCCAGTCTGATGGTTTTCCCAACTAGGTTACCGAGGCCTCCAGTCTGATGGTTTTCCCAACTAGGCTGCCGAGGCCCCCAGTCTGATGGTTTTACCAACAAGGTAACCGTGGCCCCCAGTCGGGTGATTTTCCCAACTAGGCTACCGAGGCCCCCAGTCGGGTAGTTTCCCAACTAGGCTACCGAGGCCCCAGTCGGGTAGTTTCCCAACTAAGCTACCGAGGCCCCCAGTCGTGTAGTTTCCCAACTAGGCTACCGAGGCCCACAGTCGGGTAGTTTCCCAACTAAGCTACCGAGGCCCCCAGTCGGGTAGTTTCCCAACTAAGCTACCGAGGCCCCCAGTCGGGTAGTTTCCCAACTAAGCTACCGAGGCCCCCAGTCGGGTAGTTTCCCAACTAGGCTACCGAGGCCCCCAGTCGGGTAGTTTCCCAACTAAGCTACCGAGGCCCCCAGTCGGGTAGTTTCCCAACTAAGCTACCGAGGCCCCCAGTCGGGTAGTTTCCCAACTAGGCTACCGAGGCCCCCAGTCGGGTAGTTTCCCAACTAAGCTACCGAGGCCCCCAGTCGGGTAGTTTCCCAACTAAGCTACCGAGGCCCCCAGTCGGGTAGTTTCCCAACTAGGCTACCGAGGCCCCCAGTCGGGTAGTTTCCCAACTAAGCTACCGAGGCCCCCAGTTGGGTAGTTTCCCAACTAGGCTACCGAGGCCCCCAGTCGGGTAGTTTCCCAACTAGGCTACCGAGGCCCCCAGTCGGGTAGTTTCCCAACTAAGCTACCGAGGCCCCCAGTCGGGTAGTTTCCCAACTAAGCTACCGAGGCCCCCAGTCGGGTAGTTTCCCAACTAGGCTACCGAGGCCCCCAGTCGGGTATTTTCCCAACTAAGCTACCGAGGCCCCCAGTCGGGTAGTTTCCCAACTAGGCTACCGAGGCCCCCAGTCGGGTAGTTTCCCAACTAAGCTACCGAGGCCCCCAGTTGGGTAGTTTCCCAACTAGGCTACCGAGGCCCCCAGTCGGGTAGTTTCCCAACTAGGCTACCGAGGCCCCCAGTCGGGTAGTTTCCCAACTAAGCTACCGAGGCCCCCATTTTTGGGGTAATGTGGTTGGTATTACGCCCGTACCGCTTTTCTTTCTCAAAAAAAAAATCCGGTACAAATTTTAGGCTGGCTGAACCTGAAAGCCGCTCTTGTCCTATGTAGCCCAGTTCACTAACTACTGAACTATCACTGCAACTGCATGACTTGATAGGTAAGGCATTTTGAGACATTTTTCTGAACTGCCCAAACCGCTTCAGGAGTTGTCTTTAGCCATAATTCAAGATTTGCTCAATGTCCACACTTTTCTCTTATGTTCTTATTTCATTGTCTGTCAGTTAATGACACTCCTGCCACTCTTCTCAGAATTCTAATTTCAGTGTCTGTCAGTTAATGACACTCCTGCCACTCTTCTCAGACATCTAATTTCAGTGTCTGTCAGTTAATGCCACTCCTGCCACTCTTCTCAGACATCTAATTTCAGTGTCTGTCAGTTAATGCCACTCCTGCCACTCTTCTCAGACATCTAATTTCATTGTCTGTCAGTTAATGACACTCCTGCCACTCTTCTCAGACATCTAATTTCATTGTCTGTCAGTTAATGACACTCCTGCCACTCTTCTCAGACATCTAATTTCAGTGTCTGTCAGTTAATGCCACTCCTGCCGCTCTTCTCAGACATCTAATTTCAGTGTCTGTCAGTTAATGTCACTCCTGCCACTCTTCTCAGACATCTAATTTCAGTATCTGTCAGTTAATGCCACTCCTGCCGCTCTTCTCAGACATCTCAATTCTGTAATCATCATCATGTGCCATACAGATTGGCGAAGGCGATCATGTCCTTCCACAATCTTCTATCTATAGTGTATCGTATCAGTTCTGTTGTTGACTGATCATTCCATGATACCAAGCTATTCAGTATTTTCTCTCTTTGTCGTCCGCGATCTCTCTTTCCTACTATTTTGCCATTTCTAATTTCTGTAGTGATGAGTTTATACTTGTACAGGTGTAAATGTCCACGTTTAACGCTGATAGCAGAGGATAGGTATAAATATATTCAGTATCAGGTGTTTCATGATGCTTATGATACTGCTGTATGTTGTAGAATGTGAGATAATTATGGTTATAGTTAGTCGAAGGCCCCGGTATCACTGCAAACGAATTAAAATCCATAATTGCTCAACCGCCCGTGGCTGTGGAATCATCCGAATTAACATCTCATCTCATTGAACGAACTAAACAAAGAAAGGCAGCTGCAGACCCCATCATAGCAGCCACAGCACACGCCGAAAGACATTAGGTGTAACCGCTCCAACGCAGCCGAACTGTACTTCTTCATACGATATTATCATTCATCGTAAACAATCGGAATATCAAAACACGATCCGGATGAAAAACACAGTCAAAACTCAGTAGCTCCGGCAGTAAGCCGGACTTGGAATATGAAGAAACTGCAACAAGGAGCACTTTTCAGACTGAGCCTCAACGGTTCCTCAAGTTTATCCGCCATATTGACCGGAAGTCCTCTTCATTATGCACATGATATTGCTTTATGAATGTGAAGTAATTGCCTTGTCCCAATACCAATAATTCTAAGCAACATCTTACTCCTTGCTTGCAGCAAACATTCTATTTATTAATTGTAGTTGATTTCTAACAGCAACATTTAATCGCATTCTCTATCAATATTTGAAATAGCCTTTCATGAATATTTTCTTCTCTGTTTATAGCAGCATTACGACTTTTTCCCATCAATGTTTTAATCATATTTTCTATTAATATTTGAACATCTCTTTCAATTATTATTTTAATCACTTCGATCTGTCATTTTTTGTTCAAATTTCTCATTCTCTCATTATTTTGACAATGACTTATTTCAATATTTAAACATCTTCATCTAAGAATCTTGCAATCATTATTAACATAAGTGTTCTAACTCCACATTCTATCAATAAGTGTATTAACACTTTAATCTTCTAATTCTGTCAATCTTTCAGATACTCAATATCTCTATCAACACTTTCATCTTCTAATTCTATCAGTCTTTCAGATACTCAATATCTCTATCAACACTTTCATCTTCTAATTCTATCAGTCTTTCAGATACTCAATATCTATATTAACACTTTCATCTTCTAATTCTATCAGTCTTTCAGATACTCAATATCTCTATCAACACTTTCATCTTCTAATTCTATCAGTCTTTCAGATACTCAATATCTCTATCAACACTTTCATCTTCTAATTCTATCAGTCTTTCAGATACTCAATATCTCTATCAACACTTTCATCTTCTAATTCTATCAGTCTTTCAGATACTCAATATCTCTATCAACACTTTCATCTTCTAATTCTATCAGTCTTTCAGATACTCAATATCTCTATCAACACTTTCATCTTCTAGTTCTATCAGTCTTTCAGATACTCAATATCTCTATCAACATTTTCATCTTCTAATTCTATCAGTCTTTCAGATACTCAATATCTCTATTAACACTTTCATCTTCTAATTCTATCAGTCTTTCAGATACTCAATATCTCTAACAGTTTAAGTGGAATGTAGAACTCGCAGCAGACTATCAACAATGAACACTTTTCTGACTGAGCCTCAATAATCCTTGCCGCCTATCCACCATATTGACCGGAAGTCTATCTCTAACAGTTTGAAAGCAATGTGGAACTGGCTTCAGACTGTCAACAAACAATGACGGACACAAATACTTATGATACGATGGGCAATGAAAAAAGAGCATTGAAGACATTAAAAGAACTGGCTTTTTAAATAGTATCCTACAGAGGAAATTAAAATACTCCGGCCACGTCAAAAGACACAGTAGGATGGAAAGAAGAATAACGGAATACATGGTTCCAATAAGATGAGGCTTGGGCAGATCAAGAAAAAAAGAGATATAAGATCATCAAGTAGACCTAGGGAGCCGCGATAGCTCAGTGGTTAGGGAACATAGGCTACAAAGGACAAGAGGTAGGGTTCTATCCCAACCGACGGCTTCCGGGTTCACCCAGCCTTAATGGGTACCGGATTTTTTTTTCCTGGGAAAGTAAAGCGGTACGGGCGTAATACCGACCACATTACCCCAAAAATCATGTGCCGATGGTCTGTAAAAATTATGGTCACTAACACCATATTCCCTATACACTACTTGACGTGACGGGGGTACTTTACTTTTTACTTACCAAGTAGAACTTTATTATAATGGCAGAAGACAGAGATTCCTTCACACGGATTATGATGAGTGCAATGTTCTGTGTGATAGTAACCCTATGCTATAGACATGAGTACACCTGCGTGAAAGACATCGCCAGTGATAGCTATTTTTTAGATAGCCGAGTTGGCCGTGTGCTCTAGCGTTTGGTTTCTCGTGGCAAGGCGCTGTACCAAGGAATACGGGTTCGATCCTGCTTCGGACTATATATTGCTCTTTGTTTTTTTGTTGTTGTTGTTGATTATTTGTTATTTTTCCGTGTTCTGTAAACATATCTCCTTCTCTGAATTGATTCGCTGATCTATCGCCTAGGAAGTTTCCTTCTATAATAATATTCATTTATTATTATTTGTCTCCAGTCATAAACCACTGGAAACTACTATTCGTGCTGTTTCGTCCTATAAATGTTTGTCTGCAACGCAAGTATTCAGCCCCAGCCTATACGGGAGATACTTGTCTTATTGGGAAAATACAGATACACAATTTATTCTCAAGCTGTGATCGTAACCCTATGCTATAGTCACGAGTACACCTGCATGAAAGACATCGCCAATGATAGCTATTTTTTAGATAGCTGAGCTGGCAGTGTGCTTTAGCGTTTGGTTTCTCGTGGCAAGGCGCTGTACCAAGCAGTACGGATTCGACCCTGCTTCGGACCATATATTTTCTTTGTTTTGTTTCTGTTCTTAATTATTTGTGATTTTTCCCGCGTGATGTAAACATACCTCCTTCTTTGAAATGATTCTGCTAGGAACAAGCAAGGCATTGGTTGGAGCAATTATTTCTAGTCAAATCTCCTCTTAGCTTAGCGCAACATTGAAGCAATCTATCCATCCTAGTTCTAGCTGTGGTGTTTATCAATATTTCTATTTGCGGCAACAATCAATATTTTAATTAACGTTTGTGATTTTAATATTTACAAAAACATAGTTTTCTACAAGGACTTTATAATTTTCTACCGGGAATGTATAATTAACGCCCCTTAGTTATCTTTATCATCATCATCATCATCATCATCATCATTATCAAATACCGTGCCTACTGGCGTAGGTGATCATGTCTCTCCACAATTTTCGATCTCGGCAGCTATTTTTATCTTTATCGCTTCTCTCTTAATACTCGTTTCTTGAAATATCGTATTTCTTCAACTGACCCTGAGGAAGATGGTTCTTGTTCTTATTTAAAATCACCATCATGTTCCTCAGTAAAGTCAATATGTACCCCTTACCTCTTGACATATTACATAATATGATCTCGGCACAGTGTGACAACACTGTTACGTTGCGATAGTCCTGGGGCATATTAAGAAGGGAATAATAGAACAAAGAAGTATGTGTTAGCACTCGGAAAAATTGACAGACAAACAACAATAGAAAAAAACGAAGAACAATATATGGGGCGAAGCGGGATCGAACTAGTACTCAGTGGTATTATCGCCTCGGAAGTTCCCCATATAATAATATTTATGCATTATTATTTGTACCCGGCATATTAAGAATCTGGATAATGATGTCTGAAAGAGGGAATAAACATTAATGTTGTAAATATACATTATATATATATATATATATATACATATATATATATATATATATATATATATATATATATATATATATATATATATATAATTGTACTATTGGACATGAGACTGGCTACCCTATAATATAAAAAGAATACATAAGTCGAGAAAACTTCACAAACATGGACAAGTCAAAGAAAAATACAGCGTAGACGATGGGCGATAAATAGGACACACACCGCGAAAGCCAATTGAGAGTATTACACAACAGGCCCTTTTTTGGAATCCACTGGAAAAAAGACAAAGCGGGACACCAAGGTATTCGTGGAGAAGACAGATGGAAGCAGAGATGAAAATGACGAGGAACATATGGAATGATCTTAACAGAATGGCAAGTAAAGAACGGCTTTGAAAGTGTTTGTTGAAAACCTATGCTCCACAGGGAGAGAAAGGTAGAAGAAGAAGAATTTTACCATACTTGTAAAATATGTACATTATATACGTACATTTACTTGCAAGACCGCGGCAGAGCTGTTAGTAAAACATTACAAATGAACTGTATAAACATATCACGTGTAAGTATCTGAACTGCACAAAAACGTGTCGACCAATAACGTCTTTATCAGAAGACGACGACAGTAAAGTAAAAGTAAAGCACCCCCGTCACGCCAACTGGCGTTTAGGAAAATATGGTGTTAGTGACCATAAATTTTACAGACCTTCAGCACAATGATTTTTGGGGTATTGGGGTCGGTATCACGCCCGTACTGCTTTACTTTCCCAGAAAAAAATCCGGTACCCATTTAAGGCTGGGTGAACCCGGAAGCCGTCGGTTGGGATCGAACCCTACCCCTTGTCCTTTGTAGCCCAGTCTACTAGCCACTGAGCTATCGCGGCTCCCTAAAACAAAGACAGGAACAATACACAATTATTTACGGTTTAGTTTGGTAGACAGATCATCTTTGATGCGCATTGATCACCTCCTTAGTGTCTCGATCCTCCTCCATGCAGCTCCCCAGGGTACAACAACACCGAACCACGATAGCAAAAGCACTGGTGATGTTTCCAGATCAGATGTCCGAACATCGTATCACCGGCTAAGACCTTTAAAATGAAGGGACTGACGTGGGTACATTTTTATCTCTTAATATTTGCGTGATATTTTAGGCAAACAATTTTCGATTTTTAACTGCCAATTAACATGAGCACAGTGCACATGGGGGAGTCACCATAGCTCAGTGGTTGTGAACTGGACTACAAAGGACAAGTGGTCGGGTTTGATTTTGATTGACGGCTTCCTGGTTCACCCAGCCTTAAATGGATACTTGATTTTTTTCTGATAAAGTAAACCGGCATGTGCGTAATATCGACCACATTACCCATGAAAACATGTAACGAAGGTCTGTACAAATTATGGTCACTAATACCATATTCCCATGTGTGCATCTTCAAGTATGACTCTTGCAGAGCAGTGGTTAATGGTACCATCAAGTATGACTCTTGCAGAGCAGTGGTTAAAGGTACCATTAAGTATGACTCTTTTAGTGCGGTAGTTAAAGGTACCATTAAGTATGGCTCTTGTAGTGCGGTAGTTAAAGGTACCATTAAGTATGGCTCTTGTAGTGCGGTAGTTAAAGGTACCATTAAGTATGACTCTTGTAGTACGGTAGTTAAAGGTACCATTAAGTATGGCTCTTGTAGTGCGGTAGTTAAAGGTACCATTAAGTATGGCTCTTGTAGTGCGGTAGTTAAAGGTACCATTAAGTATGGCTCTTGTAGTGCGGTAGTTAAAGGTACCATTAAGTATGGCTCTTGTAGTGCGGTAGTTAAATGTACCATTAAGTATGACTCTTGTAGTGCGGTAGTTAAAGGTACCATTAAGTATGGCTCTTGTAGTGCGGTAGTTAAAGGTACCATTAAGTATGGCTCTTGTAGTGCGGTAGTTAAAGGTACCATTAAGTATGACTCTTGCAGTGCGGTTTTTTCCCTGAATGCTGATTCCAACATTGGTACAATGAATTTGGACCATTCTTCCTCTGGTTAAATGAGCATTGACAATTCTCTCCCTGATTCAAAGAATTTGAACCATCCTCACCATGATTCAGAAATTGCTAAAAAAAAAAAAAAAACACGTCATTTTCAGCATTTTTAAGCCACGACCTCCAGTGTTGCTCATTGCTTAGCCACAGCTACAGACAACACACAGGAGTGCCCTCATCCCTTATGAACAACACGCGCATTCGGGCACAACAGATTGTCTGTTTTCATCCTGTAATTTGCTGATTGCGTGCCCGCTTGTTACTGTCCTTGATTGATATTCATACCTCCCGCCATATTGCTCGCTTCAGGAAGCTTGTTGTTATTACATCCGGGTATTAGATTATTGCTCGTTAATTGAATAGAGGGAGAGGTGTAGCAGTTAACCGCCTTACATATGGCGGTTTTATGTCGAATAGATGTGTGCTGCATATGTTGATTTTATTATGCGTTTACAGTATGTTAGATATATGTCGTTGGCACATTGAACTGAATATACGTTTTATAGATCGATAAATTATGCTGTAGAAAATATGTGTTTTATATAGATCATTAGTGTGAATCCTGTCTTTTATAGCACGTTCTGCCATGATGATCCGAGTGTATGTGTTACGTCATGTCTCGCCGTAGATAAATGAGAATGATGAAAAATAAGAGTGTTAAGGCAGGTCAATAAGTTCAAATACCTGGGGACAATAACAGCTTCAAATGATAGATGTACAACAGAGGTGAGGTGTAGAATAGATGTACAACAGAGGTGAAGGGCAGAATAGATGTACAACAGAGGTGAAGGGCAGAATAGATGTACAACAGAGGTGAAGGGCAGAATAGATGTACAACAGAGATGATATGTAGAATAGATGTACAACGGAGTTGATATGTAGAATAGATGTACAACGGAGTTGATATGTAGAATAGATGTACAACAGAGGTGAGATTTAGAATAGATGTACAACAGAGGTGAGATTTAGAATAGATGTACAACAGAGGTGAGATTTAGAATAGATGTACAACAGAGGTGAGATTTAGAATAGATGTACACCATTCCCATGACAATTATTAAACTTAGACGTAGCTTCGTCAGTACCACGCCCATCCGCTCTGCTAACCCAGAAGTATCTATAGCACGCATTATCGAATCTTAAGTAAACCCAGAAGCCGTTTGGCTAAATAAATGTTGTAGATTGGAGTTGAATGTTTTATTTGTTATCTCCTTTCTTTCTTTCTTTCTTTCTTTCTTTCTTTCTTTCTTTCTTTCTTTCTTTATTTCTTTCTTTCTTTCTTTCTTTCTTTCCTTCTTCCTTCCTTCCTTTCTTTCTTTCTTTCTTTCTTTAATTTGTCAATTTACAGTTGCATTGATGGGAGTGATGTTTAACATAACCTGATGGCTGTAGTTGCTGTATTACTTCTTACTGTAGTCAACCCCCTTTTAGACGTCATTTCAATCTTTAACATACTTGGACGTTGTTCAAATAGAACTGTTTTGGTTCTCGAATATTTCTTTTATTCCGTCTATCCATCTCTTCAGTGGTCTCCCTCTTGCTCTCTGTCCTGATGTTTTTAGGCAGATAGATTTTGATGTTATTTGTTCTGGTTTCGAGCTTACCGAGTGTTCGAATCATTTCATTTGTTTGTTTGTGTATATACTCTCGAGTCAGGGTTTAATTCCAATCTGTTCTCTGATTGGTAGTGAAACATCCAAAACAAACATTGTTCATTACTAGTTAGCTATGTAGGATTAGTTTCATTTACTTATATATCTGTGTGTGTTGTTTGTTTGTTTGTTCCTGCTGAAGGCCTATTGAGCCGAAACGTTGTTCAAATTTGTGTCGTCTATCAATCACGTAAAACTTTTACCATATTTTTTTCTATTTTTGTTTCAATTCTCCATCACATTTAGCTTTACTGCAGCTTCGCATTTTTATGTATTCATTTGCATTTATTTGCCTTAACCCCTGTTCTCTGATTTCTGCATTGGATGATCGGTCTATCTTTGTGTTGTTTGTTGCCTTTCTCTAGTACCACATTTCGCAAGTTGTGATCTATGTGCAGGCTTTGTTCAATGATTTTGTCATTGGTAACATAAAGGTGGTATGAAAATGGTATTTACCATTTCTTTCTTAACTGTTAATATGACGCTTGAATGTTTCAAAAGGTGAAGCCAGTTTGTTTTTGATAAAAATTGCTCACTGTACTCTGGTCTCTTGTCATTCTGTTTGATCTCTTGTCTCTCTGTTTCATCTCTTATCTCTCTGTTTATGTTTAGGCTTTCTGTAAATATACTGCTTAAGTATTTGAATTCTCTGACTTGTTTAATATGAGTACGTTTATTTTAACGTTTAAGATTTCTCTTTTCTTATTTATTTTCATTATTTCTCTTGTGGTTGCGTTATTTCTCCTGTTGTATATTTTGCAGACACTATTGCTATTCTCATCCACACATATATTAAACACCGCTTATTTTTATCTCTTCACTTTATTTTAACTTTTCTCCTAAAAAAAAATAACCCAAACATTTTTTGTTGCCACAAAAAAAAGATCTCTCGGATTGTTTGCTTGTTATAGCTCGCGCAAATGAAGCAAAATAGGTTCTATTCAGAACTGTAAGATTTCACTTTGGACTTCAAAAAACATGCACTGGTTTTTTAACTGTATTTTTAATTCTTTGAAAATTAGTCTCAGTCTGTAAGATCATACTTTTTTTTTTTATTTCTACATCCCACGTTTCGTCACCTGTTACAAAGACGTCTCTATTTATTTATTTTGTAAATTATCACTTGGCTCAGTGCTTTGTTTTCTGTCTCATCGTTAAGGCGGTTTTCATGAATAAATTCTCTCGTCTTTTAGACTTTCACAGAATCAAGATATGAATTAATTCTGTTGCCCCGATATGTGCTCAATATTATATATTTTCATCAATCTGTCATATATGTTTATAAACTGCTTGGCGTTTCGAGCGTGTTCACATAATCCGCCTAATGATGATTATGATTTCACCCCTCGCCCACTGTCTCGCGCAATAGCGTGATTTGTGCCTTCATTTCACAATTCGCTCTGACAAGAGGTGCACGTGACAAGTTATCGACAATCTATATTTAGCACAGCTTGGGACTCGTACTTCATTTTTATGGTGTTGAGATATTGATGCGACTCATGGACAATTAATCTTCAAAATATGTTCAGTAGAAGTTAAATTAACCTGTAGAATCATCATCAAGTACCGGGCATGCTGGCGTAGGTGATCATGTCTCTCCACAACTTTCGATCTCGACAGTTATGTATCATTTCTGTTGTTGACCTTCTGCCACGCCATTTTCTTAAGCTGTCTGGTATTTTTTCTCTTTGCTTCCCTCTATCTCTTCGTCCCTCAATTTTTCCAGTCGTTACAATATATTCTAGTTGTTCTCTTCTCATTACATGGCCAAAAAATGATAATTGTTTCTTCCTAATATTGGAAATTAGCTCTCATTTTTGTTTTGGCCTCTTTCAGAACGTTTTCATTACTCTTCTTAACTGTCCATGGTCTTAGCCACCTGTAGAATAAAATTCGGTAAAGGCCAGGTTGCTCTTTAACACAATGCGTTCTATAAAAGAAGGCGGTTACATTTAGGAAAACTAATTTCTGTTTGACTTGAACGAAAAAAATACTGGCCAAAGCAGAAGGAGATTATATTGGAACCGTAACGTAAGACTGTAATTTTCGAATGGTAGAACTTGTCATTTCAGCTCGGACGATTAGCCTTCTCTTTCGATGTTATTACCTAATACCAATTTAGTGAGCTAGTTACCATCTACATTAAATCAATGAGGTAATTACCCTCTGTACTAATTCAGTAAGCTAGTCACCCTTTACACGAATGTAGTGAGCTAGATATCCTCTATACTATTTCAATAAGCTAGTTACCCTTTACATCAATTTAGTAAGCTAGTTACCCTCTACACTAATTCAGAAAGCTAGTTACCCTCTACACTAATTCAGAAATCTAGTTACCCTCTACACTAATTCAGAAATCTAGTTACCCTCTACAGTAATTCAGAAATCTAGTTACCCTCTACACTAATTCAGAAATCTAGTTACCCTCTACACTAATTCAGAAATCTAGTTACCCTCTACACTAATTCAGAAATCTAGTTACCCTCTACACTAATTCAGAAATCTAGTTACCCTCTACACTAATTCAGAATCTAGTTACCCTCTACACTAATTCAGAATCTAGTTACCCTCTACACTAATTCAGAATCTAGTTACCCTCTACACTAATTCAGAAATCTAGTTACCCTCTACAGTAATTCAGAAATCTAGTTACCCTCTACACTAATTCAGAATCTAGTTACCCTCTACACTAATTCAGAAATCTAGTTACCCTCTACAGTAATTCAGAAATCTAGTTACCCTCTACACTAATTCAGAATCTAGTTACCCTCTACACTAATTCAGAATCTAGTTACCCTCTACACTAATTCAGAATCTAGTTACCCTCTACAGTAATTCAGAAATCTAGTTACCCTCTACAGTAATTCAGAAATCTAGTTACCCTCTACACTAATTCAGAATCTAGTTACCCTCTACAGTAATTCAGAAATCTAGTTACTCTCTACAGTAATTCAGAAATCTAGTTACCCTCTACACTAATTCAGAAATCTAGTTACCCTCTACACTAATTCAGAAATCTAGTTACCCTCTACACTAATTCAGAAATCTAGTTACCTTCTACAGTAATTCAGTGATCTATTTACACTCTAGACCATTTCATGGAACTATTTACCTCCTTACTAAGAAATCTGGTGACCAAATGTTAAAATACCTTAGTTCTCCAAATATGGTGAAATCAAAGCTCAGACCCGAATACCTCGCAGCTTCTGTACAAGATAAGTGGCCCTTTTTCGTTCTATACAATAAGATCCCCCCCCCACCCCACCACCACCCACCCATCTTTATCTCCCGGTGGGACCCCAGTAATTGGACAATGTGGTAAAGATAGTTTTAGAGGATAGTTTTAGAAGGTAGTTTTAGAAGATAGTTTTAGAAGATAGTTTTAGAGGATAGTTTTAGAAGGTAGTTTTAGAAGATAGTTTTAGAAGATAGTTTTAAAGAATAGTTTTAGAAGATAGTTTTAGATGATAGTTTCAGAAGACGGTTGTAGAAGATAGTTTTAGAAGATAGTTTTAGAAGATAGTTTTAAAAGATAGTTTTAGAAGATAATTTTAGAAGACAGTTGTAGAAGATAGTTTTAGAAGATATTTTTAGAAGATAGTTTTAAAGAATAGTTTTAGAAGATAGTTTTAGAAGAAAGTTGTAGAAGATAGTTTTAGAAGATAGTTTTAGAAAATAGTTTTAGAAGATAGTTTTAGAGGATAGTTTAGAAGATAGTTTTAGATGATAGTTGTAGAAGATAGTTTTAGAAAATAGTTTTAGAGGATAGTTTTAGAGGATAGTTTTAGAAGATAGTTTTAGAAGATAGTTTTAGAAGATAGTTTTAGAAGATAGTTTTAGAGGATAGTTTTAGAAGATAGTTTTAGAAGATAGTTTTAGAAGATAGTTTTAGAAGCTAGTTTTAGAAGATAGTTTTAGAAGATAGTTTTAGAGGATAGTTTTAGAAGATAGTTTTAGAAGATAATATAAGCTTCATATAAGCTTCATTTAAATTTGATCCACATTAGGATGAAGAATAAAGAATAGAACAACACAACACACTAGAACAAAACAGGTAATATAACAAACCAAAATAAATCGGTTACAAGCTAATATGTTTCTTGTCTTTTCATTCTAACATGTCAGAAATTGGTAATGCATTTGTGAGTGCAAGCTTTCCTTTTTCCTTCGATCCTTACTCACTTGACCAGTCTGGTATGCTTGTATCCAGGTCCAACATGGCGAGTTATATTAGTATCTTGATCACCTATGATTCACTTCTCCCGACTCAAACAATCAACTATAACACCATGTTCTCTTTAAAGTTAAAAAAAAAAGTAAAGAGCCCCAGGCACGCCAAGTGGCGTACAGGAAATATGGTAAGGTAAAGGTAAAGTACGAGACTTGAACCGGCGTCTTAGCACGCGAGTTTCCACCCATATGTGCTCGGCCGCCTATCCAGAAATGTTCGGAAATTTCTGGATAGTGTCGCCTCAAGCATCGAAACTCAGATGCGAGGCAACATTCCTCACCTTCCCAGGGTAATACCCTGGTACCCATTTCTGCCAACGGCTGGGTCGACCGTGGGGGTATTTTTTTTTTTTTCAACCACGAGTACAATTCACACTGCTCCCAGCGGGAATCGAACACGGGTTGTCCGAACGTTGGTAGTCCAGTCGGGTGGTTTTCCCAACTAGGCTACCGAGGCCCGCACAGGAAATATGGTGTTAGTGACCATACATTTTACAGATCTTCGGCACATGATCTTTAGGGTAATGTGGTCGCTATTACGCCCGTGCTGCTTTACTTTCCCAGAAAAAAAATATCCGGTACTCATTTAAGGCTGGGTGAACCCGGAAGCCGTTGGTCGGGATCGAACCTTACCTAGTGTCCTTAGTAGTCAAGTTCACTACACACGGAGTTATCAGGCTTCCCTCTTTATACAGCTTATATTGAATTATAAAGCTAGATACAAGAGTATCTTATCCTCCACCATACAACCAAACCTTATAGTTCTTCTTATACTATATAATACTGCACACGATGATGATATTACAGGACATTTGTATCCATATTACGAGCTTTTCCGAGCCGTGTGCCCAGAAGTTATTACTCGTGACGTTAAAGGTTCCAGGATTAATTTTTAATCTTCTTAAAGTTTGTGTTCTTGAAGCTTAACTCCCCTGGGCATTTATATCTCAGCCAAATGCATATTTAAATTATGTTCACTGAATTAGCCCCCTTTACTATTTTTAATTTATCAATTCTCTCCCCTGAGATTATATTTCTCTTTACCTCCGTTCCCTGTGGGATGGAACACTCCGCTTCATTAAGCCTGGTATTCCTGGGCCAGTTTATTTAGTGCTAACTGCCTTGACCTATGTGAGAAGAATTATTTCTAATTTTAACTGTTTTTGTTGCATGAAAATGTGCTGGTAAAAATCAATATAGTGTAGAATAACGTCTTGGTTATTACATCAATTTGCTGCCAAATTATTTGACTGTAAGGAATACTTGGCTCTAAAATTATTAACTGGCTTATAGAGCAAAATTATATCTGTGAGATCCACGACGTTGGAAAATTATTTAGTTATAATGGTCATTTGGTTATTAACTGTAAAGTTATTTGACTATTCCATTATTTAGTCGAAAAGTTAGTTAGTGGTGGTTGGATTATTTCGTTGTAAAGTCATTGTTATGTTGTTTTTATTCAGGTTGTCACGTCATTTGAATGCATGATCATTTTTTGTTGAATTAATTAGGTTGTCAAGTCATTTGACTGCTTGATCATTTTATTGTTGAATTATTTAGGTTGTCAAGTCATTTGACTGCTTGACCATTTTATTGTTGCATTATTTAGATTGTCCAGTCATTTGACTTTGCTTGATCATTTAAAAAAAATTATTTAGGTTATCAAGTCATTTGACTGCTTGATCATTTTATTGTTGCATTATTTAGGTTGTCAAGTCATTTGACTGCTTGATCATTTTACTGTTGCATTATTTAGGTTGTCAAGTCATTTGACTGCTTGATCATTTTTTTGTTGCATTATTTAGGTTATCAAGTCATTTAACTGCATGATCATCAACTATCTTTACGACACATATTACCATTGCTACTGTATGTCACGGGGCTCACGATAGAACCAGAGGGATAAAGGCCGCTTGGTCAAAGCAGTCGCCACGACGTGTGAGACTCAGGAATTTTATTTCACCCCCGATAGAAACTATCATTTCTGTCTACCGCAGGTTTCGAACATCGTACGTCGGCTTTTCAGCCAGTGGAACCATGATTTTAGCCGCACGACCATGCGTACTTCCCTAATTATTTAGCTGCAGCGTCACATAGTTGGAAATTTTAGCTGTAAAGCTCCTTTAATCTTGATTTATTTAGTTGCAAAGCCATTTGATGAGATAATTGACAGAGAATTAACAAAATTGTTAGTATTTGCATTGCGAAATTAATGGATACCAACCACAGCTAACGATGGTTATAGTTGTAGATTGTCGAAGGCCCCGGTATCACTGCAAACGGATTATAATCCATAACTGCCAAAACGGTCAGCACCAGTGGAATCATCCGAATTAACATCTCATCACATTGAATGATACAAACCAAAGAAAGATAGCTGCAGTCCCCCATCATAGCAGCCACAGCACACGCCAAAAGACAAAACGTAACCGCACCGAAAGTAAACACAGCCGAACTGTCCTTCGTCATACGATATCATCGTTCACCGCAAGCAATCGGAATATTGAAACACGATCCGAATGAAAAACACAGCTCAAGGCGTGCAGAGAGCACTAAACTCAGTAGCTCCATCAACAAGCCAGAGTTGGAATATGAAGGAATTGCAACAATGAACACCTTTAAGACAGGGCGTCATCGGTTCCTGTCGCCTATTCGTCATAATGACCGGTAGTTCTAACTTTGGTATTAAAACCGAGAAAGAGTATCTAACCCATCTCTCCAGTCAAAGTCATGTTTTCTAATACGGTAAATGTAGCTGCACCTCTCTCCTATAATACGTATGCTCTCGTGCTATGGGACTTCCTTAACATTTTTATTTGCATGCAAATTAATACCCGTTCAGTATATTAAATTACTGGAAATGCCGCGGGCGTATGGAATTTATCTATCTATCTAT
>JAVIAB010000145.1:35084576-35104576 GCA_032433765.1 Megaustenia siamemsis | reverse complement strand
ATGAATCTTTCAATATTTACATCAAATAAGGGTTTAACTTAATGTTGTAAATGAGGCTTTCAATATTTACGTAAACAAACAACAAACTAATTGTACCGAGCATTAATCAATATATTGGGTGCAACAGCTGAATAATAACTTACTGTATTCAACCTCCACATATTGACATCAACATTAAGGTCATCATCAAAAGTTCACATAACATACAAAACATGTCACAAATATGCTTAATCTGTATGCGAATATATGAGAAGTAATGTCATAAACCGCTCGTGCGCTGCCGAGGCCCAAAAGGGGATTAAAGAACTGTGTCGCTGCTCCCTACTAGGCAATGTTCATAAGAGGCGACTAAGGAGTGTTAAGCATGGGATTGGCTATCCTGTACTGTTAAAAAATAAGAAAAAAAAAACCTCAAAGATATGAATTACAGCGATGACGATGCAGCTGGATAGGGCACACACTGCGGAAACCAACTGAGAGTATTACACAACAGGCCCTTTTATGGAATGCCCAAGGAAAAAGACAAAAAGGAAGACCAAAATATTCTTGGAGAAAGATAGAAGCAGAAATAAAGATGATGGGAAAGACTTGGAATGATTTTAAAAGAATAGCAAGAACAGAACGGCTTGAAAAGTGTTTGTTGAAGACCTATGCTCCACAGGGAGCTGAAAGGTAGACGAAAAAGTAGAAGGAGAAGAAGAATGACATAAACTCTTTTGTTTTAAGAGCCTGTTCTAACGTATGCCTGATTTTATCAGCTTTTACTGTATGAGATAGGTTGATTGGTCGGACTGCGTTATCAAATAACAATGTGTGTTGTTCTACGGTTGGTGTTGTTGCTTTTTGTATGCCCTGATGTTGAAGCAAACAAGGAGTTGAGTTTAAGGTGTGTGGAACTAATCATCTAAAACTCCTGGGAAAAAAGAAAAAGTCTTACCTTTAATACAGAACATTACACTTTTGTTAACAAGCAAGGACAAAAAAAGAAGTGGAATAAAGTAATAGTAACAGGAAACTCTTTGTACAGAGCTGCCCAGCAGGAGGTAATCTGGTCATCAGAAGTGGTACCCTGCCGAGCAAGTTTCAGCCCTTTAACTTCTTGACACTCTAAAGGGGAGAGAAGTAAGGGGTGTTTGAGTGCTAACTCGGTGGCTTCCACCGCTGCTGCATTGAACTTGAAGACTCACCCTAAGTTCAGCATATAACACCCGCAGATTCTGAGCAACACTTTTGATGGAATCTACTACTAATCTGTTTTCTAAAAATATTCTGTTATCTTTTTTCTTTCTTTCTTTCTTTCTTTCTTTCTTTCTTTCTTTCTTTCTTTCTTTCTTTCTTTCTTTCTTTCTTTCTTTCTTTTTTTCTTTCTTTCTTTCGTTCTTTATTTCTCTTTCTTTCTTTTTCTGTCGTTCTTTCTTTCTTTCTTTGTTTTTCTTTCTTTCTTTATTTCTTCATTCCCAATTTTTTTTCCTTCTGCATCTTTCATTATTTTTTTTCTTTCTTTTTAAAATTTGTATCTTTCTCTCTTCCTCTCTTTCTCTTTTGTTCTGACCTCTCTCTATATCTCTCCTCTCTCCATTCTCTCTTGTCTTCTTTCATTTTTTTCTACGTCTACGCACAAATAAAGGCCAGACAAAAATAGTCTGAAGACATGGAAAGAGTCATACAAATATTCTGCTAATAAATGAAGGACACATTAATATTAACCGTTGTTTAAATGCAAAACTAGCCCCCCCCCCTTTCCACCCCCACCACCTTGTCCCCAACCCATGCAAAAAATTGTATGCGAAAGCTCACAAGAATGCTGTGTTGAAACTCAAAATAACTAAATTTGTTCATAATATCGGCAGATATGTTATCTTGACGGCACACGATGCTGCTGGCGTTGTAAAGTTTTGACTTAAAGATCAAGGTGTTTGTGCAGGTACTGCCACATCTACATTAGGCTTCACGACATCTACATTTGGCCTTCCACATCTACATTAGGCTTCACGACATCTACATTAGGCCTTCCACATCTACATTAGGCTTCACGACATCTACATTTGGCCTTCCACATCTACATTAGGCTTCACGACATCTACATTTGGCTTTACCACATGCACATTAGGCTACATTTTACATTAGGCCTTATCACATCTACATTAGGCCTTACCACATCTACATTAGCAATTACCACGTTTAATTGAGGCCTTACTATAATTTCTTTAGGTTTTACTACATATACATTTGGTCTTATCACATCTACATTAGCAATTATCACATCTAAATTAGGCCTTACTATATCTTCTTTAGGCTTTACTACATCTACATTAGGTCTTTTCACATCTACATTAGTAATTACCACATCTAATTGAGACCTTACTATAATTTCTTTAGGCTTTACTACATCTACATTAGGTCTTATCACATCTACATTAGCAATTATCACAACTAATTTAGGCCTTACTATATCTTCTTTAGGCTTTACTACATCTGCATTAGACTTTACCACATTTGCAATAAACTTCATAACATCTACATTAGGCCTGGCAACATCTATATCAGTCAGAACCGCATCTACATTAGGTCTTACCTTATCTATAATTGGCTTTACCCTATCTATATCAGGACCAACCAAATCCGTAGCAGACTTTACTACAGCAACATCGAGATTTACCTCACTATCTTTAGGCCTTAGCATATCTACATTAAGCCTTCCCACATCTACCTTACGCATCACCATATCTACATTAGTTCTTACATCTACATTAGGACTTACCTTATCTACATTAAGCCTTACCACATCTACATTTGACCTTCCCTTATCTACATTAAACCTACCACATCTACATTAGTACTTACCTTATCTACATTAAGCCTTACCACATCTACATTTGACCTTCCATTATCTACATTAAACCTACCACATCTACATTAGGCCTTACCTATCTATATTAAGCCTTACCACTTCTACATTAGGCATATCCACAAAATACTGGCCAAGTCGAATATTAAACACACACAAACGCATACACACATTGTGAACACCCTCTCTCACACACAAGCCATCGACAACATCATTCTACGCCTCGTAGTTTATCCCTTTAAATCCGCTGTCATGGTTCTTTCATTCAATAAACATTCATCAATAAAAGTATTGCGGATTGAGGACACGAGCAATCCGCGCTGATAAAGTATGGCGATATCACTCAATAACAAATAACAAATTGCCGGATATGTAATATGCTACAGGATGGCTTCCACACATCGCTTCTACACCCGGGCCGGGTATGTATTTTTACCGCATTTTATTTTCCAAATAACAATTTTGTTGGCTTTATTTATACTTGTTGTTTTATTTAGTTGTGTAATTTAATTTTAATTTCAGTAACGGGTTTCTTTCGTGGATGCGTGACCTTCAACTATTAGTTTGCCCGGTTCATGATTGGTTTAATTTATTTTGGTTAATAATTTAAAATTTTATTATATATATTTTTTTTCACTTAGAAAGGAGACGAGATAAGTTAGAACATTCAGCCACCATAAACATACACGTTACAGCAAACAAAAAGTCATGCATAAACAATATATATTAGACAAAAGATCTTTACAAGGATTGAAAACTGCTAAAATAAAAATTTTGATAAGGGAAAGAGTAGTTCTGGGTCTGTGCCCTATGGGCCGGCTATAGATAGATAGATAGATAGATAGATAGATAGATAGATAGATAGATAGATAGATAGATAGATAGATAGATAGATAGATAGATAGATAGATAGATAGATAGATAGATAGATAGATAGATAGATAGATAGATAGATAGATAGATAGATAGATAGATAGATAGATAGATAGATAGATAGATAGATAGATAGATAGATAGATAGATAGATAGATAGATAGATAGATAGATAGATAGATAGATAGATAGATAGATAGATAGATAGATAGATAGATAGATAGATAGATAGATAGATAGATAGATAGATAGATAGATAGATAGATAGATAGATAGATAGATAGATAGATAGATAGATAGATAGATAGATAGATAGATAGATAGATAGATAGATAGATAGATAGATAGATAGATAGATAGATAGATAGATAGATAGATAGATAGATAGATAGATAGATAGATAGATAGATAGATAGATAGATAGATAGATAGATAGATAGATAGATAGATAGATAGATAGATAGATAGATAGATAGATAGATAGATAGATAGATAGATAGATAGATAGATAGATAGATAGATAGATAGATAGATAGATAGATAGATAGATAGATAGATAGATAGATAGATAGATAGATAGATAGATAGATAGATAGATAGATAGATAGATAGATAGATAGATAGATAGATAGATAGATAGATAGATAGATAGATAGATAGATAGATAGATAGATAGATAGATAGATAGATAGATAGATAGATAGATAGATAGATAGATAGATAGATAGATAGATAGATAGATAGATAGATAGATAGATAGATAGATAGATAGATAGATAGATAGATAGATAGATAGATAGATAGATAGATAGATAGATAGATAGATAGATAGATAGATAGATAGATAGATAGATAGATAGATAGATAGATAGATAGATAGATAGATAGATAGATAGATAGATAGATAGATAGATAGATAGATAGATAGATAGATAGATAGATAGATAGATAGATAGATAGATAGATAGATAGATAGATAGATAGATAGATAGATAGATAGATAGATAGATAGATAGATAGATAGATAGATAGATAGATAGATAGATAGATAGATAGATAGATAGATAGATAGATAGATAGATAGATAGATAGATAGATAGATAGATAGATAGATAGATAGATAGATAGATAGATAGATAGATAGATAGATAGATAGATAGATAGATAGATAGATAGATAGATAGATAGATAGATAGGTAGGCAGGTAGGCAGGTAGGCAGGTAGGCAGGTAGATAGATAGATAGATAGATAGATAGATAGATAGATAGATAGATAGATAGATAGATAGATAGATAGATAGATAGATAGATAGATAGATAGATAGATAGATAGATAGATAGATAGATAGGTAGGTAGGTAGGTAGGTAGGTAGGTAGGTAGATAGATAGGTAGGTAGATAGATAGATAGATAGATAGATAGATAGATAGATAGATAGATAGATAGATAGATAGATAGATAGATAGATAGATAGATAGATAGATAGATAGATAGATAGATAGATAGATAGATAGATAGATAGATAGATAGATAGATAGATAGATAGATAGATAGATAGATAGATAAAATATAAACGATTGTACATAGAAGTCTGATATATACAATGTCTATGAGGAACATTCATCCAGTAAAAAAATTCTAATTCCGGTCGGAGGATGTAGACTGAAGTGTCGCGGGAATGTAAAGCATACGTCTACGTAAAATATCCCATATGTAGCTTGCATGGCTGAGTATGGATATCTAAAACAGTGTTCAAACCGGCCTTTGGAATGATGAACCTTTACCGTGTTGAGCCTTTACCATCATATCATCAGACAGCCGCTAATGTCCAACAAGGAAATAAGACTAAAGGCAAAACGGGCACTTTACAACACAAGCTTCATCCCAAAGTTGTGCTACCAATCATCATCATCAAGTACCAGGCCTGCTGTCGTAGGTGATCATGTCTCTTCACAACTTTCGATCTCGACAGTTATTTATCATTTCTTTTGTTCATTTCTGCCAAGCCATTCTCTTAAGCTGTCTGGTACTTTTTCTCTTTGCTTTCCTCTATCTCTTCGTCCGTCAATTGTTCCAGTTGTTACAATATATTCCAGTTGTTCTCTTCTCATTACACGGCCAAAAAAATGATGTTTTTTTCTTCCTAATATTGGAAATTAGTTCTCTTTTGCTTTGGCCTCTTTCAGAACATTTTCATTACTCTTCTTAGCTGTCCATAGTATTCTCAACATTGTTCTGTAAAACCACATTTCTACAGACTCCAATGATTTTCTTGTCTGTTGTACTATTGTCCATGATTCGCATCCATATGTTAAGACTGGCTCTACATAACATTTAAGAACTCTTTTTCTTGTTTCTATTGTCAAAAATGGATTGCATAGTATCTTCCTCATTTTTTGGAAAGCTGCTTTTGCCTGAGCCATTCTGCATCTCACCTCTGTTGTACATCTTCCGTCAGAGGTTAACAAAGTTCCCAAATATTTAAATTCATTTACCTGTTTTAATATTGTTCCACTTGTCTTATTTTGCACTGAGGTGATGTCTTTTTCGTTGTTGTTACCAATACTTGTGTATTTTTGCTATTATCTTTGTGCTACCCAAACCATACCTGGACTCTAGACTCACTCAAGATCAAGAGCAGATAACCTCTACCGAGCTGAAAGGTGTTGGACGAATGACAAGAAATAGCCAAGATCAAATTAGACATGAAAAACTGACAAACAAGAATACAGAATACATAAAGAAATAACAGATAAAATGGTTCGGTCACGTGATGAGATAGAAAGATCAAAACACAACCAAACTTCATTAAACCTGTGCAAGAACACCAGACTCAAGGGCTGACCACGAACCAGATTGATTAATAGAAACACTAGGAAGCTATAACGGCAGCAGATGCCAACAGAAGAAAGAAAAATGTGTCTCTCCTCGACGCTGAAATTCAAACGAGGAAGGAAAGAAAAATAAAAAAAAGATATCATTATCAGTGCAATTAGAAGACGTTCGTAAAAACATAAGAAAATAAAAGATATCATCTTCACTGTACGTAGAATACGTTCGTGGTGTTATCAGGTTACTACCTCAACATATTGTGGCTAACAATACCATTTTTTTTCTTGCTTAGTTGTTGTTGTTTGGCCCCCATCATGACGCTCTCGCTAGCTCTTTAGACTTTCTGTTCTTTCAAACCCAGCCATGATCGCATATTTCTGATTGTTAACTGAGGCCTTGACTCCGTCCAGCCAACTTGAATGTACATCACAGTTTGATCGATAACGAAGAAGAAACATAAGACGGAGTTATCAGGGGAAAAGAAAGTGGAAGCAGCGAAAAGAAACATAAGACGGAGTTATCAGGGGAAAAGAAAGTGGAAGCAGCGAAAAGAAACATAAGACGGAGTTATCAGGGGAAAAGAAAGTGGAAGCAGCGAAAAGAAACATAAGACAGAGTTATCAGGGGAAAAGAAAGTGGAAGCAGCGAAAAGAAACATAAGACGGAGTTATCAGGGGAAAAGAAAGTGGAAGCAGCGAGAAGAAACATAAGACGGAGTTATCAGGGGAAAAGAAAGTGGAAGCAGCGAGAAGAAACATAAGACCGAGTTATCAGGGGAAAAGAAAGTGGAAGCAGCGAGAAGAAAGGAAGGACGAAGTAAATCAGTGCCTGACCAGAGCAGTAAGACTCGAAAACTAAATATAGAAATGTCGGACAGAGAGAAGACTAGAAGTAATGACAATGATAGACTTAATCAGACAAACTTTAGACAGTGACAAGTGTAGAAGTACTGACAATGATAGACTTAATCAGGCAAGCTTTAGATAGAGAGTAGTGTAGAAGTACTGACAATGATAGACTTAATCAGACAAACTTTAGACAGAGAGAAGTATAGAAGTACTGACAATGTTAGACTTAAACAGACAAACTTTAGACAGAGAGAAGTATAGAAGTACTGACAATGTTAGACAACAGACAAACTTTAGACAGAGAGAAGTATAGAAGTACTGACAATGTTAGACAACAGACAAACTTTGGACAGAGAGAAGTATAGAAGTACAGACAATGTTAGACAACAGACAAACTTTAGACAGAGAGAAGTATAGAAGTACTGACAATGTTAGACAACAGACAAACTTTGGACAGAGAGAAGTATAGAACTACAGACAATGATAGACAACAGACAAACTTTGGACAGAGAGAAGTATAGAAGTACTGACAATGTTAGACTTAAACAGACAAACTTTGGACAGAGAGAAGTATAGAAGTACAGACAATGTTAGACAACAGACACACTTTGGACAGAGAGAAGTATAGAAGTACAGACAATGTTAGACAACAGACAAACTTTAGACAGAGAGAAGTATAGAAGTACTGACAATGTAGACAACAGACACACTTTAGACAGAGAGAAGTATAGAAGTACTGACAATGTTAGACAACAGACAAACTTTGGACAGAGAGAAGTATAGAAGTACAGACAATGTTAGACAACAGACACACTTTGGACAGAGAGAAGTATAGAAGTACAGACAATGTTAGACAACAGACAAACTTTAGACAGAGAGAAGTATAGAAGTACTGACAATGTAGACAACAGACACACTTTAGACAGAGAGAAGTATAGAAGTACTGACAATGTTAGACAACAGACAAAATTTTGGACAGAGAGAAGTATAGAACTACAGACAATGATAGACAACAGACAAACTTTGGACAGAGAGAAGTATAGAAGTACTGACAATGTTAGACTTAAACAGACAAACTTTGGACAGAGAGAAGTATAGAACTACAGACAATGATAGACTTAAGTCTTGCAGACGTTTAATCAAAACGTAGATTACGGTAAGACACTAATTAGTTATTTTTTTCTAAAATGTCTACTTTACATAAAGAGCGTCTTTAATTTGCTATAATCTACTTCTAACATTCCATATAGTAGATTAATCCGAACATTACTTCTCAATTTGAGTATAAATTAAGACATTTTAGTGATTTTTTATACTAGAATTAAAGTTAAGCGATTCTCAAAAAGGGTTCTGAAAAAAGAGGATGTACTGACGCTCTATTCACATTAAAACAGCTTGCAGAAAAAACGACAGAACACAATCAAAATGTATACCTAGCTGTCACTGACCAGGAAAAAGCATTCGATATAGTAAATTGAGAACAACTGTGGGAGATACTAACAACATCCGGAGTAAGCCAACATCTAACCAACCTAATTAAAAGTCTCTACATCAACAGCAGCTGCAGGGTCTGAACAACAGCAGCACGGACCATTTCAAAGTTAGATCAGGTGTAAGACAGGAGTGCGTACAATCCCCCCTACTGTTTATTACATACATGGACTATATATGCAAGCTAGCCAACCCATCAGAGACAGAGGAGATCAACGAGCTTTTATTTGCAGACGATCAGGCACTAATACATGAAACAATAGAAGACCTACAAGAACACTTAAATAAACTTAACAGCACAGACACAAAATACAACATGAAAATCAACATCAACAAAACAGAAGTCATGAATGTCGGAAAAGAGAAACAGAATATCAACATAAGTATAGAGACCAGGCAGCTAAAATAAGTAGATGAATTCAAATACCTAGGAAGTTTAGTGACAAAAAATAATTGACAAATACCAGAGATATATCTTTTCAAGATGCATCAAAGCTTGTCAAATCATTGGATATATATCACCACTATTGTATAGTTCTAATTATTCGAAGGCCACGGTATCACTGCAAACGAATTATTATCTATAATTGCTCAGCCGCCCGTGCCAGTGGAATCATGCAAATTAACATTTAATCGAATATACAAACATCAAGAAAGAAGTTGCAGCCACCATCGCGGCAAAAACATCACGCGTCAAAAGACATAAGGCAAAGTAGCGCCGAAAGTGAACGCAAATGTTAAGTCCTTTGTCATACAATATCATCATTCATCGTAAGCAATCTGAATATAGAAACACCATCCGATGAAACACACATCTCACGTTGTGCACAGAGCACTAAACTCAGTAGCTCCTGCAACAAACCTGAATTTTTAAAAAGCTGCTTTTGCCGGAGCTATTCTGCACCTCACCTCTTTTGTACATCTACCATCCGTGGTTAACATTGTTCACAGATATTTAAATTCATTTATCTGTTTTAATATTTTTCCACTTATCTTTATTTTGCATTGCGGTGATATCATTGTTTGTGCTGTTACTAATACTTCTGTTTTTTTTTCTTGCTATTAAAGCTGAGTCCTTTATTTTTGCTTTCCTTCACTATAATGTCTAAAATTTCTTGTAACTCATTTTCACTTAGTGATTAAGACTCTATCATCAGCAAACCTTAGATTATTTTATTATGACCTTCGATTGTTATTCCGGAGATGTCCCTTATGGATCTTAAAATAACCTCACTACACATATTTAAATATTAATATTATTTTAATAATTTTTTCACTTAAAACTGTTGTTATTATTTCTCTTTCAAATAGTCCATGGCTTCAATCTCTCCTTTAGTTCAATGATCTGGTCCATTCCAGAAACATTTTCTGCAGAGAATATAAAATACTTGTTAAAAAAAAAATGGTATAACGGATAATCTATAAGAAATAGATGTTAAAGTAGAAACGGTAAGTACATAGTTGTTAACAATTTCGAAATTTTGTGTTTTTTTCTCTTGAGTTTTTGCCCTCGAAAGTGCACACAGATTCATCTTTCGAAAGTTTTCTCACGTGCTCTAATAAAATACGAAACTTGTACTTCGACTTCCGGCTCCTAAAGGACTATTTTATCGACCTCATAAACACTTCGATTGGTTGTTATTATTTTTAAAAAAATAAAGTGCAATCATTTGATATAAACCTGGCAACAAGCAACATCGTAGTATGGATTATCTGTATGGGTTTTCCCGTTCGCTTCTCAACATTTCTAGATGGAGGAGAAACCGTGCAACATTATTAAACACATCAGTTGAAGGCGACACTATTATCTGTGCCAGATATTGATTTAGCAGTCGCCAGGTTATTTTTCTATTGATCTTTACATTTGCTTGAGATAAGACACACCCTGTTAAACGCTTCAGTCCCTCGTTAGCTTCTTCCCCCCCCCCCCTCACCGTTCACCCGTTAAATGTGTGTGAATGCGTTCCGGTAAAGCCGAGATATCTGCGCCTTTCTTCTCCAACTCCTTCTCCTTTTTAGTGTACCTTGTGCTAGCTGTACCATGTAACCAATATTTCTTCCTCTTCTTTCCTTCCTCATTTGCCCTTCAGCGTCGAGGGCAGATATAATTTGCGCTCTTTTGCTCTTCCGTTCGCCTCTGCAGTTGTTATGTTTTCTAGTGCTTCTAATATTCCAACAATCCATCTTTTTCGTGGTTAACCCTTGGGTCTGATGTTCTTGCAACGTTTGTTGAATGTTTGTTGTGTTTTGATCTTTCTGCCTTGTCACGTGGCAAACCATTTTATCTGTTGTTTCCTTATATATTCTATGACGGGGGCTATTCCTAGATTTGTTTTCTCAGTTCTTCATTTCTGATCTTATCTCTCAGACTGTTTCCTGTCATTCGTCTAACACATTTAATCTCAGTAGAGGTTATTTGCCTTATTGTTCTTGCATCTAGGGTCCAGGTCTGGCAATGGTAGTACAACATATACGAACGGAAATATGACATACATATAAGACTATTTTATCTATTTTTAAACTTCTTTGGTTTAGATAACGGGGAAGTAAAATATGTGGTTTGATAAAGAATAACGACCGAAACTAAAAAATCATGTTATATTTACAAGATAATGATGAAATGGATAGAGTCATTTCTTGTACCGACATAAAAGAAAAAAAAAAACAGTTCTTGAAAGGTATAAATGTTAAACTCACATCATTAAAGTGAGATGCATAGGAAATGCTGCCAATTGTAACATGAGAAACACATAAAATATATCAAGCTCTGTGAACAATTAAGGAGCCGTGATAGCTCAGTGGTTAGTGAACTGGACTACAAAGGACAAGAGGTAGGGTTCGATCCCAACCGACGGCTTCCGGGTTCACCCAGCCTTTAATGGGTACCGGATTTTTTTCAGGGAAAGTAAATCAACACGGGCGTAATACTGACCACATTACCCCAAAAATCATGTGCTGAAGGTCTGTAAAATATAGGGTCACTAACACCATATTTCCCTATACGCCACTTGGCGTGACGGGGGTACTTTACTTTTTTACTGCAAACAATTACATTGATAGTTGAAGTAAATAATTACATAATGCAGGGCTATTTCACCGCTCAATCATTTAGGAAAATTGTACGCCAAAATTATTAAACAAAGATTACAACCATTGTATGCCAAAATTATTAAAGACAATATTAAGACCAATTTATGTCAAAATAATGAAGAAAATACTAGACAATGTATGACAGAATTATTAAAGAAAAGATTAAACTAATTTATGTCAAAATTATTAAGAAACGATTAAGACCAATTTATGCAAAAATTATTAAGAAAAGACTGAGACCTTTTGATGCAAAAATGAGTAAGAAAATACTGAGTATGGTAGAATTATTAAAGAAAAGATTAAGACCAATTTATGTCAAAATTATTAAGAAAAAATTAAGACCAATTTATGTCAAAATTACTAAGAAAAGGTTAAGACCAATTTATGTCAAAATTACTAAGAAAAGGTTAAGACCAATTGATGCCAAAATTACTAAGAAAAGGTTAAGACTATTTCTAAAACTACGGATCAACAACTCTTAAATGAGCTTCTGGAAGAAAACAATGATAATGTGTATTAGTTTTTTATAAAACAAGAAAAAGGAAATGCATTATAACATAACCACATACATTAGAGCATAATCACATACATTAGAGCATAACCACATACATTAGAGCATAACCAGTAACTCTATTATAAGTCTCTACATCAACATTAGAGCATAACCACATACATTACAGCATAACCACATACATTAGAGCATAACCACATACATTAGAGCATAACCACATACATTAGAGCATAACCACATACATATATTAGAGACTAACTAAGTACATTAGAGCATAACCACATACATTAGAGCATAACCACATACATACATTAGAGACTAACCAAGTACATTAGAGCATAACCACATACATTAGAGCATAACGACATACATTAGAGCATAACCACATACATTAGAGCATAACCAAGTGCATTAGAGCATAACCACATACATTAGAGCATAACCACATACATTAGAGCATAACCACATACATTAGAGCATAACCAAGTACATAAGATAATAATCAAAATATTCCATAGACAAAAAAATAATAACTTGACTGAGTAAAGAGATAATAATTACTGGAGATACAACACACAGAGTAAAGAGATAATAAGTACTGGAGATCCAACATACAGAGTAAAGCAAGCATTAACCAATATGTGTAACAGTCTCTACACCAACAGCAACTGCACGGTCAGAATAGCAGCTTCATAATGTGAACATGTGAGTCAGAGAGAGACGTATACTGTCAACATTATTGTTTATGACTTAAGTGGACTATATGTGAACGTTCACTAGTCCATGTGAGACAGACAAGACCAACTTCAATTCGCAGACGATAAGACACAAACATCATTATCAAGTACCATGTCTGCTGGCGTAGGTGATCATGTCTCTCCACAACTTTCGATCTCGGCAGTTATGTATCATTTCTGATGTTGACCTTCTGACAAGCCATTCTCTTAAGCTGTCTGGTATTTTTTTTCTTTTTGCTTCCCTCTATCTCTTCGTCCCTCATTTTTCCCAGTTGTTACAATATATTCCAGTTGTTCACTTCTCATTACATGACTAAAAAATGATGATTGTTTTTTCCTAATATTGGAAATTAGCTCTCTTTTTGCTTTGACCTCTCTCAGAACCTCTTCATTACTCTTCTTAGCTGTCCATGGTATTCTCAACATTCTTCTGTAAAACCACATTTCTACAGACTCCAGTGATTTTCTTGTCTGTTGTCTTATTGTCCATTATTCACATCCATATGTTAAGACTGGCTCTACATAACATTTAAGAACTCTTTTTTCTTGTTTCGTTTGTCAAAAATGGATAAGACACTAATACATGGACAAAAATATAACATCTACAAGAACGCTTAAACAGACATGAAAAGCCTAGCACCCAATGCAATATTAAAAATCAATGGAAACTATTTAATAAACATTTGTTTATTGATGCCAATGGATTTTCCCCTTTACAAATAATTCGTCACTAATTATTCTTCCTCTTGCAGCTTGTAATATATATACTGTCCAGTTTACTATTACATCGGTGTTGATTCCACATTCCCATGGTCCTGAAATAGCTAAAAATTAAACAGCAATATTCCCGTCCATGCATACATGCAGGCATCAAGATTTAATAACTGAATCAATTCCCACATGGCGTTCTTATTTCTTCTTTTCCATACTTTGTCCTGCGCTCCGTCTCTACTCCGCCACTTCCAACTCGCCTGTGCTTGTTTTGTGAAGAATCGTCTTTAAACGTCATGTCCTAATTGTAAGTAAACATGGGAACGTTGACAATAGGCTGCAGAAGCTGATTCACAGCAGCTACGGCACACCAGTTTACGTCTGACATGTTCCGGCGCGTGAGTGAACGCTGACAATGTCACGGCAACGACTCCTGGTTTCACATCTTCTTTTTATTCCTTTCTCAAGTGCTTTTCAACGACGAAGGGAGATATAGTTTGCAATCCTTTCCTTTATCGCTGTCCTCTCTTGTTGTTATGTTTCCTAATACTTCAAATATTCAATCAATCCATCTCTTTTTTTTTTTGTATTGTCCATTGGGTCTGGCATTCTCTTGCCGTTTGTTAAATAGGATCGTTGAGTCGTATTGTGATCTCTTGTCTTATCACGTGTCCAACCATTTTTTTTTCTGATGTTCTTCTATGTTTTCACAAGCTCTGGTGGAATTATTCCTATCTCCTTTCTCTTCTCACTTGTGAATTCATCTCTCATAATGTTTTCTTAGATACGAAAGAAAAACAAATTAAGCAGAAAAGAAACAGAAGAAACCATTCGCGTTCTCTAGAGGTATTAGAATATTGTAAAGGTAGCTATATATATATATATATATATATATATATATATATGCACATACACTTAAGCTCAGTGTTTGGAGCAATGTGGTTAGCTCAAAGCTATAGCATTTCGTTGCCCTAGAAGATTCATATCAGCGTGCAGGTGGTGCTGTGGGACAAGGCACAAATACCCAATGATGTACCTGGGCTAAATGTATGTTAGTAAATAAAAAGGTAAAGAGCTCCATAACGCGAATTAGCGTATAGGGAAAATAGTGTTTGTGACGTTCATTTTATAGACCTTCGGTACATGATTTTTGGGGCTTTACTTTCCCAGAAAAAAAAAATTCCGGTATCCATTTAAGACTGGGGAGCCGCGATAGCTCAGTGGTTAATGAACTGGACTACAAGGACAAGAGGTAGGGTTCGATCCCAACCGACGGCTTCCGGGTTCACCCAGCTTTTAATGGGTACCGGATTTTTTTTCTGGGAAAGTAAAGCGGCACGGGCGTAATACCGACCACATTACCCCAAAAAAACATGTGCCGAAGGTCTGTAAAATATATGGTCACTAACACCGTATTTCCTATACGCCACTTGGCGTGGTGGGGGCACTTTACTTTTTTTAATTATTATTTAAGACTGAGTGAACCCGGAAGCAGTTGATGAGGATCGAGCCCGACCTCTTGTCCTTTGTAGTCGGCACCTGGACAACTATTAATAAAACAAGTACTCTTCTGCCATCTTGATATCAATTGGATCCTGGTGGCCGGGTGGCTCTCGCAGCTGATCACAAGGGTAAGGATTCAGTTCCCAAATTCCCGGTCGTGGCGATGTTTCTTTTTAGGTCGACGCGGAAGGTTTCGGAGTTCCACCAGCTTCTAAAAATGGGTACTAGAAACTTTTCTAGGAAAGAAGAGCAACATTTCGTTATGCTGGTAATACCCCAAAATATGTGCTGTTGGTCATAAAATATATATTAACTAACAACATATTTCACATACAGCGAAGTCTACTCCATGTAGACGTGACTTTTCAGGGCTTAGACCTTACCTGAAAAAGTATAATTTGCGTCCTTTACAGAACTACAGTCTGAGAGACTTGTTTCTTTGAGGGCAGCAATGTCGACATGTAGTCTATTTAGTTCTTTATCTATGAGGGCTGTTGTTCTAATTTGTCCTTCTTTCAGTACTAGACCGTCTGACAAGACGAAAAGGGTCATATATTCCACATACGTCTTCACGTAAACTTACAATAAGTAAACAGCTTTCCAAAATTAACCGTGTGCATTCTCCGGTGCAAAGGAGTTCGTGTCCTGTGCTAAAATATTTCTTTGTTTCCAGAAAAGAGATAAGGATGTTAATGGACATAATCCAAGTGCAATGTCATCAGAAAATTGTCATTTTAGTAGACAAAATGTGACATTGTGGGAGTGTATGAGACAGTTAAGACGTTAAGAAGGCCACTAAGTGACCAAAAGTTAACATACGGACGCGAGTCATGGACAATAGGACAGCAGACAAGAAAATCACTGGAGTCTGTAGAAATATAGTTTTACAGAGGAATGTTGAGAATACCATGGACAGCTAAGAAGAGTAATGAAGAGGTTCTGAGAGAGGTCAAAGCAAAAAGAGAGCTAATTTCCAATGTTAGGAAGAGACAATCATTATTTATTGGCCATGTAATGAGAAGAGAACAACTTGAATATATTGTAACAACTGGAAAAATTGAGGGACGAAGAGATAGAGGGAAGCAAAGAGAAAAATTAACAGACAGCTTAAGAGAATGGCTTGGCAGAAGGTCAACAACAGAAATGATAAGTAGCTGCCGAGTTCGAAAGTTGTGGAGAGACATGATCACCTACGCCACTAGGCCCGGTACTTGATGATGAAGTGACCAAAGGTAGTGTGGATGCGCTGAACAAAATAATGAATCATTTGCCAATGATAAAGTGTGATGTTAGAATACTGATCTAACATCAAGACACACCGGTTTACATCCCTAACTAGCACAATCAATAACTCATGTGCTAAGATAAACGATCATGAGAAAAAAATGTGATTTCTTCAAACCTGAAAAATGCTGCAGCAACCACAGATGGTTGCAGACATAGGGAAAAAAAAGGCAGAAATAGGTAAGTGAGAACACCTGGATGAAATTTCAAGACAGGAAACAGACCAAACAGAAAATGCTGGCAACAAAACTATACCTTCACATGACGCAAACATGAAAATGTACACTCTTCTATATGAAAAAGGTGACGTCATTACCCGAAAAATAAAACAAAACTTAAACAACAACTTATCCTCAAAAGCTGAAATAGCAGGAAAACTCTACACCACGTCATGAAACAGCTGTGCAAACCCTACACCGCATCATGAAACAGCTGTGCAAACCCTACACCACATCACGAAACAGATGTGTAAATTTATTACGATGAAAGCAATTAAACTGAAACAATTTAATTATTTCTCAAAATAAACAGATCGAGATTAACTGTTTTCAGAGAATATCAAGTGAGAGAAAAATGGATGACGTGGGTATCTCAAAAAGTGGTTTATCATTTCACAATTTCACATTTCAGGGAGATCTTACGGTCTGTTGCTCGATGTGCGACGGGGATAATCCGATGACTAATTGTGGTTCATATGTTCGAATTTGAAGTCAAAAACGATGTCCAAACATCATCAAGCGCTCTACATTTTTATTTTAATGACGATCATCATTTTCAGGAGGATGTGAACTTCCGGTCAATATGGTGGATAGGCGGCAGGAACCGTTAAAGACTGTCTGAAAAGTGTTCCTTGTTGCAGTTTCCTCATATTCCATATCTGGCTTGTTGCAGGAGCTACTGAGTTAAGTGCTCTGTGCACACCGTGAGCTGTGAGTTTCATCCGTTTTGATCGGGTTCGATATTCCGATTGCTTACGATGAATGAAGATATAGTATGACGGGGAAATAGATGGCTGTGTTCACTTTCTTTGCGGTATCGCCTAATTTTTCGCGTGTGCTGAGAATGCTATGATGGGAATTACAGCTACCTTTCTTTGTTTGGAAAATGAGATAGTAAATCGGATGATTCCACTGGCACGGGCGGTTGAGCAATTATGGATTTTAATTCGTTTGCAGTGATACCGGGGCCTTCCATAACCATAACCATAACTATAATCTCAAAGCTATGCAAACCATCGGCTCTTATCAGACATCCGTCCCAAAGACAAAACTTGTCAATTAATGCTAACAATAGATGAACAGAAGCAGAGATGAGCAGATCATTTTTAACATAAGTATCAAATAGACCGTAACTATTATGTTCCTTGTCAATACGGAGAAGACATTTTGTCCCCATTAGACACACCATTTGAAGAGTTCTTAATTTAAGAAAAAAGACAGTCCACCAGAACACCGAACAACAACAAATCATCTGGAGATGATAACATCTCAGGGGAAATGTTGAAAACAGCAGATGGTAACCACTCTAGAGGAATTGTTGACGTTATTTAACAAAGTCTGGCGAAAAGAAAGGAGACCTATTAGATTGTCATGTTATGCCCTTTTTCGTCTTCAACTTTTTCATCTTTCGTCAGATAGTCTAGTGGAGGTTATTGTGTATTTTTTTAGGTTTTGTTTTTGTCGAACAGCTTCTTTCTTGGTTAATTCTACCAATATTTGACAAACGCACACACGGCCACAGAATGAACAAGTCAGGCCCACTGATCTACAGGATCTGTGAGGGCTGTTCTCATTTGCTCTTATTTCAGTGTGTTATGTTTAACATGTCCAGTGGTCCTTACGTTCCATGTGCCAAGTTTAAACATTGATGCTTTCTTCCTCATTTCACTTTGCCTACTCTGCCTGGACACGGAATATGGAGATGTTGTTTTAAGATTGTAGTAACTGGCGTGGAATTACTTTATGTTCAGCGCCAGGAAAATGTGTTTGCAGGCTGCGATGGATGGATGGATGGATGTATATATCTATCTACATATGCTATCTTGTTGGAACGGTTGAAAAATCAGTGAACGAAGAGCTTAGAGAAGAACAAGATGGCATTAGACTTCATCGGTCATGTATCGACCACACAACACGATAAACGACATTTGATAACTTAACTCTTTTCGTACGTTTCAACGCACCATGCGCCATGCCGAATTCGGCCACGTACGTTTCGCCGCATAGTGCGTCACTCTCAATTTGATTAGTGTGAAGCGCCATCAGATCATATTCCTTTTACATGTCGTGTATCATCTTGGTATTAGTGAAATCTAATTCCTTATTCAATTATCTAAAAATTCATATATAATATGTTATATAAATATAAATATGTAGATTGATTCTTAAAACCATGAAAAGTTTTGTCTCTGAAATCTCTGAGCGATAGATAAAAAGCATCCGAACGGAAAGAGTTAAAAGACATTAAAAAAATAAGTGATTTCTTTATCGATACGTGACTAATGGTATGAGAAAAGAAAGAAGAATCCACATAACCAGAGAAAGCACTAGAATTCAAGGAAAGAGCACCGTGGGTGTCATCTCAAAACTCTCAAAATAACACTCTCACGATAAAGCGCATCACCCTCGTATGTTATTAAACCATATGTGATTACCTTCACTTTTTTACATACGGGAGAATATTTGTCCAAAAGTATTACAGTTATTAGTAAAATTACACTCGAATAAAGGCTAACATTATGGCAATGCGCTGAGATAATGTACGCAAATTGCACACCAGTATCAAAATAAATGGATAATATCTCGAAAAAAAAAATGGGCAATATAGTTACTAAGGACAGATAATATTGAGCGATGGAATCTGTAGGCCGGAAATAGAAAGATGGGAATGGTCAAAATAATCTTAAACAACAAGGAGCATGCTGGTCCTGCATCTCAGCAAATACTATTAGAGCTAAATTTGAAAACGGTTAAGTGCTGTGTCAACACAAGACTTTTGTACGGAGCAGCAGTTTGGGTGTTAATTGTGATATCAGAAAGAAAATCGAAGATCTAGAAATGGGATTCGAGCAGAATGGAATGAATTTTAGTTTTTGGAAAAGAATGAAATAATGACGTGTTGAAATAACTGAAAAATGATGTCATAATTGTAAGGTGCAACTCAGTAAGGTAAGAGAAAGAAATATTTGTTATTTTAAAATACAAAAGATCTGAAGGCCTTGACGCCCCTGAGGTGGTATGTGGTTACAGATTGACAGCTGACTACTTGCGTCACA